>OX031018.1:28340390-28940390 GCA_943736025.1 Tenthredo mesomela
GGACTCCGAATACTTTCAATCTTACAGAATAGATGAGAATGATGTATGAATAATAACAGCCCCGTAACACATACAAATACGATATACATACGTGAAATAATATTATACTCCTTTGATTTCCTCGTACATACGGGCGGGTCAAAGTGCACGAGAAAACACTACCGTGGATGAAAAGCATTCTTTCCCGTTAGTGAAAAATGTGTTTGTTTTTCGCATTTCGGGACATAACTTTTCTTCCATTCACTATTTATTTGACATTGTCCGCAATGAATAGAGAGTAGATCATTGAGAGATCCGTGAATTATAAATCGTCATTAGTGTGTTTTAACAACAAGTGTGTGTAAATTAACGAATTGTTTTACTGTGGTTCATGCGATAAAATTACATCGTCTGACTAATATTGTTGAAGGAATTCTCGATTCAAATAATAATTGTATTCTATATTTGTATCGCGTTAGGAAAAATAGAATGTAGTATCTGTATGTATTATCGCGGCAAGGATTAATTTAAAGTTAAATCATACTTTTAGTATAGACTAATTATAAATTTCCTCGCTTTATATTAGACTGGAATTATTATCCTTGCCGTATTGCATTCAAAACATATCTGATGATAATTTAGATCCATAACAATAACTCTAAACTAGGCGTTTGCATAACTTAGAGAAATTGCCGTACAGATAAAGAGACATAAACACATGCATTTGGTTTTCCAACAAAGTAACATTTTCTTTAGTAGCCTAACTATAATTCACAAACCTTTGTACGTTTCGTTAGTTTACTCGTTTATTTATATCTCCAAAAATTTAAGAAACAAATACGTGATGCAATAGTCTGGATGATTATTACATACCTATCATTTGTAGAAGCTATAAGTAGTCACCGATAAACTCTTTACTGTACAGCAAGCTATACCTAACTAATTCATACGGTAATAATAATATTAATAATCTCACAAGGAAAAGACTTGTGATATTACAGAATAGATGAGAATTCGTGATGATATATTATGAACAATATGTTCTTTCTTATTTGTTTAAACTCATTGTATTTGGGATAGTTGGATTAGCCATTACCGTATGAAATATTTTCAATATCTATGCAGGTAACAGAGCATAATACACGCATATACGATATACGTACTTTACTTTTTTGTAAAATTGTCCTTAATGAATAGAGAGGAGATAATTTAAAGATCCATCAATTGGAGACTCTCATTAGTATCTTTGAAAAAGAACCATATTTATAGAGTCAAAGTATTATTGTTAACGAAAGCCATAATGGAAATAATGAATCTGTTCTCTATTCGTATGGTGGTCTGAAAAATAATAATAAACAGCTCACTCATTTCAACAAGACCAATATAAAAACTATCTGCTTCAAACATTGTACTTGGCATTCTGTAAAATATACCTTTGTACGTATATGCATGTGTTATCGTCGCAACGATTAGTTTAGAGTATAATAATAGTTTTATTATAACCTAATTATAGTTCTGTCTAATCTTGGAACTCTAAAAGTGCCAAATAAGTAGTTTTCAGTGATATTCGTAATAAATTATACGTATTACGATCACATCTACAATCTTTCCAATCAGATGTTCAGTGTTGTGAAAATTGTAATTACATTTTTTCAATTACTCATTAATTTCGTAATGTGTAATTGAATCAATTTTATTGCCTCGATATAACTTGACTTTATAATTGGTTTAAATACCTTTACTCTATGATTAGTTTGAATATCTTTACTTTATAATTAGTTTAAATATCTTTACTCTATAATTGGTTCAAATATCTTTACTCTATAATTAGTTTATATAACTTTACTTTAAAATTACTTTGAATAACTTCACTTTATAATTTTAAAAACAACTCGACTTTATAATCACTTTTAAATATTTTCACCTTATAATTACCTAGTTTGAATAACTTGACTTGACAATTAGTTCAAATATCTTTACTTTATTACTCTATGATTTATATATCTTTACTCCATAATTAGTTCTAATAACTTGACTTTATAATGAGTTCAAATATCTTCACTTTGTAATTGGTTCAAATATCTTTACTCTATAATTGGTTCAAATATCCTTTTTCTATAATTAGTTTAAATATCTTTTTTCTATAATTAGTTTAAATATCTTTACTTCATAATTTGTTTGAATAACTTTACGTTATAATGAGTTTAAATATCTTTACTCTATTACTCAATGATTAGTTTAAATAACTTGACTTTGAAATGACTTTGCATAACTTCACTTTATAATCAGTTCAAATTATTTTACTTTATAATTCTCTTAAGCAACTTGACTTTATAATCACTTTTAAATATTTTCCCTTTATAATTACTTAGTTTGAATAATTTGACTTTATAATGACTAAATATCTTGACTCTACAATTAGTTTGAATATCTTTTTTCTATAATTAGTTTAAATATCTTTACTTCGTAATTCGTTTGAATAACTTTACGTTATAATGAGTTTAAATATCTTTACTCTATTACTCTATGATTAGTTTATATATCTTTATTCTATAATTAGTTTATATATCTTTACTTTATAATTAGTTTATATATCTTTACTTTATAATTAGTTTATATATCTTTACTTTATAATTCGTTTAAATATCTTTTTTATGTAATCAGTTCAAATATCTTTACTCTATTACTCTATAATTAGTTCAAATAACTTGACTTCATGATTAGTTTGAATATCTTTACTCAATGATTAGTTTATATATCTTTACTCTATAATTAGTTTATAGATCTTTACTCTATAATTAGTTTGAATATCTTTTTTCTATAATTAGTTCAAATATCTTTACTTTATGATTCGTTTGAATAACTTGACTTTATAATTAGTTTAAATATCTTTACTCTATATCTTTACTCTATAATTAGTTCAAACAACTTTACTTTATACCCAATTATCTTGAATTCTTTTACTATTTATAATTAGCTTGAATAACTTGACTTTATAATTACTTTTACTATTTGAATCGAGTTTAATTACACATTACCAAAGTAATGGGTAATTAAATGAGTAACTTAATGAGAAATGTAATAAGTTACTCGCAACACTGCAAATATTTATGTAATAATAAGATTGTTTATGCAACAAACATGTATTATTACAGTAAATGGCGCATTCTTGAATAAATATCTCTTGAGATTGAAAATAATCAATCGTTGAATCATTATCCCCTCTCCTTTCCTTGCCTATAAGTCGAAAATCATGAAAATCGCATTATTTCATAATTTTGAAATAATAAAGTTGCCGCACGGGGTGACAAAGGGTATCGCCATCTCGCGGTGGAAGCACCGCACTATTTTTCCCGTAAAAATCGCGATGCGCCTGACCATATGCAACCCGCATTGCATCCGTGTGATGCAAGATTTTTGTTGCCTATAATCAGGCGCGGCTGATTTGACATGGCGATGCGCCTTACCATATGCAACCCGCATCGCATCCGTGTGATGCAAGATTTTTGTTGCCTATAATCAGGGTTGGTTAAACTCATTTTTCGGCCGGCGGCCCGATATTCGTCCAAAAAGCGCCGAAAATTGAAAAAGAGAGAGACAGAGCGATGGGAAATCAATGAGTGCGAGAGAGACAGAAGATTTTTTTTCGGTCAAAGGGGGTATACCCTTCCTAAAATTCGGGTCTCAACTGCCAGAATTTCGGAGTCATTTTTCTGGCAGTTGAGACTTTATTTTAGGAGTCGTTTTTCTGGCAGTTGGGACATCGAATTTTAACTCTTAAAAATAAGGTCCCAACTGCCAGAAAAACGACTCCTAAAATAAAGTCTCAACTGCCAGAATTTCGGAGTCGTTTTTCTGGCAGTTGAGACTTTATTTTCGGAGTCGTTTTTCTGGCAGTTGAGACCTTATTTTTAAGAGTTAAAATTCGATGTCCCAACTGCCAGAAAAACGACTCCGAAAATAAAGTCTCAACTGCCAGAATTTCGGAGTCGTTTTTCTGGCAGTTGAGACTTTATTTTCGGAGTCATTTTTCTGGCAGTTGGGACATCGAATTTTAACTCTTAAAAATAAGGTCTCAACTGCCAGAAAAACGACTCCGAAAATAAAGTCTCAACTGCCAGAAAAACGACTCCGAAATTCTGGCAGTTGAGACTTTATTTTAGGAGTCGTTTTTCTGGCAGTTGGGACCTTATTTTTAAGAGTTAAAATTCGATGTCCCAACTGCCAGAAAAACGACTCCTAAAATAAAGTCTCAACTGCCAGAAAAATGACTCCGAAATTCTGGCAGTTGAGACCCGAATTTTAGGAAGGGTATACCCCCTTTGACCGAAAAAAAATCTTCTGTCTCTCTCGCACTCATTGATTTCCCATCGCTCTGTCTCTCTCTTTTTCAATTTTCGGCGCTTTTTGGACGAATATCGGGCCGCCGGCCGAAAAATGAGTTTAACCAACCCTGATTATAGGCAACAAAAATCTTGCATCACACGGATGCGATGCGGGTTGCATATGGTAAGGCGCATCGCCATGTCAAATCAGCCGCGCCTGATTATAGGCAACAAAAATCTTGCATCACACGGATGCAATGCGGGTTGCATATGGTCAGGCGCATCGCGATTTTTACGGGAAAAATAGTGCGGTGCTTCCACCGCGAGATGGCGATACCCTTTGTCACCCCGTGCGGCAACTTTATTATTTCAAAATTATGAAATAATGCGATTTTCATGATTTTCGACTTATAGGCAAGGAAAGGAGAGGGGATAATGATTCAACGATTGATTATTTTCAATCTCAAGAGATATTTATTCAAGAATGCGCCATTTACTGTAATAATACATGTTTGTTGCATAAACAATCTTATTATTACATAAATATTTGCAGTGTTGCGAGTAACTTATTACATTTCTCATTAAGTTACTCATTTAATTACCCATTACTTTGGTAATGTGTAATTAAACTCGATTCAAATAGTAAAAGTAATTATAAAGTCAAGTTATTCAAGCTAATTATAAATAGTAAAAGAATTCAAGATAATTGGGTATAAAGTAAAGTTGTTTGAACTAATTATAGAGTAAAGATATAGAGTAAAGATATTTAAACTAATTATAAAGTCAAGTTATTCAAACGAATCATAAAGTAAAGATATTTGAACTAATTATAGAAAAAAGATATTCAAACTAATTATAGAGTAAAGATCTATAAACTAATTATAGAGTAAAGATATATAAACTAATCATTGAGTAAAGATATTCAAACTAATCATGAAGTCAAGTTATTTGAACTAATTATAGAGTAATAGAGTAAAGATATTTGAACTGATTACATAAAAAAGATATTTAAACGAATTATAAAGTAAAGATATATAAACTAATTATAAAGTAAAGATATATAAACTAATTATAAAGTAAAGATATATAAACTAATTATAGAATAAAGATATATAAACTAATCATAGAGTAATAGAGTAAAGATATTTAAACTCATTATAACGTAAAGTTATTCAAACGAATTACGAAGTAAAGATATTTAAACTAATTATAGAAAAAAGATATTCAAACTAATTGTAGAGTCAAGATATTTAGTCATTATAAAGTCAAATTATTCAAACTAAGTAATTATAAAGGGAAAATATTTAAAAGTGATTATAAAGTCAAGTTGCTTAAGAGAATTATAAAGTAAAATAATTTGAACTGATTATAAAGTGAAGTTATGCAAAGTCATTTCAAAGTCAAGTTATTTAAACTAATCATTGAGTAATAGAGTAAAGATATTTAAACTCATTATAACGTAAAGTTATTCAAACAAATTATGAAGTAAAGATATTTAAACTAATTATAGAAAAAAGATATTTAAACTAATTATAGAAAAAGGATATTTGAACCAATTATAGAGTAAAGATATTTGAACCAATTACAAAGTGAAGATATTTGAACTCATTATAAAGTCAAGTTATTAGAACTAATTATGGAGTAAAGATATATAAATCATAGAGTAATAAAGTAAAGATATTTGAACTAATTGTCAAGTCAAGTTATTCAAACTAGGTAATTATAAGGTGAAAATATTTAAAAGTGATTATAAAGTCGAGTTGTTTTTAAAATTATAAAGTGAAGTTATTCAAAGTAATTTTAAAGTAAAGTTATATAAACTAATTATAGAGTAAAGATATTTGAACCAATTATAGAGTAAAGATATTTAAACTAATTATAAAGTAAAGATATTCAAACTAATCATAGAGTAAAGGTATTTAAACCAATTATAAAGTCAAGTTATATCGAGGCAATAAAATTGATTCAATTACACATTACGAAATTAATGAGTAATTGAAAAAATGTAATTACAATTTTCACAACACTGAACATCTGATTGGAAAGATTGTAGATGTGATCGTAATACGTATAATTTATTACGAATATCACTGAAAACTACTTATTTGGCACTTTTAGAGTTCCAAGATTAGACAGAACTATAATTAGGTTATAATAAAACTATTATTATACTCTAAACTAATCGTTGCGACGATAACACATGCATATACGTACAAAGGTATATTTTACAGAATGCCAAGTACAATGTTTGAAGCAGATAGTTTTTATATTGGTCTTGTTGAAATGAGTGAGCTGTTTATTATTATTTTTCAGACCACCATACGAATAGAGAACAGATTCATTATTTCCATTATGGCTTTCGTTAACAATAATACTTTGACTCTATAAATATGGTTCTTTTTCAAAGATACTAATGAGAGTCTCCAATTGATGGATCTTTAAATTATCTCCTCTCTATTCATTAAGGACAATTTTACAAAAAAGTAAAGTACGTATATCGTATATGCGTGTATTATGCTCTGTTACCTGCATAGATATTGAAAATATTTCATACGGTAATGGCTAATCCAACTATCCCAAATACAATGAGTTTAAACAAATAAGAAAGAACATATTGTTCATAATATATCATCACGAATTCTCATCTATTCTGTAATATCACAAGTCTTTTCCTTGTGAGATTATTAATATTATTATTACCGTATGAATTAGTTAGGTATAGCTTGCTGTACAGTAAAGAGTTTATCGGTGACTACTTATAGCTTCTACAAATGATAGGTATGTAATAATCATCCAGACTATTGCATCACGTATTTGTTTCTTAAATTTTTGGAGATATAAATAAACGAGTAAACTAACGAAACGTACAAAGGTTTGTGAATTATAGTTAGGCTACTAAAGAAAATGTTACTTTGTTGGAAAACCAAATGCATGTGTTTATGTCTCTTTATCTGTACGGCAATTTCTCTAAGTTATGCAAACGCCTAGTTTAGAGTTATTGTTATGGATCTAAATTATCATCAGATATGTTTTGAATGCAATACGGCAAGGATAATAATTCCAGTCTAATATAAAGCGAGGAAATTTATAATTAGTCTATACTAAAAGTATGATTTAACTTTAAATTAATCCTTGCCGCGATAATACATACAGATACTACATTCTATTTTTCCTAACGCGATACAAATATAGAATACAATTATTATTTGAATCGAGAATTCCTTCAACAATATTAGTCAGACGATGTAATTTTATCGCATGAACCACAGTAAAACAATTCGTTAATTTACACACACTTGTTGTTAAAACACACTAATGACGATTTATAATTCACGGATCTCTCAATGATCTACTCTCTATTCATTGCGGACAATGTCAAATAAATAGTGAATGGAAGAAAAGTTATGTCCCGAAATGCGAAAAACAAACACATTTTTCACTAACGGGAAAGAATGCTTTTCATCCACGGTAGTGTTTTCTCGTGCACTTTGACCCGCCCGTATGTACGAGGAAATCAAAGGAGTATAATATTATTTCACGTATGTATATCGTATTTGTATGTGTTACGGGGCTGTTATTATTCATACATCATTCTCATCTATTCTGTAAGATTGAAAGTATTCGGAGTCCTCGTATGAACTAGTCAGGTGAAGCGTGCTGTATAATAACGAGTTAATATATCACAGCTTGTAGCTTCGACAAATGATTATCCTAAAACTATATGCTTATGCTACTTTATCAACACTTTGCAGTGCAGAGTTGTCTTGCAGTCATTCCGCCGGTGCTTTGACTGCTCCACTTCCTGTTGTGAATCCTGTCCTGATGAATATTGAAGAGGTTTTGTTGAAGATGGACAGGACCTAGTTTCCCTCGATGAACAACATCTGTGAAGATAAAAACTAGATTAACATACGTTACATGGAATAAATTTACTCAATGTATTGTTCAAGCAAACATTTTGAACTAAGAACCAAATAATGGGACTCGAAAGTAATTTATCACCAATATTGAATTGTGTTTGATGTTTGAAAAATAAATGTGATGCTTAATTAATTCTACAGTAATCTATGCCTGTATTTATTTTAGAACCTTTAATCCTCTATCCTCGTTATTCAGATATTTCTTTCTCTACTACAAGGTAAGTCTATATCCAAAAATAAAGTGAACAATTTTCTTGAGATTCATCAAGCTCTCACTACTGTTGTGAATACAACATAAAGATTCCAGTTTGCCATTGAAAGAAGCAAGTTATAATTGCTTCGAAGAATTGAGTGTTCCTTATCTCTTAGACTCACCGCCTAATAAGATATCCCCAAGTATTGCACGAATCGCGTCACTATGTTGCCTTTGGGTACATCATTATTGTGTCCGTACAGTTTCCCTCGCAGCTGAGTAGAACCAAGTCGCCGTGAGAATATCTGGTGTAAAGTGATGACAGAGGTAAGCCAGGGGCGTCCATCGCTAGCTAAAGGTACAGGGAGAAGCTATGATACATGGATTCCAAAAGGTGATTTATTTGCGATATAATAACGAATCAGGGGCAATTTGATTTCAATAACATGGGTAAATTGATGCAATGCAGCCTGTGGTGGCTAGAAGTCAATCGATATTAGAGATCAATTACCTCAACGCCAATATCCTTCTTGCCTCTGACCATGGTCCCTCAAATTAGAGATCAATCACCAGCTTGGTCGCCGTGATACTCCATAACTGTTGACCAACTGTTTTCGAATAGTTGGAAAGGCATATGGGACTGATGATTCGGCACGTAATCTATTCAGATCTGATTTTCTCTCCCCAATTCTGAAACGTGGGAATATTGTTGCGATTAAAACAACCGTTGTTAGATCTAGAGATGGATACTGTCTGAGTATCCGAGATAAATGTGTTTCAGCATTGATTGTTTCATCGACATACATTTATAGTTATACAGGATCTTTGGCTGATACGATATGGAGCTTATCATCGTCTTGGTTGACCATTAACCTATGACTAGCCAGATAGTGTTGGTTGGCGTCCATCTCCGACCAATTGGCACGTAGGATCTATGCATCTCAAGTATCTGCGACGCTCGTTCAGATCTCCGTCGACCGATAACGCTGTCAAAGAATCGAAGAAAAGATTAAATCAGGGAACAAGTATTCTCCGAGAAAACATTTGTAAAGTCAAAATAACACGATGTATTAGTTTAGCCTCGGCGGCACAAAATATGCTCGTAGAGCAAATGATTGAAGAGGAACTTGGAATTATGTGACTGCTGATACAATAGGATGATAATTATCGCGAGGTTATCAAACGAAACTCCCTCGCCTAGTATATTTGTGTTTAAAATAGATCGGAGAGGTTATGTTCGCAAGAAATGTAGATTTTCACACAATTATTCGCGGGTTGAGATAGAATATACTTGAAAATGAACGATTCCCTATTTCCCTGAATAATAATCAAAGGCCTGCAATCGTCACTTACTTCGCTGATCGAAATACGCGACACGTAAAATAACATCTCGAAAAAGTTTCGTATACTATTTTCCGTATGAAACGAATCAGCGAGATTCTTCTTGAAAATTCATAATCATTTATGGTTATGTTAAAATGGTGATCGGAATATTAAAAACTCACGTCTCCTCGAACCCGTAACGACGCAGCGTACCACTTGTCAAACATTTCCGTTGGTTAATTGTAAACGTTGGTTAACGCGGCGCGTAAGTTTCTCCAGGAACATTTCACTACGTCACAGACCTGTTTACTCGTCGGCGCCACGAAAGCTACTGAAACCGGTTAGACCGGTTTGCTTCCAAACCCCATCCCCCCATCCTTGACGGCCTTCAACGGCCTTGAGGCGGCGAGTGGGGCAAGGACGCCGTTGCGTAGGTCAGTTCACGCTGGCGGCGCCACCGGGCGACGAACTACGGAACTAGAATTAGCAAAATACTCAACTGATCGGCGGGTTGCATTTCGTAAGGCGCATCAACGCACCAATTATATATTGTTATATATTATTTTTTTAATAGATTCTATTTCGAATTTGCGACTCACAATGTCGTATACAACGATATATATGATAATAAAAATGTATTAACAAATTAATAGATATTATTTCTGCCACCTCTAAGTTTCGTCTGTATTATTTGAAAACTTAGAAATAAAAATTCCTGAAAATATAATATAATAAAATACCTCATTTCACCAATCATGAAGTCAAGTTATTTGAACTAATTGTAGAGTAAAGATATATAAATTATAGATTAATAGAGTAAAGATATTTGAACTAATTATATGAAAAAGATATTTAAACGAATTATAAAGTAAAGATATATAAACTAATTATAGAATAAAGATATATAAACTAATCATAGAGTAGTAGAGTCAAGATATTTAAAATCATTATAACGTAAAGTTATTCAAACGAATTATGAAGTAAAGATATTTAAACTAATTATAGAGAAAGGATATTTGAACCAATTATAGAGTAAAGATATATAAATCATAGAGTAATAGAGTAAAGATATTTGAGCTAATTGTAAAGTCAAGTTATTCAAACGAATTAAAAAGTAAAGATATTTGGACTAATTGTAGAGTAAAGATATTTAAACTAATAATAGAGTAATAGAGTAAAGATATTCAAACTCATTGTAAAGTCAAGTTGTTTAAACGAATTATAAAGTAAAATCATTTAAACTAATCATAAAGTGAAGTTACTTGAAGTAATTATGAAATAAAGTTGATTAAACTAATTATAAAGTAAAGTTATATCGAAGCAGTAAACTTCATTTAATTACACATTACGGAAGTAATGAGTAATTAAAAAAAATTCAATCACAATTTTCACAACACTGAACATTTGATTGAAAATGATTGTAGATGTGATTGTAAAACATATACTAATTTACTACGTATATCACAGGAAACTACCTATTTGGCACTTTGAAAGTCCCGAGATTAGCTAAAACTATAATTAGGCTATAATAAAACTATCATTATACTCTAAGCTAATCGTTGCGACGATAATACATGCATATACGTACGAAGGTATATTTTACAGAATGCCAAGTACAATGTTTTTGAAGCAGATAGTTTTTATATTGGTCTTGTTGAAAACAACGAGTTGTTCATTAATATTTTTCAGACCACCATACGAATAGAGAACAGATTCATTATTTCCATTATGGCTTTAGTTAACAATAATACTTTGACTCTATAAATATAGTTGTTTTTCAAAGATACTAATGAGAGTCTCCAATTGATGGATCTCTAAATTATCTTCTCTCTATTCATTAAGGGCAATTTTCCAAAAGAGTAAAGTACGTATATCGTATATGCGTGTATTATGCTCTGTTACCTGCATACATATTGAGAATATTTAATACGGTAATGGCTAATCCAACTATCCCAAATACAACGAGTTTAAACAAATAAGAAAGAACATATTGTTCATAATATATCATCACGAATTCTCATCTATTCTGTAATTTCACAAGTCTTTTCCTTGTGAGATTATAATATTACCGTATGAATTAGTCAGATATCGCGTCCCTAATGCCATAAAGGCATACGCTGTATATAGATGCTACCTAAGAGCCATAAAGGCATATAAATTTTTTTATTCGCCCAATCGCTTCAGAATAACTTGAAATGAATTTTCTAAAAAAAAATAAAAAAACTAATGCCAAAAAGGCATATCTTTTGGGACATAGGCCTTTTTGGCATTAGGAAAACTGATTTTTTTTTTTTAACTTTCTATGCGTTTTTCATGTTTTCAAAGCGATAGGCGAAGTTTGAAAAAACTATATGCCTTTTTAGCATTAGTATGCCATAAAGGCCTATAACGAAGATATGCCTTTATGGCATTAGGGACGCGATATAGCTTGCTGTACAGTAAAGAGTTTATCTGTTACTACTTATAGCTTCTACAAATGATTGGTATGTAATAATCATCCAGACTATTGCATCACGTATTTGTTCTTTAAGTTTGTAGAGATATGAATAGACAAAGGTTTGCTAATTATAGTTAGTCTACTAATATAAAGAAAACGTTACTTTGTTGGAAAACCAAAAGCATGTGTTTATGTCTCTGTATCTGTACAGCAATTTCTCTAAGTTATGCAAACGCCTAGTTTAGAGTTCTTGTTATGAATCTAAAATATCATCAGATATGTTTTAAATGCAATACGGCAAGGATAATAACTCCAGTCTAATATAAAGCGAGGAAATCTATAATTAGGCTATACTAAGATTTTGATTTAACTTTAAACTAATTCTTGCTGCGATAATACATACAAATACTGTGAGCTGTTCATTTTATTTCTCCCAGCGCGATGCGAGTATGAAATACAATTATTATTTGAATCTAGAATTCCTTCAACAATATTAGTCAGACGATGTAATTTTATCGCACGAACCATAGTAAAACAATTCGTTAATTTACACATACTTGTTGTTAAAAGACACTAATGACGATTTATAATTCACGGATCTCTCAATGATCTACTCTCCATTCATTGCGGACAATGTCAAAGAAATAGTGAGTGGAAGAAAAGTTATATCCCGAAATCCGGAAAACCAGTAAACACATTTTTCACTAACGGGAAAGAATGGTTTTGATCCACGGTAATGTTTTCTGGTGCATTTTGACCCGCTTGTATGTACAAGAAAATCAAAGGAGTGAAATATTATTTCACGTATGTATATCGTATTTGTATGTGTTACGGGGCTGTTATTATTCATACATCATTCTCATTTATTCTGTAAGATTGAAAGTATTCAGAGTCCTCGTATGAACTAGTCAGGTGAAGCGTGCTGTATGATAACGAGTTAATATATCACAGCTTGTAGCTTCGACAAATGACTACCCTAAAACTATATGCATATGCTACTTTATCAACACTTTGCAGCGAAGAGTTGTCTTGCGGTCATTCCAACGGTGCTTGGACTGCTCCACTGCCTGGTGTGAATCGCTGTTTTCAAGAATTTCGTAGAGGTTTTGTTGAGGTTTTGTTGAAGATGGCATGACTTCGGTTCCCTCGATGAACAACGCCTGTGAAGATGAAAACTTGATAAACATAGGGTACACATTGGATAAATTAACTTTATGTGTTTGTCAAGCAAACATTCTGAACTAAGTACCAAAGAATTTCTAATTATGGTCATACATCTGCAGGAAATTTATTATATTATATTTCTTATGATTGATTTTGTATTACTGCCTGAACCATTTTTAAATGTGATATAAACTTTACTTTTGTCAACAGAATCATGTACGTTAATAAGCTAGTATCAATAGTGCATGCATGAATAGATTTTTCAATCGTTCGATTGGACTGGTACTTCAGACTCCAGGTTAATTTACCACCAATATTGAATTATGTTCCATGTTTAAAAAATAAATGTGATTCCCAATCAATTCTATATCAAACCACACTTGTATTTATTTTCAAGCCTTTAAATTTCGATCCTCGTTATTCAAATATTTCTCTACTACGAGGTAAGTCTACTATATTCAACCAAGGTAAACAAATTATTCTCTCGAGATCTATGAATCTTATTTCAAGCTTGTGATTAAAAAGAGAGAATTTATTGCTACTTCAAAGAATTAGGTGTGTCATCTCTCCTAGGCTTACCCTATAACGAGATGGACGAATATTACACGAATCATGACAATACGTTACCTTTGGGTGTATTATTAGGCTTCGGTACCGTATCCCTTGCAGCCGAGTAAAACCGAGTTGTCGTCAAAGTTTCTGGCATATATGGGAACACAGAGGCAAGTCGGAGGCCCCAGTATCGAGTCAAAGATACATGGTGAACGTTACGGTTACTTGGCCGAGGAGCATTGCGGTACATAGACTTGGAAAAGTATTCCGTCTGAGATCTGTATCGGATCGCAAAGTGCGTTTCAGCAATGATTGTTATGCGGATATACATTTATAGTTGAATCTGGTCTTTGGCTGATATAATACAAAGCTCACCATTATCTTGGTCGACTGTTAATCCAAGACTAGCTAGGCAGTGTTGGTTGGCGTCCATCTCCGATCAAGCGGCATGTAGGATCGATGCACCTCAAGTGTCTGCGATGCTCGTTCAGATCCTTGTCGACCAATAATGCTGTTAAAGAATCGAATGTAAGAATGAATCGGGGAACGAGTATTCTCCAGAAAAATACTTGTCAACTCGAAATAACACGAGAAATTAGTTTCCCATTCGGAGTCGCGAAATATGCGTGTAAAACAAACGATGCTAGAGGCCGAGGGACTCGGAATTATATGATTGTTAATATAATGGGATGATAATTATCGCCAAGTTATCAAACGAAACTCCCTCGCCTATTATATTTGTGATTAAAACAGGTCTGAGAAGTTAGGTTATGTTCGTAAGGAATCTAGATTTCCGAACATTTATTCGCGGGTATGAATAGAATGCACTTTGAAAATGACCAATATCTGCAATTATAATCAAAGTCTGCTTGTAGCTAATTCGACGGTTACATTACTTCGATGATTAAAAATACGCGACGCGTGAAATCTGTCAAAAAAGTATTGAATAAAATTTCAATTGTTATCGAGAAGCTTTGAAAATTGTCAATTATTTATCGCTGTCTTAAAATATTGATCGAAATATTTTCAAACTCACTCATATAATATGTCCAACGAGACTCCGTTGATGTCAGCCTTTCCGAGCCGCAAATCTCCTCGACACATGTCACCCACATGTTCACTCGAGAAAATCACGAAGGTTACTGAACTCTGCGACATCGCGCACGGCGTCCTTGTCTTACCTTCGCGCAGCGCAGGGTGGGGGACGCCGTTGTCGTAGGTCAGTTCACGCTGGCAGCGCCATCGAGCATGAAACGTCAGAACTATAAAGAGCGCAAAATGTTCCGCGGGTTGCATGCAATACGGCGCTTGGTCACAAGTAATAAAATAAAAATATAAAATAGAAATATCTGACATTAAATTTAATTCCGTGGATTATTATATCGAAAATTTGTATTATTAACAATGAATATTCTGCAATAATACAAGCAGCAAATAACTATCATCAGGGAAATTCACCACGTATATTTTATTATACCAGAAGCTATTTTTACTTCATATTTCTGATTAATATTAATAAAATATTTAAATCGAGATTAGAGAGATTAATTAATTGAGCTACGATTTGCGATTGCTTTTCACCGAACGAATACACGATCACGAATGTTTATACGAGTCTACTACGGTTACATTACTTCGATGATTAAAATACGCGACGCGTGAAATTTGTCAAAAAATTATTGAATAAAATTTCAGTTGTTATCGACACATTTCACCCACATGTTCTCTCGAGGAAATCACGAAGATCACTGAACTCGGCGACATCGCGCACGGCGTCCTTGTCTTACCTTCGAGTAGCGCAGGGTGGGGGAAAGCCATTAAAGTATTCTTTGGGAAATCCTTTGTAAACTTGGAGTTATATGATATCGATTGTTAATATGATATGATAATAATGTTGCGAGGTTATCAAATGAAACTCCCTTGCCTATTGTATTTGTATTTAAAACAGGTCTGAGAGGTTATGTTCGTAAGAAATGTATATTTTCACACAGTTATTCGCGGATACGGATATTCTATACTCGAAAATGAACGATTCCTCCAATTATTATAATCGAGTTTCGCTCGTAAACGAATCAGCAAAAGGCATTGAAAATTAATAATCATTAATGGTTATGGCAAAATGGTAATTGCAATATTCAAAACTTACTCATGTCACTTCGAAGGCGTACCAAACATTGTCAAACATCATTTCGCACATTGGTTGACTTTCCGGCAGGAGCTTCTATTTACGCCACGTCTTTACTCGTCGGCGCCTCGAAGGCAACTGAAGACGACGAACGAAGGCGACTGAAAAGTGAAAGTGGAGGGGACAGCGAAAGCGAAAGCGGTTAGACCGGTCTGCTTCTGCGCCCCAGTCCCCACCCTTGACAGCCTTGAACGGGGCGAGGACAACGTTGTCGTAGGTCAGTTGACAGTTCAAGCTGGTGGCGCCACCGGATGGGAAACTATGGAACTCAAATGAGCGGAATAATAAAATGATCCACCGGTTGCATGTAATAAGGCGCACCCTTTATTTATGCCCTCTTCTAGCAATCCGGTCTGTCTTTTAATGATATATATATATATATATATATATATAATGATATTAATAAATATGCTATATATAATATAGGTAAAGGCTCTTCATTGGTATCTTCGTTCTTAGCTTCCACCGAATAAAGATAAAAATACATTATTCGACTGTTCCCGAAGAAAACATGTATTCAAAGCAATTACCCCGATTATATTATGCAGATGCAAATGCAAATGCAAATGCAAATTCTAATATACATTCTTGAATATCTTATCAATACTAAATTACCTATATTTCTAATAATAATCGACTAGTCTTCATTTTTTTTTTTCAATTTCAACTGAATATTATTACGTTAAAGAAGCTTGTAATACATTCTAGTTTTGGACGTTAATTTAATTCCAAACCATGTTATCTGCATGTAATTCCATTCAAAGATCTATGAATTTACCTCAACTGATAAATAAATATAAATATAAATATAACGATCCGTCGTTCTTCTGAAAACATTAATTATGTATAAATATGTCAGATAATTGTAATCAATGAAAAACTAATTGAAATAAAGATATATTTAATGATGGAAAAGCTGTTTTCCATTTTGCCAAAAGTATCGAAAATATACATAGAAATGAAAATAAATAAATTGGAACATTGCAATGAACCCACATAAATTATGCTTTGTACAACAACGCACCTCATAAAACTTAGAAACGAAAAATTGATTTGATATCTATATTTATATCTAGTCTGCTTTTTACGAGTTTTTCAAGAAATAATAATGATTCAATTAATCATTGCTCTTTATTATCATCATCATACAGATCTATGTATAGATATTCAAGTATACAATACACTTTCATTATTTTCTGTGATACATTATGAATTAATATTCATTTCAAGAGAAACTCGGATCAATTATAAACGGTAGATAGGCCGTGAAAAGCAAGTGACAAGCGTTCGGTATCGCTCAGTATCGCTGGGAATCGCTGGGAATCACTCGATGTTCTGAAATCTATTTTGTGCGATTTCCTCGATCTAAAAATCACGGGAATTCTCCGATGAAATTTTTGGGAATCTATGAAAATCACCTTCACATACGAGAAATTATTGGAAATCGCAATACGGATTTCCTTCGGATTCCAAGTCAATAGCCCCCCTCGATGCTACATTTTAAATTGAATCAATTTTTCATCCTTTTAATCATAATTCAGTTACAGGTATAAGGTACAGGATTCTAGTACAATTTCAGAGTTCAATTTTCACCGTTTAACACAAAAATGGTTTTTGGCCCTTATCTTTTCCCAGACAAAAACAATCAATGCTAATGATAATCCCACCACGAGCACCGCGAAGGCGGGTAGCAAGTCGTTTAGTTTTGTTTGTCTGACATGCAGTAGCTCCGCTTTCCTTTTCAGTTTCCACTTACTGACTTCCATTTCCCTGTCTATATCAGACCGCCATTTTTTATAGATACCTGTCTCTATCAGTTTCTGCACTTCAAAGCTGAACCTATCCGCCATAGGCCAATGGAACGCGGTGTAAAACCTGGAAAAAGATTCATACAAAAATAATGAATAAACGTTGTTTGTAAATCTGGAGATATTTTATACTTTGCACACTTTCTCAATTGTAAGGCTGCTGATCCTTCATGGATTGACACGAATGATGAAGACTTACTGCATGACTCGTGACCAAGCGGGAGTTGGACTTTTGTAAACGTCTGATAAATCTGGTGCCAAAAGTAGCAGCCATTTACATTCTGCAAGGCAAGCTACCTCGAAATTTTTGCGTTCTGTTATAATGTTTAAACAGTTTTGGTACGATATATTGGTGTAAAATCGCTCTCTGAGCCGAGGATTGATGATCGCTCCTTCGAAATAAGAATGGCCATAGACGTCTATGTCCAGTTGTTCGAGTTGCTCAATAGTCTTGATTTTTGGACGTGGTATTTCAGCAGTTAGGATGGATATGAAACGGCCTGTAACAGAAAATAAAACTGAGATAATTACAGTTATCGGTATGAATTTATATCGATTGCGATAATTATAGAATGTCAAATGGTAGCTTTGTAAGATCGTCATCAATAATAGCTGGATATGTCAGAATGATGCGAGATTTGAATAGTTCAAATGTCCAATCACATATTTACCTCTGATCGCACCGTCAATGACGAGGACTACGACGAAGATAGAACCGATAATAATTCGGTGTTTTATGACTGTTGGCGTACGAATAATCGAACTGCCAACGAGGAGACGCTCAGCATCGAGAATCGCCGAAACAATACCGTGGGACTTGTTTTGTAGGTAGAGAACGAGGGTGGAAAATACTATGCCAACCCCAAGACCGATCCAAATTTGTTTGGCGGCAGCAAAATTCATCCAGTACGGCCGATTTCCGGCATTCCAAGATGCAATACAGACGTCCACCTTATCGTGAGGGTAAATCGTTCCAATACCAGGGTAAAATTCCATTATCCGCGCGGCTGGTACAAAATGCATTCGACGCGTGTAAATACCATCAAACATACCGGTGTAAGAACCGTTTTCAAGCATGCGTGCAAATCCCCCGCTGCCATTTTCCAAAGCCTTACAAATACGAGAAAGTCATTGAGCAGCATTCCAAACGATATAAAATTATGAATCATGTAATCACCGAAGCAATGCCCAGGTAGAAATATGCCTAGAGTTTCCTAGTTTTAGTCTAGCGCCTAGCTGGGAAAATCCGGGCGTTCCTAGTTAGGGGAATCTATCGTGGCTCCAGCTTGGCGTGGGCTAGCCAATCTAGAGTTTAATACAGGCATACGCGGACAGAGCCTAGTCAGAGCCTAGTCAGGAATCTGTCCAGTACCAAGCTAAGGCCTTTTTGCGGCCTCTCCCGGCCGCGTATTAGGATAATTCGACAGAGTGTCTTTCAACACTCGAAACGCTCGTGATTGAGATTGGAGTGAAAAACTACAGATATTCTTTCGGATCGAAAATACGAAATTATATTTTTTCAGATAACATCGGTTTGAAATATAAACTAATTACGAATAAGATATTTTTGTCTGTGATAAGTAAGAATTGTTATTCTTTCAATAATTGTCACGAATTATCTGCACGAAATATGTAATTTGTAATTTGTAATAATGGTAACTACATTTTCAGTTGACGGAACTTCATTTTCTATTACAGATTAACTAACTATTTAACTTCACTCATCTGTTTAGCTCGTCCTTATATCAACTATTATTTAAAAGTCAATTTGCTAACTAATTGAAAATAGTAACAGAGACTAGATTTTTATCTATATTATGACTTAACTACTGTAAGCGTTACAGTGAATGAGAACTTTTGGAACTCTAGGAAAGTAATTGGATTAAGAAAATATTTGGAACTCAGATGTTCAAGTAAAGAATGTTTCTATGCAATCGAATAAAAGTATAATATACTATTCAATCATCAGAAATCTTCGAAGTGACCGTGAAATTTTGCTATCATATTTTATTTTTTTCACGTACATATTGATGTAAATCCTCACAAATCAAAGTTTACCTATTGAGTCAAAAAGTGTTGAGTATTGTGACAGGCGACGATTAGATCTAGATAAAAACCGGACGTCAGCCGAACAACGAAGTTAGGCAATTTCAACTGCGGCCAGAATTTGGATGGGTGACCCACATGAATTAAAAAAGAAAAAAATAAAAAATAAAATAAATTAGTCTTTGAAGAGATGATTTCTAACATCCAGGAAATATTAACTGCGTTCTCTACCGCTCGAAAAAGAATTAACTATTGGTGAAAAAATATTTTTTGTCCGGATAATATCGAAAATAAACAAAAATAGAATGATCGGGTCATCGGCTGATAAATTATTGGGCTCATGTTGGGCCATTGACTATATAATATATATATATATATTTATATTCATAAATTTATACTGGCCCAATGTCGATAGCCATACGTTGGACCGAAATTATCATCCCAACTAATTACCAGTATTGGATCGGTATTAGCCGCCGACGCTGGGCCTGCACTCAAACCGTTAGCGCCTAACCAGATCTCCGATCTAGGCGCTAGCTGTTCCGACCGTTTGAAATCGGGCGGGGCCCTGTACAGTTTTCCCACACAGTGCCTAGAAATAAACTAGGCAAACTGGACAGTGCCTTGCCTGGGCCAATTCATAATTTCTACCTGGCTGTTGAATCTTAATTTTTTCGAGAGAGTATTTAGAGTTTCAGCATCTCCCCCGAACCATATCCTGGCACCAAATTTCAGTTCGTCCGTCATTTTTCCAGGATAATCATATCCGATCGGGATCACGTATCCGTCGAGGTTCGATGTTTTGTCAAAAAATATATTGCTGCAGTCCTTGAAAGTTCGGATCCCGGTAAAACTTTGCTTGAAAATGTACCAGGAATGAGTAAAGTTTCTTGCATACATGGATACTTCGATTGTTTCGTTGATAATGGTCTTCCAATGCTGTGAGTGATCACTCGAGTAAGGATTGAAAGTGTATAACTCAATTTCACTTAGATTTCGATTTGTATGATTGATTTTCGAACATAGGATAATGGCGTTGAGTATCCAGTATTCCCAAATAACTTTGAACATATTGCTGATATCTACCGTCTCGCATTTGGTTTCTGAGAAAATATTACAACAATTTTAGGATATGAAATTCAACCCTGTAATCGAGTCTTGTCAAAAAATACCAATGTCTTTTTCGAGTAGGAGTAATATAGAACAGAAGGACTTGAATTTACCTAGAATGATAAGAAAGTACGAGTCCGGTTTCCAAATCGTTGGACTGTCTTTTTTCAAAAAACTAAGTGCGTACTCGACTTTTCTTAGGCTATGACTAATTATTATAATAGCAGTAGGTTTGGTCGTCTCTAATACCACACCGTCAGTCGAATACTTGTCACGTTTCCTGGTGCGCGTGAAGTCATTGTATTCTTCGCTATTCGGAAAGACAATCAAGTTGGCAGTCTTTGACTGGTGGTGGATTTTTTCAAGTATTTCACTAGAATCGTGACTCGGTATTATCACAAGCTCAGACCAACTTTCGGATTGTGCGAGACATCTGTCCACAATATTAGCCTGGAACAAGTGGATGAGAATATATTCAGCGGTCTTCAGGGTTTACGTATTGTTGAAAGAACAAAAGGAACAAAATGAGAAGTCCGGAATATGTTGCAATGATATAAAACACGAAAGATAAGTGAATTCATCATACCGCGTTACTAATGCCATAAGTTCGTAAGCGCCAAAAATTCGATTTAAGTGCCAGAAGTGCCAAAATATGGGAAGTTTGAAATTTCTGCCTGGGTCGAATCGACCCCCCCCCCCCCCCCCCCCCCCACCCTTCAGTGATCGGGTTAAAGCCAGAAGGTCGTATCCACCATTTTTTTTTTTTCGAAATCGTCTGGAAATTGACGAAAACGCGTATTTCCATTGAAATTCCCCAAAAAAAAACAATTTTTCGCGGATACGACCTTCTGGTTTTAGTTTTACGAAAAAATCACGAAAATTACAGCCAGAAGGTCGTATCGACCAAAATTTTAATTTTCCCTGTTTGCTCGGTTACGATAACTTATAATTGGTTATTTTTAGTAAGAAATGTGATTCCGAAGATTCTCAAAAATTAAATTGAAATAGAAATCGAAATTTTTATTCTTCAATCAAAAAAATTGCAATTTTTTTTTTTTTCATTCTGAAAAAGTGTTTATTTCATCAGATTTTTTTTTTCACCGCCACTAATTCGTTTCTGTTTCTGAATAACGTAATTTCTGAAATTTTGGTTGATATGACCTTCTGACTTTATTTTTGAGAAAAAATCAGGAAAGATAAAGCCTGTAGAAGGTCGTATAGACCATAATTTTCGATTTTCAAAATTTTGATCGATTTATTGATATTTGTGAATTTTTAGGCGAATGGCATAAAAAAAAAAAAATTATACGACCCTCTGGTTTTAAAAAGACCAAAAGGTCGTATATTGTCGCTTACGACCTTATGGCATTAGTAACGCGATATATTTGACGGATTAATAAATGAACGTAGGTATATACGAACCGCGGCAATTGTCAGAGGCTCATCGTCATTTGGTAAAGAGATTTTTGAGGCTGAATAAACTTGGATGATTTCTATGGCCAGGATAACACCGTGTATTCTCATTTTCGTCGAGCGTAATCGCAACGCAAATACTGCTATGCGGATGCGCAAGAATCCTCCTTTTATAAGGTATGCTAATGTCATTACCTACCCTCACGTGAAAATTGATTAGAATACACTTTCAAATACACCAATCTCTTTCTAATCAAAAGAAAGTACTTTTTCGACTTCTACGAACGAAGTAGAATCCCTGATTCACGCCAGGTACCGTAATCGGCGATAAAATTGCTGTATCGAGGATGTTTCAGACCCTCGAGCCTTATTTCGTAATGTCAATATTCATTCATCGAATATTACACTTGTACCTACTTCACCGGATCGTGGATCCAATTGGGCAGTTATAGAGTCATTTTTCCGAATATGATTGATTGTTTATTTAATATGCCCTGCAGGGTTGCTTAGGGGCAAGTGAGATACGAGAATATGAGAAAGAATTGAGGGGATGGGCGGAACAACGATATAAGTCGAGTTATACCGTTTTTTTTTCCGGAGATTGCATAAAAATGATCAGTGACCATAGATTTACGTTACATATTTATTTGATAAAAATCGATTTAATATTGAAAGGTTAAACTAAACAGATTTGATAAAAGGACGGTACCTATAATTCGAGGTAATTGGTTCTTTCAAATATCTCGATGAAAATGAGGCTTTATTATCGGATTTATAATATGACAAAGCTTATAAAAATAGATGTTAACGCAAAAAACAAATATGTCACATTTATAGTCGCATATATTTTTTTCATATTATATATATTTCCGTGCGGGAATGATCGCTCGAAACGCATAACATTCCGGATATGGAAACGTATTTTTAGCGCAGATATTATCGAAGAGACTTCGGGCACTGCTTGAGCAGGCTCATCATCGGCATAACAAATAGATTACCTACGATCTTTATTTCAATGACATTTTTTTTCAAACGAAGCGCAGTTGTGGCATCAGAATATCTTCGAAGAAGCATCTGCTGAAATTCGAGAGTAAACTGTTAATACGTAAACTATAGAAGTTAAGAAAACGATATAGGTATAAACAGTTTGTTGTATTATTGTTCGTAACCATTCATATATACTCACTATCAGAATTTTTCGCGACGATAAAATCTGCTATACAGCGAAAAACAGTCTCGCTATTTCGAAGAGCGGTATGACTCGGAAACCTAATTGTTTGTTC
Source organism: Tenthredo mesomela (assembly GCA_943736025.1). NCBI lineage: Eukaryota > Metazoa > Arthropoda > Insecta > Hymenoptera > Tenthredinidae > Tenthredo > Tenthredo mesomela. The sequence goes on from OX031018.1 coordinate 28,364,129, forward strand.
ATTGTGACGGGTTTGAACTCTTGTGGTCACATTCATATAATCAGGGGGAATTTGTATGCAACTACCATGCTACGCATGTTAAATTGAACTAATTTTTCATACTTTTATTCGTAATATAGTTACAGGTACAGGATTCTAGTACAATTTCAAAGTTAAATTTTCACCGCTTAACACAAAAATGGTTTTTGCTCATTTTCGTTTCCCAGGAAAAAACTATCAATGCGAATGACAACCCTACTACGAGCACCACGAAGGCGGGTAGTAAGTCGTTCAGTCTAGCTTGTCTGACGTGCGGCGGTTCCGTTGCTCTTTTCAATTTCCACCCATTCACTTCCAGCTCCCTGAATATATCGAACTGCCACATTTTGAAGATGCCTGTCTCTACCAGCTTCTGTATTTCAAAACTGTACCGATTTGCCATCGGCCAATTCAACATGGTCAACAACCTGGCAAAATATCGATGAAAAATTGTGAGTAACTCTTGTGATATTCATACTTCGCTAATTTTCTAATTGTTAGGCTGTCAATCTCTGACAGAGTGACGTAGGAAACTCACTGCAAGTCGTATGACCAAGCGGGGGTTGAACCTCTGTAAATGTCTGGTGAATTTGACGCCAGAAAAAGCAGCCATCTACAATCTACGAAACAAGCTCGCTGGCGCGTTTTGCGTTCTGTACTGTTCAAGCAGTTTGGGAACATCAGACTGCTGTTATATCGTGCTATGAGCCGAGGATGTCTGACCCCTTCTTTGAACTGAAGCGGGCCATAAACCTCCACGTCCAGCTGTTCGAGCTGCTCAATGGTCTCGATATTTGGATATGGCCTTCCAACAGTTAGGATGGATATGAAACGGCCTGTAACATGGAATAAGACTGAGGTAATTAGTTATCAGTGTGAATTTATATCGATTAAGATAATTATAGAATCTCAAATGGTAGCTTAGCTTTATCAGATCGTAATCAACAATCGCCAGATATGTCCGAATGATTTTGAATTTGAATAGTTGAAATGTCCAGTCACATATTTACCTTTGATCGCACCGTCAATGACGAGGACTACGATGAAGATAGAGCCGAGAATAATTCTGTGTTTTATGATTGTTGGCGTACGAATAATCGAACTGCCAACGAAGAGACGCTGAGCTTCGAGAAACGCCGAGACAATACCTTGGGACTTATTATGCAGATAGAGAACGAGGGTGGTAAATAATATGCTAACTCCAAGTCCGATCCAAATATGTTTGGCAACAGCAAGATTCGTCCACTGAGGCTGAATCCCGGCATTCCAAGACGCAAGACAAGCACCAGATCTATCGTGAGGGTAAGTCTTTCCAAGACCCGGGTAAAGTCTCATACCACGCACGGTTGGTGCAAGATGCGATCGCCCGGTGTAAAGATCATTCAGCATACCGGTATAAGAACCGTTTTCTAGCAACAGTCCGTACTTAAGCGTGGCGTTATTCGGAACCTGAGAAATAGAAGAAAATAATTCATTAGAGGCGTAATCAATTATAAAATAACGAGTCATGTAACAAGTCACCTTAGCAACTTCGAATCTTAATTTTTTTGAAATAGTTTTCAGCGTCTGAATATCTCCCGCAAACCATATCGCGATGTTAGATTCAATCTTGTCCGGCAACATTTGAAGATCACCCAAGCTGATCGGTATCACGTATCCGTCGAGGTTTGATGTTTTGTCAAAAAATATATTGCTGCAGTCCCCGATTGTTCGGATCCCGGTGAATATTTGCTTGAAAATGTACCAGGAATGATTAAATTTTCCCGGATCTATGGATACTTCGACTGTTTCGTTGATAATGGTCTTCCAATGCTGTGAGTGATCACCCGAGTAAGGATTGAACGTGTATAACTCAATTTCACTTCGACTCTGATTGGCAGGATCATTCGACGAACACAGGATCATGGCGTTCAGAATCCAGTTGTCCCACATAACTTTCAACATATCATTGTAATCTACCGCGTCGCATCTGATTTCTGGAGGAGAAAAATCTTCAATGAGTCTAAAGAAACTTTATTTCAGTTGAAAACAAAACCTAAGGACTTTGAATTACCTACAACGATGAGGAAGTACGATCCGGGTCTCCATAATCTTCGGATATTATTTTTTATGAAGTAAATTACATATTCAAGGTGTTTCAAACTATGGGTGATTATGATAACAGCAGTTGTTCTGCTTTCCTGACAGGCAACAGTCATATTTAGATAATCGTTGCATTCCCTACGGTGCGTAAATTCATTGTTTTCTTTGCCATCTAGATATACGATTAAATTCGAAGTTTTTGACCCGTGGTGGATTTTTCCAATTATTCCATCAGAGGCATGATCATGTATTATCAGAAGCTCGGACCAATTTTCATATGATCCAAAACATTTGTTTACAATATCAGCCTGTAACGAGGAGATAAAAATCTGTTTATCGGTCGTATCTTAAGAGCCCATGTATTTGTCGTATAATTTTCACGTTTATACTTACTGTAGCGATTGCCAACGGTTCGTCGCCATCCGGTACAGAGATTTTTGAGACTGAATAAATTTCTATGATTTGTACGACTAGGATAACGCCGTATAATAATTCCATATCTTCATCGATCGTGATCAGAACAGTAGTGAAATGGATGGGAAAAAAGACTCTCTTTTATACGGTATTATAGCATCGTCATATACCCTCAAGTACGTGAAAGTAGATTTTAATAGAGTTTCAATTACAGGAACTTTGTCATAAGCGAAAGAAAATACTTTTGAAACTCTAACGACTAAAGTGGAATCCTTAATTCACGCCGTTTACCATAATGGGACATAGAATGCGCACCCGACAACAACTCCGGGCTAGGTGATAAGAGGGGGAAGCCCGGGGAGTTTGGCCGGCTCTCCGAAAGGAATAGACACGTGGATGCATTGCACCTGAAAATGACACACAATGTGTGCAAGCTCTGTGGACTCAAGTTTGTGCATAGGTGGAACTGGCGATTCCATACTGCCAGCACGTGCACGAAAAAATAAAGGTATAACTGAATGGAATTCACGATATAATATGATCCCGTTGATTTCTTGTGCAATAATTGATGCAAAATTCTTGTGCAAAATTGTCGAATTATGTTTATCGTTATCGATATTTTGCTTCTGTATTATCTGTGATCACTATAATAGAGATCCATTGAGTGGACTTGATCAGTGTTGCGAGTCACTAATTACATTTGTAATGGAATTACTCATTTAATTACCCATTACTTTGGTAATGTTAATTAAACCGAGTTCAATTACCCATTACTTTGATAATGTGTAATTAAACCGAGTTTAATTACCCATTACTTTGGAAATTTGTGTCACATGTGTCACATTTCGATTATCATCCGAGCCCAGGCATCAAAAACGCAAAAAAGGCCAACTTAGCGCAAATTCTATTTCAATTCCGAACACATACGGCCAAAAAAATGTTCGTTTCGTGCGAAAATAGAGTGTGCAGATGGTTTTTACACTGTTAAAAAATTATTCGAATTCGATTTCCTCGACGAACAATGTAAAAACCATCTGTAGACTCTATTTTCGCACGAAACGAACATTTTTTTGGACGTATGTGTTCGAAATTGAAATAGAATTTGCGCTAAGTTGGCCTTTTTTGCGTTTTTCACGCCTGGGCTCAGATAATTATCGAAGTGAGACACATTTAGACCAAAAGGAGGTGGGCGACTAGGGATGGGCCTTAACAATAATAGTTTAACAATGCCAATTCCCCGATGATTTGACTGCTCGAGTCGAGTCTCTGGTGGGAATCGTTGTACTGTAGATTTCCGAAAAAGTGCCGTTGAAGATGGACGGAAGTTCGTTTGCCTGATTGGATAACACACCTGTGATAATAAGACGAAAATAAACATAAAACTTATTAGTCTTCCAAGAACTGGTCTCATTAAAACAATGATGCGGTGCAATTTATGACTGATGTGATGGACATAATTTTTATAATGTGTTTAAATTCCTATCTTTGTTATTTCAAAATATTTTCCCATCACAATTAGGTAGGCACACAAGCTTTTGAAAATACTCGAAGTTTCAGCAAATTTATAGAATTATTAATAATCTTCTTGGTAACATGACGATTAAAGTATTTCAAACTCACTTGTCTAATGTGTTTTCGTTGATGTCAGCTTTTTCGATCTGTCTCATCCGAAAACGTAGCGTACCAATTGTTGACTAATCTGACACCAAGCACCTGAAGTAAATGAAGTTCTTCCATGATATTTGCTTTCTCCCGCAGAATTTCGGAACAACACCTTGCAACAGAGAAATTCGAAAACTATTTAGACATATTCAGGGAATACAAATTTGCAATAATATACTCGCATAACTCGTCGAGAAAAATCTCACTATGTTAAAGAGCACGCTATTTAATTTTCCTAAATTGCTATACAAGTCTCAATTTAAGTCTAAATTTCTATCAAGTCAATTAACGCACGTGTAAGAATCACCAATTTTCGTCTTACTTCCATATTCGATTATGAACTTACTCTCAAATCTTGCATACGCTGTTTAGCTTGTGAATGTCTAAGTCCCACATTAGACAAACAACGAGTTACAGAACCGACTGGCTTTTGGAAACTAAATAACGAGTAAGGAAATATACATCGTTTCATATCGTCGTGTCCAGCTTCCGTCTTGAGCAATTGAGATAACGGCTACCATGCATATCCTGTCTACATCTATTTTTAACGGGCAACGTCGAACAGGAAACCACAAATGGTGGATTTGATAAGCATAAAATTATTGCCTCGATGGTAAAACTTCGAGTTTGAGTTTCTCGGGTCGGAAAACACTCACTCTAGATAATATATACGGTATCATTCTGAGAATCAGACCTGAAATGCTGCTCCCTCACTTATAGTTTTGAAGCTTTTGAGGTAAAAATGTACTCAGTAAAGCATAACGTTTCAAAATTAGTTTTAAAACAAATACTGAATCACTATTTTAGGTGCGAATCAAAGAAATTTTGTACAAGGTGAGAAATAAATGTGATATAACAATTTATTCAACGACAGTAAAAACGACGCATTTAATTTGATAATTTTAGTCTGATCAAAGAGTCGAATGACTATAAAAGAAAAAATAAAATGCATCATCTAAGCCCTAAAGGCGCCTGATTTTATATTAGAAGTCTTACTGAATGGTGAACAGGTTGCATATAAAACGGCGTATTGCGAGGCCCCAGTCTGCGCTAGGTGATCATTGAGCACCTTTGTAATTCTGATAATTTTATTATCAGATCGTCAATAAGAGCTATTGAAATTTTTTACAATAATTTTAATAAGAATTTTTTAAATTTATGTTAAGAACTCAACATTTTTATAATGATCTAAAAAAATAAAGGAGATATTTCTGCCGAGTTGAGTTTCTGAAGTGCTGATCCGACCTTTTTCTTTTTTTTTTTTTTTTGCACAAATAAGCGATTGCGATAGACACCGAGATGATAGAATGATGAGCTTGTGATTAAAAGATGAGTAAAGCAGCATGAGTAAAGCAGTCGTATGTGAGTGTGTTGATTCGTCATCTCTACCTCAACTCTTCACCTCATACGATTTTACAGCATCGTTATTAGTTGTAGAATGTAGATTCATTATCATGAGAAGTTGAATAAAATTCGTAATTATATTTTGATAATAAATATGATAATATTTGTTATATTATATTTTTATCTATATTTTATTATGCCAATTAAGAAACCCGGAAATCAGGTTTCGCATTTCAATCCGGACAAAAGATAATCATCCAACCAATCGCGACCAAATTTTATTCATTTATGTTTGATGTTTCTACCTCAGATCAGGGCCGTCGAGAGCCGAACCGGGCCCCGGTGCATAATATATCGAAATGTGTCAAATTGTATCAAAAGGAGGTGGGCGACTAGGGATGGGCCTTAAAGTTCATATTTTTAATCGTTTTTATTTTTAATCGTTCCTTTATTTTCATTTTGAACTTTGAATTTTGAATTTTTCTTCTATTTTTATTTGAAAGTTCATATTTTTCCCGTAACCGGGCCCCCGGAGCCCTCCGGGCCCCGGGGCAATTACCCCGGCTGACCCCCCCTCTTGTCGGGCCTGCCTCAGATTAATAAACAAATGTTTTAATTCGTTTAAAAAAAAAATCGAAAAACTAAACAAAAATATTGACCTTGATTACCGTTTCGATAAAAATTAAAATATATGCACATTCTGCTCCTGGAGAATGAATACATCCGTGAAAATCTGCTATATATACCTCGTGTCAATTATTTTCTAAATTGTTTCGACACCCTGTCCGAAATAGTATATTATGCAACAAGTGCGCGTAAAAATTTTACGCACGAGTTTCATACGATATTTTTCGACACTGTGTGCACAAAATGAAATTTTACGCATACTACATCGAAAAATATCTAATTATTGTATTACAGGGACTTAAAGTAGACTCCATAGCCGAAATCGTTAAACCGACTTTACTTCACTAATAATGATAATGATAATGAATTTAATGAATGAAACTTTAGCCTGCGACTGGTCGAATAAAATAATGTTTAAGTCGTGTCTGAAACTCGATACTGAACACGTCTGGGGGATAAGTCGTAAGCGTTATGATCTTACAAACATAACGTTCTCGTAGGTATGGTATATAGGTACCGCAGTCGCATCACGACGGATCAGATATATAGTCACCAAAGTTTTCATTTAATCAAACTATATTTCGTAAACATTTTTTTCCTTTATGGGATACTTTATACGTATATATATATATATATATATAAGACAAAGATTATGATCAGCTATAAGCTATAATAATAATCATTATTATTACCTAACTAAGAATTTCCATTCCTCTTACTCCTCCTATACTCATCATTGCCATCATCATCATCATCATCATCATCTACACGGAAGAGAACGACGATAAACCTACACGTGATTGAATTTGCGCAGTTATTGCAGCAGCTCGATGTTATCGCGTTATATCCATATCAAGATTATAAAAATTCTGACATTTGTGTCATGAATGGTTGTGACGCGCGTGAAATGATCACTACCTGGCTTATATTTTTTTTTCTCCATATAAAACACGAAATACTGCGTTGAAAAAAAAATAAAAAATAAAACAAAGCTCCTTAGCTGACCTCTTCGCCGATAGGTGGACGCGCTAGTTTTCTCTCTATAACAGACTTCTCGCAGTTGAAGTAATTTTCTATATAAAATTTAGCGAATCGATGATCATGTCGAGTATTGAACTTTGTTTTCTTTGATTTCGCGTTAAAAAAATCGCTGCATATGCTGCAGGGAAGAAGAGTTCTGTTCTCTTAAATTTGTTCGAGGACCTGAAGAGGCTGCCGAGATCGACGTAAGTGACGAAGAGTAGGCAGTCCAGGGTTGACCAGGGCGACCTGGAGGGGGTCTTGGGGCCGATAAGAGTAAAATTTTTCCCCTTGGTCAAGCGACCCGCGTCTCCCACCAGCCCGACGGCCGCGCGTCCCATCGCCCCGCACCGCAGCACGCGCTTGCCTGCCGTTTGACCGCGTCGTCCACGACTACTCTATAGCATAAGCGCTGCTCTTGGTCGCGGATCGCGAATCGCGCGTTGAATATTCATTCTTATTATTGTATGTAAAATAAAAACAATAGGAAAAAAAACAAAAAAATATATATATATATATATAAATTTATAAATATAATAGGACCGTAGAAAAACGAGTGGGGATCCGATAAAGGGTCTGAGAATTTGACTAACTTTTAAATCTTAGTGCGTGAGGGGGTACCAGGGTGAGCGAGGGGGGTGTACGGAACTTCTGTGCCCGGTTATCGATATAGGTAACATGGCGAAGCAAGAAACCGTCCAGTTTCAACAGACTGGTCAATACGGTGAGTATAAAAACGGCAACAAAAAATTGTTAATAATTACCTCGTCCCGCAGCACGAAGCTTTATGCTCCATAATTATTGCTCGATACGAAAAAGCGGAAAAAGTTGTAAAAAATGTATAAAAAAAAAAAAAAAAAAGAAGGAAAAATGGTATTGTCGATGGTGAGAGATGCTCACTTAACTAGACGAAGGCTCGTGCCATACTGGGGCCCCTAGAACGATTGCGGGGGATGTATATACGATGCTGAGTATCAGAGTGATAAAGTTTTCCTGCACCGATAACGTACTCACATATATATATGTATGTATGTATATTATTATTATTATATATATACATTATATGTATGTTTTACATACGTTTTATACCCATTATATTTCTATATTGGTAAAAGAAATTTTTAGGAAACACATATTTTTATAAATTTATATAGATTTTATTGTATGACTTAGTTGTGCACATCCCGATCGATTATAGAGTGAGAAAATTAATGAAAAATTAAAAAGAAAAAAAACAAACAAAAACGAATACATAGAGAAGGAAATAAAGAAAATGGTTGAACAACTAGCATCAGAGTAAATGAGCTCCGATCTCGGTGTACCTTGCGAAGTTCAATCACACGGGACATTAACTTCCTCTACGACACCTCTATGCCTACATAATGGATATATGCTTCGTTATAAGCGCTCGCAGCTTATGTGTATATATGTACCAGATCTAATCGTTTGAGGGGTGGTTCTTTTTTTTTTTTCTTTTTTTTTTTCAACTATACATCATATGCATCGAAGAGACTGATATTTTACTAGTAATCGTATATTTATCATTTGTGCAACAAAACAAGAAAATGTGAAGAAGAAAGAAAAAAAAAAAACAGTTCGAAAATTAATGATCAATGAATAAATAAAACTTTGACTATATGTAGTACAAGGAAATTTCACCTAGTATATAATTATACATACCTACATGTATACTAGACTGTGTAAAAAGATATGACATGTTCTTTTTGTTCGGGCCCTTTCGAAAACAGTTGGGGCTTAATATAAAAAAAAAATTGTCCCCAAAGCTCGGCTATGTAGCTTGAACCCAGAATTAGCGAATTTGAAAATAAGATTTCCCATGTATTTCAAATGGCAAAATTCGTTTATCTTAGTTTTATTTTTATAACTCTCTTTATTCAACTGATAAGAATAAAGTAGACATACGATTCCGTAGAGAATTTCATGATCTACAAAAATGGTCCTATGGCCCAAGTTGTTCAATTGAACCGTTAACAAGTTACAATGATTTCAAAGTCATATATAAATTTGATTACTACTTACTTTTCGACAAATTAATTTAAATTTATTTTTTCATACATTTTCTAAGAAATTTCTCTCTCTTCAAAAACGTGTATTAACTTTATTTTTATCAGTTAAATAAAAAAAGTTATACAGATCAAACCAAAATAAACAAATTTTGCCATTTGGAATCACATGGAAAATCTTATTTTAAAATGCGCTAATTCTGTGTTCAAGCTACATAATAGCTGAGCTTTGGGGACAATTTTTCTTGTATTAAGCATTAACTATTTTCGAAAGGGCCCGAACAAAAAAAAGATGTCGATTTTTTTTTTTTTTTTACATAGTCTAATATATACGTATATAATCATGCACGAAGGTCATTAGAGTACATAGTATAAGTAAATATGAACGGAAGTCAATGTTTCGCGGGTTGTGGTCAATTGTCGCTTAGAGTTGGTATTTCTTAGTACACGATGTAGCCATATGCAGCAGCTTCAACTTAATTGGCTGTATATGTATATATATATATCTATACATATTTTTTCTTACGTTTGAAAAAAAAAGGAGAGAAATGAAAAAAAAAAAGGAAAAAAATGTTCATAGAAATATGAGTTATTTTCAACCTGCATCGTTGTGAAATCCTTCGTCTCTGTCCACATAGTATAATATGTCACATATTATATACCGCGACTTGGGATTATGTATATGTATTCGAAGATATATATCAGCACCGTATTGAAAATTATATCTATAACTACGATTACCCGCATATATATATATAGGCTTTAGATGATAAATGTTATATTTATTTTTTCGTCAATTTTTTTTTTTCTCGTTATCTATAAAAAAAAATCGTATTTATATATATTTTATGTATAATAATGTGCCGGGAATTGCACCATTAATAAATCGCAAGCATAAGGTACTACTGCCAACATGTTTCGCGTTCTTTGGCGCGTTCAGTTATACGCCGTCGTAACAAAACCGCGGACGGCGGACGGACTGCAACCACTTCCTTAACTCGTGTTTGCGTTGCGTTTCAAACTTAGCGCGAGTTATTGTCCTTGAACAGAGTTGAGAAAATAGACGATTTGAAAGAAAAGAGAAAAATGAAAAATAAAAAAACAAACGGCATTGCAAAGCCCGGCTTTTCATTATCCTCCCCAAAAATCTTTCCGCGCTCTTTAATGACAATAATCAATAAATCGATGAATCTCTCGTAATCTCGCGGATAACTGCGTTATCTAATTAGAAAATTTCTTTTTTTTTTTTTTTTTTCATCTTAAATTTTCATTGCTATATACATTAATTTATATATACATCAATTAAAACAGGTTTAGTATATATGCATCGAGATTAGAATTTATCACATATCTATATAGTACTATATGCTGCAGCTGGTATTATCATACCGTTCAGTGACGTACATCACCGTGCATGCGTATATACCGCGATTATACACGTAGTAGCTTGAATTGTTCGGTTATATTCTTTTTTTTTTTTTCTTTTTCTTCTTTTATCGGTATCTGATGTAGTATTACAGCTTTCTGACATTATTATACGATATCGAGATAAAAACGCATCATCTTAAATTAAAATGATGATAATTATTATATACCTACTGATTATTGAAGATTTTTTTATAATATTGAAGACAGAGAATTGAATAGCCTTGATATAGAAAAAGAAGAAAATTAAAGAAAAATGGAAATAAAAGACAATGAAAATAAAAAACGGGGAAAAAGAAGGAAAACTGAGAGAAAAAGCATTGAAACGGAAAACGCACGTCATCGAGGGCTGACAATATGTGTGGCCGACGGGTTCCTTACGTCGCGTCGGTTCGTGTTATCAGTCGAACGTTATATATGTACGAACGCTAAGACTCGTAAAACAACAAAATGAAGTAGGAGCTTATTAAGGAGGCGGGTATAGTGGATAATTAGGTCGGAGCAAAAACACCGCAAACGCATATTAACACACAGGCATAAATTATAGCTTATTTTATATAGTTATACGTGTGTGAGTAAAGAAGACTGGTATATATATATGTACCATGTTCGTGTATTACGCGACGTATAATCCGCAAACAATAATTCATATATATACCTTAATATATATCGCGTCACTAATGCCATAAGGTCGTAACCGCCAAAAAAAAAATTCTTGTCTTTTTGGTGGCAAAATCTTTTTCATGCGATATAACATCGTTTGGGCATATCGGCAAAAAAATAATAATTTTTTGGCGCTTACGACCTTATGGTATTAGTGAAGCGATATATTATATGCAGCGAACTAATGATATTTAGAATTTCATTACGCACGGAATATGATGTGAATCAGTAGACAAATATCCCGGCTGGTTCATAAGTCCAACTCTTACTAATGAGAAATATATTCATTATATTTATATACTAAATTATTATTATTATTATTATGTATGTATATAATAATATATTTAACAAACTTTACTTCAATTTTATCTATAGTTTCAATAACAACAAAACACAGTATTATTATATAGTTTTATAAAGTGAGAATGAAATAGCATATCGTGAACGATCGTATATAGTGTTGAATTAAATGGTCAAAATTTCAAGCTCAATAATTAGTTGAGTTATTAAATTCTGAAATTTGTTAATTTATTATTAAATCGAATCGTAGAACTTGATTTGAAAATTTCATATTAATATAAATGTGTGTTTGTAGAATATATGAAGTAGTTCAGGTTTGAAAAGTACACTATAGATCCTCGATTTGAAAAAAAAGAAAAAAGGAAAAAACGAGAGAAAGTAAAAAAATTTTAGAAAGAGAGAAAAAAAAAAAAAAGAAAAACATTCCTTTCTAAAATTTCTTTGAAACGTTTTAGCGACATAATCGCAATTTTTCATTTGCACCGTTTTCCAGGGAAACTTATAGTAGTTCATTTCACCTTATCTCTAAAAGTCGAAGTAGTCCGGAGCTGAACATTTTAGGGTAGGATATAGAAGATATTTTCTCGTGTTTGTGTATATATGGCTCCGTAGTTTTTTCTTTTTCGTTTTTTCGTAACGAAACAACTTCTTCTTGACTTACGTGAAGGTAACGAAATTCAAAACGAGATTGTAAGAAAAGCAAAAAGTAAAAAAATGAAAAAAAAAAAAATGATATATAAATACGTATAGGTAAAAGTCGTCAGTCTTCCTACCTATACCATACATAAGCGATACGCAGATAAGTGTTGGACTTAAAACACTTACACGAGCTTCAGACCTCGACTTAAAATATTTTTACAGACAAATTCCGTACAAACGACGAAATAACTATAACTAACGAACGTACGAACGTACGAACGTACGAACTAAATTCTCGTCTCGTGTTATTACACAGCTAAAGGCGGAACAGATAGCCGTGGAATGGTCAACGTGTTGACCACTGACTCTATCGCATAGCTGGGATGTAGTTGTGTGTGTGTCTTTTTTTTTTCGCCTCTGATTTAACAAATTTTCGAAAATAACTTTAGAAATAAATGAAAGAAGAAGAAGAAAAAAAAAGAAAAAAAAAAATCTTCCGATTCGATTTCGATTCATTTTTTTACTTTTTCTTAGTTCAAATCCAAAGTTACTATAGTAATATAGGGAAATATTGCACCGTTTGTGCGTACGTATTGTGTCAAGACTTAAACCACGGTGCAACAGGTACATAGGTATATACCTCGTTGTTTCTCGATCATTACTCCCGGCATAGCGGAAGCTGTAAGGAGCGCAAAGTACAGGCACGTTCGTTGAAGGAAGGGGGGAGAACATAAAACGAAGTAAAAAAACAAAAAAAAAAAATAAGAAGTTAAAGTAGAAGAATAAAAATCTCTTGGAAACAATACACCTACCTACTCGATTGTATGTTACTACCTACACTCACTACTCGCAACATATGACGAAGAGTTTCTAGACCCATGGCTCATGGGCTTTTTCCATCAAAGATGAGAAGAAAAATTGGGACAAAAGTGGAAATTTTGATGAAATATCGCTCTTACGACTCTGAAGATTCTCTGATACGCGTTGAAGCGATCTATAGGAATAATCATTAATTTCCGAAATAAGGGAAGACCGAAATTTTTTTACCCCAAAATATCTTACGACTCAAAGATTTCGGAGTCGATATGCTACGGCGACGTAGAGTCGGGTATGAGTGGCCTGATTGTGTTCAGGATACATACTTTGACACACGGTCGACGTGGGACACGATCATAGAGCAAATGTTTGTTTCTTCTATTGGCCGAAGTGACTAAAGCAACAAACAAAAAATATCGGAGGAAAAACTTTAGGGGGATAATATGACAGACTTCAGTATTCGTGTCTTCGCGTACCTACCTACCATCCGTATACTATTTATTATATCTTTCATTTTTATCGAATCAATATAATTTTAACTGATTCATGAAATGACTAAAACGATCATTAGCTCCGGGATATCACCTTTCGCTCATCGGACTCGCAGCACATGGCACTATCACAACGTGCACAACGTGGTGGTAAGAGCTTGGTACCATCACGTCATCGCTATTGTTTCAAAGTTTCCGTAACCAATTTCTACAAGCTCTAGCAATAGGCGAAGGCATATATATAACTTATGCACGCGTACAAAAGACTAAAAACAATTATTACGCAAGAATGTGCCATTTTTTTTTTTTTTGTGTTTTTGTGTTTTTCAACGTAACAATTTAAATGGACTCACCTTTCTGCACCACGTATTTAGATCGCGTCCTCTGAATGATGGGATGTGCAGACGCTTAAGGAAACGTTATAATTTCCATCGAGATTTGAGAATCTTCGCTGCACTATTTACAAAACACGCATGATGTTTAGCTGCAGCATGTATGCATATATTTTCTGATCGAAATTAACTGTTTATATTTTCAAATTTCGTTGGGTATTATTATTATTATTATTATTATTATTATTTTTTCAAGTTTAATTTCTGATTTCGAAAATCGATATTTATTAGTTCGTTTCTTTTTTTTTTTTTTTGTAAAAAATTTATACATTACTATGTACACAGAGGAGCAGGGAACGTAAAACTTCTTTAAACGCTGATCGTATACTGCGAGCCTATAAGAGGCAGCTCACTACCAGCTGGGACTGATTTCATGAAATATGCAGTGATAATGCACGAACACGACGACTTCTGATATCTTTCACACACATATATATTAGGGTGGGCCAAAAAAAACTTTTAATTTTTTTTTCTTTAGTTACCATGAAAATATTGCTCAAGATGATGAAAAAAAAGTCCTCTGAAAATTTGAGCTCTTAATATCAATATTAAGAGGTGCCTAATCGCGATTTTTGATTTCCCATTTAAATAACACAGGAAATTTTTTTTTTTTTATTTGGAATTTTATTCCGTTCCAACGAATCATCGTGTTATAAAAATCAATACATATTCTTGTAGGAAATTAAACGATCTCCAAAAAAGGTCTGATGTAATTTTTCGCTAAGTTCACTCGTTTCAAAGTTATTCAAGGTTAAAGTTCAACCTCAAACGGTATATGACGACTTTTTTTTCGACTTAGCGAAAAATCACATCAGACCTTTTTTGGAGATCGTTTAATTTCCTACAAGAATATGTATTGATTTTTATAACACGATGATTCGTTGGAACGGAATAAAATTCCAAATAAAAAAAAAAAAATTTCCTGTGTTATTTAAATGGGAAATCAAAAATCGCGATTAGGCACCTCTTAATATTGATATTAAGAGCTCAAATTTTCAGAGGACTTTTTTTTCATCATCTTGAGCAATATTTTCATGGTAACTAAAGAAAAAAAAATTAAAAGTTTTTTTTGGCCCACCCTAATATATATATATATATATATAAAAATATATATATATATTTATATACGTACGGGTTTCTATCTCGGGGAACCCTGCGTCGCAATTGTTGGTGGGTGTGTAAACCTCGCGATATCCTTATCTCATAAGCGGCATAAACGCGATAGAAAAACCTTCGGTTTTAGATACCGTATCCATTTACGTTCGCCAATTAACTGTATAGAGCGAATATTTCATTTCCTTTTCTATCTCAAGGTCGTATACATATATATATATATTTTCGTTATTTAAGGGGACCAGTACAGCGACTTTTCGATAAATTATCAATTTATTTTATAACCAAAGTTCATTTCACATGAAAATATTTTTCTTTTTCAAAATCATGTGTCGTAAGGATTTCAGAGCACCGTTGAACCGATTCAGGTAATCTTGGATTAATTTTCTTCAGAAAACAAATCCTCATCATGTGAATGTAGGAATTTTGAAAATTTATCGTTTTGGCCAAGTTATTTAAGAAATGAGTGATAATAATTTTTGCAAATTTGGTAAATTGATCATAACTTGTGACATAATTTTTTATTTTCAAAATTCCTACATTCACATGATGAGGATTTGTTTTCTGAAGAAAATGAATCCAAGATGACCTGAATCGGTCCAACGGTGCTCTAAAATCCTTACGACACATGATTTTGAAAAAGAAAAATATCTTGACGTGAAATGAACTTAATTTGATGAAAAATTAGGTAAATGAATAAAATCAAAAAATAAAAAAAAAAAAACAGCAAGCGCTCGTTACTCTGCACATTAAATCGCTGTAATTGTAATTGTAATTGTAATCACTGATTAATTATCAATACTATCTGAACTTTATATTACATATGTAACGAAAACAATATATAGGAGCGATAATAAATTTGGAAAAATTGTTTTATATATACCGAAACGATCGTAGTATGTACTTACCTACACTTGAGAGATATTTACTTTTAAACACTTTATTTTTAGCTGTGATACTTATAGGGCCAATTATTTTATCTAAACTCTATCTCTGCGCACAAATCTGATAATATAATGTACGTAGTTAGGTACGTACGAATAATTTGACGAGGTTTTTTTTTTATTGCAGCTTATGACATCTCAATATCTAGTTGAATGTAAAAAACAAAACCCTAGGGGTATTGGATTATAAAATATAGTATATACCTATACTACCGTCTATAATGCGAATGTAATGAACTATAACGAACGAACGAATAAACGCAACAGCTCGCTCACTATATGCTATCTCAGCAGATAATAAATATATATATATATATATATATATATATTTGCGAGTGCTAAAATTCGATACCCCGCGCATGTCTTTTTATTGCATAATTATAAATGCACCAACGTGATTCTTCACTCCCACTTTTAAATAACTCTATACTTGTATTGTACCTACTAATATATATATATACACATCACAGGTTTGGAGTGAATAAAAAAAAAAAAAAGATTAAAAAATTGAAAAAATCGCCGAAATGTGAAATTTCCTTTTTTTTTTTTTTTTTTTTGATTTTCGAAACGATACTTAAATGGCACATTTTATACTGATATCGATATCGATGATTACTCAAATATAGCCTGATCAGTATGAAGAATTGAATATGCATATAGTATAGGTATATACACAATAAAGAATAATCGTGTAAGCATTCTGGTACCTATAATATATATATTATATATATACGTAATATATATGTATAAACCGTTATAGCTGGGTTGATTAGATTAAAAAATAATTTCTCGTCATTATACCAACACACGGTTCTCGCAATTAAATTATATATTGCTTTTTTTTTTCCTTCTATATACCTATATACCGACCACTTTCAATTATATTCCCACATATATATATATATATTATATTATAATATAAATATATAGTATATAAAATATATATATATATGTATGACATAGGTATATAATTAAATAATATGTTGTTCTTTTTTTTTTCTCTCTCTCTCTCTCTCTCTCTCTCTTTTAACTTCATTACAGTATAATAATATAATATGTATATTAGGGTGGTCGTTAATATAGCTATTTCGGAATGAGATTCATTCATACCCTTCATTCGAAAGTAAAAAAAAAAAAAAAAATTTTGACCCCAAATTGAACCCTTTATCTCAATTAGAAAGGGTGCCTGTAAAGGCTTACTTTTTTGTATTGATTTTACATTACTTTCGGCTACTTTTTTATAAAATAAATATTTCGGCACCTCTTAAACGTCTTAAAAATCCATCGATCATACAGATAGTTCATAAAAACAACAAAGAAAAATACAAAAAATACAAAAATACAAAAAAATAAAATACAAAAATACAAAAAAAATACAAAAATACAAAAAAGTAAGCCTTTACAGGCACCCTTTCTAATTGAGATAAAGGGTTCAATTTGGGGTCAAAATTTTTTTTTTTTTTTTTACTTTCGAATGAAGGGTATGAATGAATCTAATTCAGAAATAGCTATATTAACGACCACCCTAATGTATATATCGTGTTAAAACCGATTCTATTTTACCCTCCGATGGATATACACTCGACTAAACGCACTCTCTACTCGACTCAGCTACTACTTGAAATGCTGCAGTGCGAGTTGACGAGAAAATAAGAGAGATCGTCGCATATATACCGCACGCTTATATTATACACTAGTATAGTCGACGCACATATGGTATAGTAAACGATCGGTGATAGGGTAATCTTTGTGGCAAAGATTAGCCAAGGCCGCTGAGATAAACCCGGTATTGTTACACGCACACCCTTTCTCTCTCTCTCTCTTTTTCTTTTTCTTTTTCTTTTTCTTTTTCTTTCTCGTTTTATACTAGTATCTGACTTTCAGTTTTAGTCAGGTAAATATTACGTGTATACATATATATTCTCTATATACCTATTATATTTTTCGATATAGTATGCGTAAAATTGCATTTTACGCACACTGTGTCGAAAAATATCGTATGAAACACGTGCGTAAAATTTTTACGCACTTGTTGCATAATATACTATTATTGTTAGTTTGGAAACTTACATCAGGCCAGCTGAACGCGAATATACATATGGAACCCACCTCTTTCCCATCTCCCCCCCTGCGTTAAAATTGATAAGGGAAAAAGGCCGTTGCCTTTTACAGTAGCTGAGCGGGCGGGCGGTGCGTTATATGTACTACGTATATAGCGGAAACCACCAAGCGGAGGACTAAGTCACGCGTCCGGGTGACGCTCATGTGTATGCGGGCCCGTATCGCACTGCCCAGGAGCTAGAGCCTAATCGCTTATTATTATTTTTATTTTTTTTTCTAATTTTTAGTTTTTTTTTTTTTTTTTGTTCTTTTTTTATTTCCTTTTATTTTCTTACTTATTTTATTTTATTTCGGAGACGGATGTAGAGACATATTCTCTTTTCTTTTTCTTCCTTTCTTATTTTCTATACCTCGAACGATTTTCATGATGTTATCAGGAATTTAACAATTTTCGAAAAGTTTTTTGTTTTTTTTTTTCAACTTTTTTCAAAATTTGAGAAACAAAAGCAGAGAAATTCAATTGGAAAACAAAAATTAATATTTCTGTAAATTCGGAATTTTTACACTTGGGAATATATAGCAAATTAGCACTATTTTAGTCAGGGAGCTACTTCTAGGAGCGTATACTAGTATAGAAATTGAAGAAAACGAACGAAACTGTTCCCTCGGGTTTTCCGACTATTAGTGTCAACCGTCAAATGAAGTGAAGTCAATTATTCTCTACTAACGTTCGACAGCTTTAACAATGAAACTACTAATTACTACAGTTTGACCAAGCATTGTAAATTTGTCTGTTGACCAGCCCCATAACCACATTATATATAAATTTGTAGAAATATCTGCAGTCCATACGGTCAATCCTTCATATCGGTATAGCTAGGTTCAAATTTACTATATATATGAAAATTAGCTGCCTACACATATATATATAAATATATATGACATATACACAGAGAGCGAAGAATTTTCCTATGGCTAGTTTCTTAGTCCCCGAGGAATCGAAACCCGCCCAGAAATACGCCCATACATCCATCCATCCATCCAACCATCCATCTATATCCATCTATCCATCCATCCACGTGGTTTATCTCTTCGAAGCAGCTGAGGAAACGTGCGGCTTATAATATATGTAGTAGGTATACCTCTCTCGTATATATGTACATATACATACCTACAAATATAGACCTAGATATAGGTATTAGCTAGTTTTCTAGAGAAAACCGTATATAACTACGGTTGTAAATAATATTTTTGAAATTTCTATTTTGTCTTTTTTTTTTCTTTTTTTTCTTTTTTTTTTTTTTTTCTATAGGTATAGTACCACACATATTTTTCTCTCTTCTTTTTCTTTTTCATTAATATTATTTTTTTCTGTTTTCATATTATTATAGTATAAAAAAGAAGAAAAATTGAGGATAAAAAAGAAAAAAAAAAAAAAAAAAAAAAAAAAAGAGAGAGAATAAAATGAAATATTGCAACAGGTCATAACTCGGGGTGAAATGTACGTATATATGAAAAACATGCCGATTAATTTATGATTTATATTTTAATTAAGAAACTACGCGTCTGTTTTATTATATATTTATAGATTGTTATATTATAATTATTGCAATGTCAATCCCCCGTTATATACTAGTATTGAGTTAAATTTATTGAAAAACATTATTAAAACTGCACCGTAACATATATATATAATATCGAGATGTATTATACATAATATTATAATTAGATAAAATAATTGAAAATATTGTAGAAAATATAAAAGAAAAATAAATATATATATATAGGGGAGAGTGGTCCTGAGTCGGCCCAGTAAGCTCTTTGTCCAAAAGCAGAAGGTAAATCGGATTTTATGGCGCTGCTAAGTGTTCGGTTGCGTGCAGCGATCGTTTGCCTACAATTCTATGTCATTTAGGAAGGTGTAGTGCGGCGTTTGCAGTCGCAATGCAGTGCGGAATGAAAAAGTACATTTTGACCATTTCTCAAAATAGTGTTCCTGAGTCGGCACCCCCCTGGTCTTGAGTCGGCACCCCATTTTTTTCGCTTGAATGCAGGAAGAAGCGCAGATTCTCTAAGTCACAGCAGGAAATGGACGAATTGGAATCATTTAGAAAAATAAAACATGCATTTTTTGTCCAATTTTACATGGAAATATATTTCGAATACAATGTTGAAACTGAAAAAATATGAATTTTGAATTGAATGAAAAAATTAATTGAGAACGGGACGATCACTCGCTATCGTCATCAGATTCGCAGTACGTGGGGCGTACTGCTGCCACCGCGCGTAAGAGCACACGGGTATCACGCTTTTGTGTCTTGCGTTTGAAATTACGTCCCATGACTATAGTAAAAATACCGAAAATGCAGAAAAAAAAATAATAATAACAGAAACGAAACAAAAAAGCAACAAGATCAAAAAAAATATCAAAAAAATTGGTGCCGACTCAGGGCCACCTATTTGGTGCCGACTCAAGACCACTACGACTTTTTACACGTTTCACGTGATTAGGCACGCGCACAGATCCGAATGGAAAATTGACCTAACCGATCAATTAGAACATAGAATGAAGAAACCAATGCATTCACTCATTTCAAATTTTTTACATATTTACATACCCGTAGCTGCTTCAGAATGAATGACGAAAATGAAATTCTGTCATAAACGAAAAATATAGACGCGCTCACGCTGCGCAGCACAATTCAAACTGACACCTGTAAGCATAATTTACGTCAGTGTTTACCAACATGTCATACGACAAAATAATTGAGCCGACATGCACACCATCTCCGAGAAACGCCATGGTGCCGGCTCAACCCGCAGTGCCGACTCAGGACCACTCTCCCCTATATAAAGATAATTAATAAAGAATATTAATGACGAGGATAAATACATAGAATATAGGAAACTATACGGAAGAATAATAAAGAATAATAAATGTATATTATATATATGTAAGCCAAATGTGCGTGAAAAGGAAAAAAAAAAAAAAAAAAAAAAAAAGTGTGCAAAAAACAAAATTTCGCGTGTTGTTTTTTTTTTTTTAGCATATATTTCATAATCTATAAATCTATAGATTCTTCTATATTTTTCGTAATACTTCGCGTTTACTTTAAAGAATCGCGCGTATCACACAGTTCGCATAACGTTTCTTCCGAGTCCGCGAGGAACGGCTGATTTAGTGATTTTACGGTATGACGCATAAAACAATGCAACTAGGTCGTATAGCTGCTGCTGCTGCTGCGACTGTTCTCTGTTCATACGTTATGGTCAAGCAGTAGAAGTAATTTACCTTACGTATAGATATATGTATGTATACATAGGTACTATACCCATTTCAAACAAATATATAAGACCGCTTGCGGTAACTATTATAAAATACAAAAAAAAAAAAAAAAAAAATAATAAAGTATGAAGAAAAATGAAAATGAAAATAGGTTCTTTTTTTTTTTTTTTTTCTTTTTTTTTTCTTTTCTTTACTCGCAGTATAATATTATACGAACGAAATGCGATATGATATACATATAATATTGCAGATATATTATACAGCGATGGAATAATTACGATGATCATCGTTTAAGAGTTTAATTGTTGTTTTTCCCGCATTACTATAATTATATTAATATGCACATAATACAGAATAAAATTCTCGTAATTTTCTTTTCTCTTAGCTTTTATACATATATTTTATATTTTATTTTCTTTAATTTTCTCGATTTGCTCATATATGGATCAGTTTAGTTATGGGAATCGGGTATAAATATATATATATATATATATATATACTAGGGGGGCTTCGCCCCCCTGCGCGCTACGCGCGCCAACCCCCCATATTCTAATTTGTATCAGTTGTTTCTAAGATTCAAATAATCCGTGGATTTTATGTTCTTCGTATTCCTCGTTGTCCAGGTCGTTTGCCAAGTATTTCTAGTAGTCCAGGTCCTCGGCTTCGTAGTTCTCGTTGTCCAGGTCACTCGTTAAGTATTTCTTGTAGTCCAGGTCCTCGGCCACGTAGTTCTCGTTGCCCAGGTCCTTCGTTTCGTATTCCTCGTTGTCCAAGTCTTTCGCTAAGTATTTCCAGTGTCCAGGTCTTCGGCTTCGTAGTTCTCGTTATCCAGGTCATTCACTGAGTATTTCTCGTAGTCCAGGTCCTCGGATTCATATCTCTTGAAGTCGTGTGTAAAGATTATTAGGATATATCGCCGCCGCCGTGTCAGACATTTTGTGGTCTCCTCGGTTATCCTCGGCTATCTTCGGCTATCCTCGGCTATCTTCGGCTATCCTCGGCTATCTTCGGCTATCCTCGGCCATCCTCGGCCATCCCCGGCTATCTTCGGCTATCCTCCGCTCTCTCCGGTTCTCTTCGGCTCTCCTCGGCGCCTTGGCTCTGCTTCCCCCTTTCCCTTTCCTGGGCCCTTGGACCGAGGGGAGGACCGGGTTCGGCTCCCCTTGGCTCTCCTCGGCTATCCTCGACTATCTTCGGCTATCTTCGGCTATCCTCGGCTATCTTCGGCTGTCTTCGGCCATCCTCGGCTCTCTTCGGTTCTCTTCGACTCTCCTCGGCTCTGCTTCCCCCTTTCCCTTTCCTGGGCCCTCGGACCGAGGAGAGGACCGGGTTCAGCTCCCCTTGGCTCTCCTCGGCTGTCCTCGGCTATCTTCGGCTATCCAGGATAGTTTTCGATAGGGAAGCCGAATGGGCTGGGGGGATGGGCCGAAAACAGCCGAGCGGGGTCGAGAAGGCCTAGGGAGAGGGGGGGGGGGGGGGGGGGGGGGAGCCGAGCGGGGTCGAGGAGGCCCAGGGCAAGAGGTAGGGGGGGGGGGGAAGGATAAACAAAAGCCGAGCGGAGCCGAGATCGCTGGGATACTGACAAAGGTTAGGTTGGATTACCTAACCTAAGCTAACCTAACCCGACCCAACCCAACGCACTCTATCCTGACCATGGCAACCTAACCCAACCTGACCTAACCTAACCTCACCTCAACGGTCAGGTCAGGTAAGGTTAGGGGTCAGGTACGGTTAGGTTAGGTTAGGTTACCAGCCTAACATACTCTATCCTGACCAAGGCAACCCAACCCAACCTGACCTGAACTAACCTCACCTCAAAGGTCAGGTCAGGTAAGGTTAGGTAAGGTCAGGTTAGGTTACCAAGCTAACCTACTCTATCCTAACCAAGACAACCTAACCTAACCCGACACAACCTAACCCATCCTAACCTAACCTAGCCCACTCTATCCTGACCATGGCAACCTAACCCAAACTGACCTGACCTAACCTAGCCTAGTTAGGTTAGGTTACCTTACACCTCAAAGGTCAGGTAAGGTTAGGTTAGGTTACCAACCTAACCCACTCTATCCTGACCAAGGCAACCCAACCTTACCTAACCTAGCCCACTCTATCCTGACCATGGCAACCTAACCCAAACTGACCTGACCTAACCTAGCCTAGTTAGGTTAGGTTACCTTACACCTCAAAGGTCAGGTAAGGTTAGGTTAGGTTACCAACCTAACCCACTCTATCCTGACCAAGGCAACCCAACCTTACCTGACCTAACCCACTCTATCCTGACCATGGCAATCTAACCCAACCTGACCTGACCTAACCTAGCCTAGTTAGGTTACCAAGCTAACCTACTCTATCCTAACCAAGACAACCTAACCTAACCCGACACAACCTAACCCATCCTAACCTAACCTAGCCCACTCTATCCTGACCATGGCAACCTAACCCAAACTGACCTGACCTAACCTAGCCTAGTTAGGTTAGGTTACCTTACACCTCAAAGGTCAGGTAAGGTTAGGTTAGGTTACCAACCTAACCCACTCTATCCTGACCAAGGCAACCCAACCTTACCTGACCTAACCCACTCTATCCTGACCATGGCAATCTAACCCAACCTGACCTGACCTAACCTAGCCTAGTTAGGTTAGGTTACCTTACACCTCAAAGGTCAGGTCAGGTAAGGTTAGGTTAGGTTACCAACCTAACCTACTCCATCCTGACCAAGGTAACCCAACCTAACCTGACCTAACCCACTCTATCCTGACCATGGCAATCTAACCCAACCTGACCTGACCTAACCTAGCCGAGTTAGGTTGGGTTACCTAACACCCCAAAGGTTAGGTCAGGTTAGGTTAGGTTACCAACCTAACCTACTCTATCCTGACCAAGGCAACCGAACCTAACCTGACCTAACCCACTCTATCCTGACTATGGCAATCTAACCCAACCTGACCTGACCTAACCTAGCCGAGTTAGGTTAGGTTACCTAACACCCCAAAGGTTAGGTCAGGTTAGGTTAGGTTACCAACCTAACCTACTCTATCCTGACCAAGGCAACCCAACCTAACCTGACCTAACCCACTCTATCCTGACCATGGCAATCTAACCCAACCTGACCTGACTTAACCTAGCCTAGTTAGGTTAGGTTACCTTACACCTCAAAGGTCAGGTCAGTAAGGTTAGGTTAGGTTACCAACCTAACCTACTCTATCCTGACCAAGGCAACCTAACCTAACCTGACACGACCTAACCCATCCTAAGGATTAGGGGGAGGGGAGGGGCGAAAAGAGCCGAGCGGGGTCGAAGAGGCCATGGAAAGGGGGGGGGGGGGGGGGTAGCGAGCGGGGTCGAGGAGGCCATGGAAAGTCTGACACGGCGGCGGCGGCGGCGGCGGCGGCGGCGGCGGCGGCGGCGGCGGCGATATATCTTTATAATATAGAGAGATATATATATAAGTATTTAAAATCTATATACATATTACAAGTATGTATATAAATATACAATATACATGTAAGTATTTATTATATTAGCGTATATAGAGAATATAAATGATAATGATAATATGATAATATGATAATGATAATAATATAATTGTAATAATAAATTATATAGGAATATTCCATCGATAAATAGTTAAAGAGACGAGAATCAATACCCTCGAACGATTGATAACGCGCGGTACCCCCACACATTATAATATATAGTATTTCATTCGCGCGGGTGAACTATATAACTGCAGTAACGAGCTTTTATTACTATACAACCTATATATAAAAAAATAAAATAAAATAAAATAAACTATATATATGATGGAATTTTCCCATTCAATCTTTCCTCTCTCTATCGTTATTATCATCACATTACGTATTTATATATATATAATATATTATATTTTGTTTCGTTATTATTAACAGTACCTATATATTAGGGTGTGCCAAAAAAAAAAAAAAATTCAAACGCAGTGTATATATATATATATATACTATAGGTTCGCAAAAGTATCCGCGCATCAGGTATATAGGTATAGTATTAAAATATAAAGAAATCTTTCTCTATTATATTTTCAGAATTCGAGTCCCAATTATTAATATTATTATTATTATTATGATTATATTCATAATTATTGTACAGTTCTGTTATCGGACTGAGACCAGGAGTTCGGCAGAAAATAAAAACCGGATGTCCGCCCGCGTCTCGCAGGATATTACGTCACCGTGTCGATATATAGCCTCAAGGGGGCGCATTTCAGTTCTTAGGTATTATATTATTATTATTATTATTATTATTATTATACGTATAGGGCTATATATATATATGTACTGTAGCCTGGTAGGTACACCGTAGTCCGTGTCGCCTCGCGTCGCGTCACCCGGACCCCAACATACCTATAACAGTGCAAACATTAAAACACCCGCGCCTTATAGCCTCATAGCCTTACCTCGAAAGAGAACATTCCTTTTATACTTAAATGCGGATGCGTATAATATGGTCGGTCGTCCTTCTTATAGTTTGCCGACTGGCAATTTTTCAATATATATATTAGACCGGTTCAAAAAAATCGACTATTCTTTTTTTTCCAATTTTCGCATTGAAATACTTTCGGGGGGGTGAAAAAAGATGCCTGTTGAAAGCGGAGCTCTTAATATTAAGATTTAGAGGTCGCTCATCGCGGATTTCTATTTTCCATTTGAATAGCATAGGAATTTTATTTTTTTTTCTTCAGAATTTCGTAGCTCATAAACCAATGAACAAATCCAAATGACTCTTACATATTTTGATAGGGGATTGAACACTCTAAAAAATGTATCTATCATTGTGGAAAAAAAATCACAAAAAAAAAAATAGTTAACTCAACTATAAATTGAAATTTGAGCTTGAATAACTTTGGAAGGAGTGAATTTATCAAAAAATGATAGGAGAAGCTTTTTGTAGAGTGTTCAATTTCCTATGAAAATATGTTTGAGTCATTTGGATTTGTTCATTGGTTTGTAAGCTACAAAATTATAAAAAAATAAAAAAATAAAAATTTCACGATTGACCAATCATAATTGAGGCTTTTTTATAGAGACAAACGTAAATTATTCTTTGCATTGTCGTAAAAACGGCTCAAATGTCCTTCACATACGATTTCGTATTCGTACACACAGGAAAACCTGAACATAAATCACGTTTTACTATATTACGTTCAACTTTTCCTGTATGTACGAATACGAAATCTTACGTGAAGGACGATTCGATCCTCTTTTACGGCAATGCACAGCATGATTTACGTTATCTCTAAAAACGTAAATTAGTACGCTTATGAAAATGTAAATTACGATTAGTCAATCGTGATTTAAGTTTAGATTTTTCTGTGTGTACAAAAAAAAAAAATATATATATATATATATTATACGAATAATTATTAATTGTCTTTGACGGAAATTAAGCCCACGTATAACGCAGTGTAGTAGTAGTACAACATAATATATATATATATATATATATTATGAGTCTGGTTTTTTTTTTTTTTTTCCCTTTTTCATTTTCCCTTTTTTTTTTCCTTATGTGGTGGTTATAGGCGACAAGCAGTACAGGCTTGTGAAACATTAGGTCAGTCAGTAAATACATATACATATAGTATATGTGGTATAATATACAGACTTAATTAGACTAACTAACTAATAGAACGTTATCTTCGATGCCAATGTCTGTGTATTTCGTATTTTTTACCTTTTCCTTATAAATAAATTTTCTGTTTTTTTTTTTTTTTTAGTGTTTTCGAAGATATATAAAATACGATCTATGTAGAGTAATAAATATAGTGCACTCCAGATAACTAAGATCTGAGAGAAGAAGACGAAAAAAAAAGGCATCGATCTTTAAGAACCTCTCGTAACTGTAGCGCGGGTTAGCCATATATATATATATATGTATATACGGCGATAACTAATAACCTAGTAAAAATTGAGTTTTAGTGGATTTTTAGTTTCCGATTAGTGGAGCCCAAGTGGCGCATTAACTACTCTAGACGTTTTTAAATCGTCCGTAACTTAATTAAACCTAACTAGCATATATAGGTAGTATATGTAGAATGTTGGTATAGCTATTTCGGTATATACCTACCTAGATACGTATATAATAGACCGGTTCAAAAAAATCGACTATTCTTTTTTTTTCTTCAATTTTTGGATTGAAATACTTTCGAGGGGCTGAGAAAAGATGCCTGTTAAAAGCGGAGCTCTTAATATTAAGATTTAGAGGTCGCTCATCGCGGATTTCTATTTTCCATTTGAATAGCATAGGAAATTTTTTTTTTTTTTTTATATATAATTTTGTAGCTCACAAACCAATGAACGAATCCAAATTACTCAAACATATTTTCATAGGAAATTGAACACTCTACAAAAATCTTCTCTTATCATTTTTTGATAAATTGACTCCTTCCAAAGTTATTCAAGCTCAAATTTCAATTTATAGTTGAGTTAACTATTCTTTTTGTGATTTTTTTTTTCCACAATGATAGATACATTTTTTAGAGTGTTCAATCCCCTATCAAAATATGTAAGAGTCATTTGGATTTGTTCATTGGTTTGTGAGCTACGAAATTCTGAAGAAAAAATAAATAAAATTCCTATGCTATTTAAATGGAAAATAGAAATCCGCGATGAGCGACCTCTAAATCTTAATATTATAAGAGCTCCGCTTTTAACAGGCATCTTTTTTCAGCCCCCCGAAAGTATTTCAATGCGAAAATTGAAAAAAAATTCTAAGATAGAATAATAAATATGTAAAACTGCGTTAGAAGTATTCAGAGATGAAGTAGTTTAGTATAGAAGAAAATTAAGAAGAAGAAGGTCAACAGGGGTGATTTGGGTCTTGGGAGTTAGTTTGACTGGGGTTGTAAATCAGAGTATGGTACCAGGGGTTATAGGCCGAACAGTCTACGTAATGGAGTTTAAGCTGTGAAAAAAGGCTAGAATATATATATATATATATATATATATATATATATATATATATATATATATATATATATATATATATATATATATATATATATATATATATATATATATATATATATATATATATATATATATATATATATATATATATATATATATATATACCCAATACCCATTTATAATTTGAGTTTAGTATAACAGCAAAACCACCATATATAATATACACTATTATATGAGACCTTATTAGTTTCGGGTTTTATATACATAGAATTTTTAATGTCACCGATTTTTCGTTTCTTACCGTTTTTTTTTTCTTCTTCTTCTTACTTGTCTATATATCTTGAAAAAAAAAAAAAAAAAAAAACTCGGCGTGAACTTATTTCAGAGACTTTGATAATTGACATCGAGATTTATGTTCATTAATACCATAGATAAGACAATTTGACTCATAATTTCATTTCAAAGCATATCATATTATAATATATTAATCGAATATAAATACGATTTTTAAATTTTGAATTTTATGATTTCTTAATATAAAATGCTCGGATATTTTTTTCTGGAAAATGAAACTGCGGCTACAATTCTAAGTAATATAAATGTTAGACTTTGGTTCGTGCCTCGTTAATGTGTATATGCATCCATATATTATCGTCTTAAGAAGCGTTTATTATACTAGATGCGTTCTTTTCTTTTTTTCTTTATTTTTTATTTCATCTTTCTAACGATCCACAACGTTGTACGCTAGTATTATATAAGCTCTGTGAAAAAAGGGGAAAAAAAAAAAAATTTAAATAACGCCACACCGAACGATTCGGCACTTGTCACCGATATGTGACGCCCCGCTGTGGTTGTGTGCTGCTCTCTTATAGCTTCGGACACGAAAAGTATCGAATTACGACGTGCTGTCTGGTTTGCGTTTTTCGCGGCCGGCACGGCTCAATACTGATCTCTCTGGAGACATCGGAAAGAATTATGAAAGAAGGAGAGTTAAGAGAAAAATAAAAAAAAGAAAAAAAAAAAAGAAGAAAAAAAAAAGAAAAAAATTTCAAGAAAATATGTCAAAATTTATATAGGAGGAAAGGCGAGAGAGTTTTGGAAACACGCGACCTTATGTCTCTTGTCAAAATATTAAATATTTTCAAACTCTGGTGTATATATAATCTCAGACTTTGATCTATATATGTCTATAGATCGCACGTGGTCGAAGGAAACGAGAGAGAGAGAGAGAGAGAGAAGAAAGAGAGAGTCGGATTTCTAATTAACGGTGGTGTAATATAATTCATATATAAGTAAGATAAAGACTATTAGATATTTGAAATGGTTGGGGTAGTATATGTAAATTAATTGAGGAAAAAAAGAAAAAAAAAAAAAAATTAAAAGTAAATAATGGGAATAATTTTTCAAAATTAAATCCGCAAGAGCTTGATGGGATTTATTTTCTATTTTCTATTTTTCTTCTTTCTTTCTCTGTAAAATATTTCGAGGAAAAAAAAACGAATAGAAAGAAAAGGTGAGAAAACGCAAACAACGCGTTTCACAAAGCCGCAAAGAAAAAAAGAAAAAAAGAAAAAAAGAAAAAGAGAAAAAGAAAAAAGAAGAAGAAAAATGAAATAAAAATTCTACTGCGATGAAATGGCAAATATTTTTCGTCGCCGAAAGACGGTGCGACAACGGTCCTCCAACTTCCGGTACCTGGACCTCCAGGACGAAGTTTATGACACCTCGTCGACCACGGGCATTGTTTCTTCCTGGCATGCCTGCTAATAACCCATGGCGTAGTACCGGCTTTTATACTCTCTATTTGATGTTTACACTAGCTTGAAAATATATAAGGAAGACAGACTCTACGTTTACCTCTACGCAACGTTGTGGTGAAAACTAGAAAAACACATTTTCCGGCCTTTTTCTTTTAGGAACAATTTTTTCTAATCGAGGTAATTTTTGGATCAATGAGCTGCTAAATGGTTGTTTTTAAAAAAATTCAAACGCACATCAACATTCCGGTAGAGCATCTCAAATAAAATATCTCAGCCAAATATGAGCTCCTAATATTGATATTTAGAACTGCCTAATTTCGCTACTAATTTTAGTTATTAATTTTAGTTGCTAATTTTAGTTACTAAAATAGGCAGTTCTAAATATCAATATTAAGAGCTCATATTTGGCTGAGATGTTCTATTTGAGATGCTCTACCGAAATTTTGATGCGCGGTTGAAAAATAAATTGTTTTTCCCAGAGTCGTATGACTCTACGACGCTGTGACTCAATGTTTATAGGCGAATATCTCTTAATCGGTGAGAGTTAGGAAAATTCTATCTCAGTACTTTTTTATAGAGCGTGAAATTTCCTATAAGAATCTGTATTCAGATAGTTTCTAAATCAAGCCGGTTACGAGAAAAAACAATTCGAAAATTTTCCGATTTTTTTCACGTGTTATTCAAATCAAAAATGGGAAAACTGAGTTAGGCACTTCTAAATATCAATATTAAGAGCTCATATTTGGCTGAGATATCCTATTTGAGATGCTCTACCGGAATGTTGATGTGCGTTTGAATTTTTTTTTGGCACACCCTAGTATGTATATTCTTATTTAAAGAAATTGATATTATTTCTTGACATTTTTCTGTCAATTCATGAATGAGACTTTGGAAGATCAATGAATTACTTTTTTTTTTAATCCTCGAACTACACTGATTTGAATTTTCAATATTTTTATGAATGAATAATGATTAATCGTAAAGAATGTTTTCATCGGAAAATAGGCGTATACTATATCCCTACATAATATATATTATACAGATTTCATGGTAATATATGAATTTTTCTGAGAAAAATAAAATATCCACAATAATAAAATTGTGTTAAATATATTATATGGTTGATCAATCATTACGTATACTATACATGTAAGTTGAAAATATTTGTTTATAATGAACTTGAACCTCTATACGTCCATATATGAAAGACGGATGAACTGAGATAAATGGGGGCTAGTGACCCCCCCCCAACACCCCGCCGGCATATACTAGGCGTAAACGAATATATACGAAAAACACAAGTGTCCGTTGATCGAAATACGATCTGTTATAATAGCTGGCCCCTAGTTTTACTAGGGTACTTATAAATCGCCCATAAACAGGTAGGCAAAGCTGTGTAAAAGAAAAAGAAAAAGAAAAAAGAGAAAAAATAAGAAAAATGAGTCTAAGTGGGTTCTTATAATCCGTCAGATGATAAATCGACGATATTATAAAAAAGAAAAAAAAAAAAAAAAAAGAAAAAAGAATTTATTTCAATTTAATTTAATTTAAACAGTATTTCTCTGATTTTTAAGAAACACCGTCTATTTTAGAAAATTATATATGAAAAATCAGTAGGTTCCTAAAATTGTAGATCACGGAGATAACCAATCTCGAAGACCACGAGCGATAGTGCAGGCTATACTCGAAGTAGTAAGAGACCCGATAACTTTCTGTCTACTAGACGTATGTCTAATTACGAGTAAAAACTATTAACGTACCACTACAGGTATTCCGGTCATTTTTCAAATGGTATTCTACCTTATTTAGAGTGTTTTAGAAATTTCCTAAGAACGACGAGGCAAAAGTTTGCAAATTACTCTAAATACTGCGCCAGTCTTTAATTCTATACTTTTGTATTTAAACTTTTCACTGATTCACGAATCGCACACCTAGTTGGAGATTATTTTTCATCATCACGTGTCGTAGTAGGTACGTGGCTCTCGACCACGTCCATTGACACAGTCACGTATAAATGTCGAATAGAGTGAATCATCGTCTTAGAATCCGGTCTCAATTTTATTTCATTCTGGAAAAAGAATTAACTAAGATGAATTTTTTTTTTTTTTTTCTTTTTCTTTTTCTTTTTTTCCAATTTTGAGCGTCAGAGCGTCAAGCATATCTTAAATATCGTATATTTTCTATAATTTTTTCTATTTTACAAGGGATAATGCGATAGTGACCATAAATCGTTGAATATTTTTACTAAAAAATAAATTCATACGTATTTAAAATACTTAAGTATATATAATTATAATAGTGGAATATTTGTCAGACCATATTATAGTATAATATTTTCTGGGGGATGTCTGGTACAAAGTTCGTAATGGGTCGTTCAGAGTTCAGCTACGCAACGCGAGTGCTCCTCTCGCTTAACCAACACATAATATATATATAGTTGTGTTAAACTTGACGTCAATAAATCATATTTATATATACACTTGTTATTAAACAAGTTAAACGAAAGATTTTGTAGTAAGATATTATCGCGTTTTCAACATATCGCTGCTCGCTGATCAATTCGAAGCTCAATTATTCGATATATGGTTACGATCTATATATATGTGAAAAAAAAAAAAAAAAAGAAGGAAAAAATGTGGATAAAAAAAAAACAGGAAAATAATAATTCATATCTGATAATGTCGAACCGAAGTTAACAACGCAATACGTATTATAGCTGCTTTCTCAGGCAAATATGGCGGAGTATTATACATCTGTTATTAACACGGCTATACCGACGCCCGATACGAATAACAGCACATTTCAGATTCCGGGTGAAAAAGAGCACGTTTCAAATTCCGGGTGGAAAAGAGCACATTTCAGATTCCGGGTGGAAAAGAGCACGTTTCAGATTCCGAGTGAAAAAGAGCATGTTTCAGATTCCGGATGGAAAAGAACACGTTTCAGATTGAGAATGAAAAATCGCACGTTTCAGATTCACTCGAAAACTAGCACAATTCAGGCGAAGCGAATATTACTCATTAGTAAGTGTCAGGTAGGTTTATTATGAAATTGGAAATGCACAATTATGCAGAAAAATTCGATTCAATTTTATCATTGAATGATTAATTAAATCTTATAATAAACCTACCTGACACTTGCTAATAAGTAATATTCAGTTCAACCTGAATTTTGCTAGTTTTCGAGTGAATCTGAAACGTGCTATTTTTCATTCTCAATCTGAAACGTGTTCTTTTCCATCCGGAATCTGAAACATGCTCTTTTTCACCCGGAATCTGAAATGTGCTGTTATTCGTATCGGGCGTCGATACAAGGCTGAAATAATGATCCAAGGATCCAGAGATCGTAGATCTAAAACGGAGCGTTTTCATTCCCAAATCCCCGAAGAAAGTTGCGATATGAGGTGCGAATGAGAGCGAGTTGTATACCGAGTGTAAAACCGTGAGATCTTGTATAGTGATATTATATCGTGTTCATTCAGCTCAATTCCCAGTTTTTTACGTGTGGCTATGATATACGTATATAAACACAGTCTATCATAGCTAGTGGAATGCGGATTATCATAAGGTGCGGAGAAGAGACCCGGGAGATAACTCCGTCGTATTATATGCAGATATCACACATTGTGGCTCGTATCGCGGTCGCGTGCCGTCTCCTATCACTAACGTATCACCGTATCGCTTCTATATCGTGGTTATCATCGTTGGATAGCCCCCTGCGGTGCGACTACGCGATATGAATAACGCAACCGACCCATTAAATACCGGCAATTATGTTTAAGCCCGCATACCATCTCATTATACGTCTATACATGTAAATATAGGTCCAAAGGTGTTCCGCAGCCTCTTATAGAATCATTATAATTATTAACGTCTGAGAAATCGATCGCGATCGGTATAATATTTACTCTTGAAAGGGTAAAAACAGCACTGGGGCAAATAGCGACAGATTATAACTCCTATCGCAAACCGCTCGGGATGAATGGACTTGGAGATTGCGCTATCACTATTTCTACTCTAAAGCTATCATAGCGCTTTAGTGTATAGTAGTAATCAACGTACACGTTCGTTCGTTTACTACAATACACTCTTTTCTTACTATATAATATACTATATATTTTAAATAGTTAGGTGATAAGTTATTCATAAGCGATCATCACGTTAAATATGATCAATGATGATCATTAATTTCTTCTTTTTTTTTTTCTATTTTATTCATTATTTCTGTATATTCATATACGTAACAATAATAATTCCACACAGAAATAAAGGTTGACTTGATTCAAGATAACCCTGGGGGTCCAAAAATGAAGACCGAAATTTTGATGTGATCCGAGAAAATTTCGGTCTTCATTTTTGGACCCCCAAAATTATCTCGCATCAAGAATAATTTTCTTGGCTCGAGTTAAACTTTATTTCTGTGCACATACACAATTTCCAACGCGCATATAGCTATGATGATGTTGATTCTTAAATGTTATAACGTTGGATGGCTGTTCAGGTATAATACCTAGTCGTCTACAATCCTCGTGCACACCTGGCCTCCGTCTTATCAGAAATATAGGCGTTCACGCATATATGCACGGTGGCCTGACCTGCCTACCTCTGCATCGTATGCGAGTAGTATAATAAATGTGTACAATGCCAGGCCCTGTTCTCTCTTCAGCTTTATAAATTCACTCATATTTTCTTTTTTTCCGTTTTTTTTTTTTTTTTTTTTTTCTTTCATTTTCCACGTTTTCATTATTTCATTATTTCACTATATTATTATTATATCGATTATTATTATAAGAAATACGTAACTTTCTTTTTTTTTTTTTTTTTTTTTTTATTCGAGGCAATGAAACTATACGTTCTATATATATATATATATATATACGATACGACTCAGCTATTTTCTCTCTATAAGTGCAGTAGCGCAGTTCTGTAGCGGGAAACGATTATAAATATTTAACGATTTAAACGGACTCGTTTATATACTTATATATGTATATATACATATATATATGTGAGATAAAGAGATCATTGAAACTTCTTGAAATCTGATGATCATATAGTATATTATATGTATATATGTATATATATTAGGTTCTCACTACTTCGGCTCCGATCATGCGGACGACAGAGACCGTTTTTGTGACTAGCACAGTTTAGATAACGGTGAAAGACCTTTGAACTATGTGCGAACAAAACCTCTTCCGTTCGTCTATAGAACCTCTGACTCCTGACTATACATGTCTACGCATACTCTGACTACTGGTAAAGGTACATATTATATACATTAAGTTTATTTTCTCTCTTTTTTTTTTTTTGTTTAACGAAATATATTTCTTTCCCATAATATTGTGGAATATTGTGGAAAATTGAAGAATCGTCATTAAAAAGAAAGAAAAGAAAAAAAATATTTCTTGTTTCTATATTATAGAAATCAGTATATTATAAGTTTATATACTGAAGATTTAATTTCTGCGCTTATTTAAAAAAAAAAAAAAAAAAAAAAAAACGATCTTTGACCCGATTGCGTAATTGCGATTGGTCAATATATAATATATATGTGAGTTTAAAATAATTTTATATACCGTATAATATAATAATAAAATTGCTTTAAATTATTTTTCCAATATCGCGTCACTAATGCCATAAGGTCGTAAGCGCCAAAAAAAAAAAAAAAAAAAAATTTCATGTTTTTGGTGGCAAAATCTTTTTCGTGCCATATAACATCGTTTGGGCATATCCGCAAAAAAAAAAAAAAAAACAATTTTTTTGGCGCTTACGACCTTATGGCATTAGTGACGCGATATATATATGTTTCGACCGCATCGCGTTGTTATATTGAATACGTAGGTATAATAAATCATGAAATTTCATAGTACACGAATATATAAATCGATTTGCGTTAATTAACTTGTTTTAATTATAATCTGAAAAAAAAAGCTGTGAAACCGGGTTATTTTAAATATTTCAAATTTATGCGAAAGCGATAACCGCGAGTGCACAGACGAAGGATCGTTGCTATATACTCAATATGCTTTTCACAAAAATCCACATTTCAGTCATATTTCTCTTTATTTTCTTTTCTTATTTTCTTCACTCTATTATTATTATTATTATTATTTCGTATTTCGGAAAAGTTGAAATGACAATAACGACGTTAATTACGAAGAAAGAAAGAAAGAAGGAAGAAAGAAAAAAAAAAAAAAAATACCAACTCACATACATGCATATATATATATATATATATTTAGTCGTAAAACTAAACTCGACAAGAAATATTCTTCTTGTCAGAGACAAAATCTAGTGGGCGTTTCTCCGCACATATTTTCAAGTCCGAGAAGCTGGTTTCCGCCGTACATATATATATATACATTATATATAGTGTATGTTCTGCAGCAAAACAATAACCGCAGTGAGAATATAGTGAACTGCAGCAATACAGAGTCAAGATAAGAAAAGATGACAATGTTTGTTCGGGTTTTTTTTCTTCTTCTTCTTCTTCTTCCTTTTTTTCCCCTTTTTTTCACTTTCATAAAATCTAAGCTGTGGATCATTACTCGACTCAAAGTTTAGCATATATACGAAAAGATGCAATGCGGGAGAATGAAAAATAAGTTAATTAAGTTTCCGATATATGTAGCTGCGCCTCATTATTGATCGGATGAAAATATGTTTTTTTTTGTTTAAACTTATTTATTAATTTATATTGCAAACCCCCCCCATCGGTCGTTTATATATACGCAATCGACGTTAGGTAGTAGTATATATATATATATATAATTTATTCTATTCGACATATATGTTGTATTAGACCGGTTCAAAAAAATCGACTATTCTTTTTCTTTCAATTTTCGCATTGAAATACTTTCGGGGGGCTGAAAAAAGATGCTTGTTAAAAGCGGAGCTCTTAATATTAAGATTTAGAGGTCGCTCATCGCGGATTTCTATTTTCCATTTGAATAGCATAGGAAATTTTTTTTTTTTTTTTTTTATAATTTTGTAGCTCACAAACCAATGAACAAATCCAAATGACTCAAACATATTTTCATAGGAAATTGAACACTCTACAAAAAGCTTCTCTTATCATTTTTTGATAAATTCACTCCTTCCAAAGTTATTCAAGCTCAAATTTCAATTTATAGTTGAGTTAACTATTTTTTTTTTGTGATTTTTTTCCCACAATGATCGATACATTTTTTAGAGTGTTCAATCTCCTATTAAAATATGTAAGAGTCATTTGGATTTGTTCATTGGTTTGTGAGCTACGAAATTCTGAAGAAAAAAAAAATCAAATTCCTATGCTATTTAAATAGAAAATAGAAATCCGCGATGAGCGACCTCTAAATCTTAATATTAAGAGCTCCGCTTTTAACAGGCATCTTTTTTCACCCCTCCGAAAGTATTTCAATGCGAAAATTGAAAAAAAAAAAAGAATAGTCGATTTTTTTGAACCGGTCTAATGTTGTATACATATATGTGTTTGTGTTATACTACACAAATATCGATCAATCGTCGCAATTTCAAAACTGGAATATAATGAGAAATAAGATTAATATATTATATGAAACCGTGAACCTGACCTTATATATGCCAAATTGATTAGAGAATATGTCAATAAAGTCAGATCAATGTTAAACGCTTTTTGATCAAAGATAAGGTGTATATATTGTACGATCCCCCCCCCCCCCCCCCCCCCCCCCCCCTTCCCATCGTCTTTTACTCAACAGTTAATAATAATCAGTGTAATAAGTGACCGTTTAATGTTTCTGGAGAAAGTTGTTGTTGCTTTTTCTTCTTCTTCTTCTTCTTCTTCTTCTTCTTTTTTTTTTCAGACGATTAATAAATATAATATATAAAATATATGAGTTAAAAAGCGTTGAGGGAAAAATACAAAAAAAAAATTAAATTAAAATTAAACAAACCCCCCCCCCCCCTAAAAAAAATAGAAAAGGAAAGAATTAAAAAATGAGAAACAGAAAAGTAGTGGGCAAGTTGACCCCGGGGGGTGACTGTATACGGACTACGGAATATTATAGCAATTAAAAATAATATTTTTATCTTCGAGAAAAGACCGCCAGCTAAAGCGGACCAAACCCTAACATATATATAATATATTTATATATATATATTAAAACGGACTTGTGCAGGACTGTGAGTATGCGTATAGCAAGCGGTTTGTACACGCCATGAAAGAGATAAGGCTATTTTTGTATCATACTGGATAGCAACAGTTCTCTTGGGGCCTTTGGGGTAGCGAACTGTTCGCTGCACAGACTTGGTTCATCCATACATACATAGATATATAAATATATACACATCTGTAAATATATATATATATATATATATATATATATGCGTATGCGTGCTGATGCAATTATATGCATCCTATATATGATTATAAATAATAATATATATCTATTGTTTAAAACTAAGTGTCTCAGACCATAATATATAGCCGCAAAAAAAATTATCGCGGTTTTTCTCCTATATCCTTTTATATATACATATATATATATATATACATGGTTTTTATTATTAATAATACTAAAATACCCGGGAACTCCCAAGAAATCATAGTCTCATTGCACCATATATATAATATGTAGATTTGAAGAATCGAGTCCTCGCCGCATAATATACTATATCGTTTCTTAATCGGCGCATGTAGATATATATATATATTATGTATAAATTCTCGGCGAAAATGATTGCCGAAAAATATTCATTAATATCCGCAAGGTTATCGCGTGCGAAATGTGTGATATGGCGTCAGTGTCATCTTTTATAGTTCGTCACTTTGAACTTTGAGTATATACATACATATATAAGTAAATGCGGGGATAAAGAGAAGAGAGTTTAAAAGAAAAAAAAAAAAAGAACAAAAAAACTTTTACGAAACTGCATTTAGTATACGCAAAAGTTTTGCAAAATTACAAATGTGGCGTAGCAAAGTAAATTGCTAAGCTTGTTCTGTAAATTTCCAAATAATTACTTGATTTTGCTGAACTTGCATACGAAAAACACAAAAATTGTACTACTTGAATTCAGAAAATTGTTTTGAATACCGATAAAAAAGTTTTGTACAATTACTGTATCCGATTTGTAATTTTGGCTAGATGTTTTGCCTATCAGCTTCCAATGCATGTTTGGTGGAACTTGCTTAGAAATTTTTAACAGTGTGTGCAGTCGGATGAGTAACGAAATTTTATGTGCCTGAAGTTCCGAACGTTCATTTGAACGAAAATTCGAAAATGGCAATCTTATACCACGATTATTAATCGACTAAAAATATCTACAAATTTGAGATACATTGAA
This sequence comes from Tenthredo mesomela, assembly GCA_943736025.1. Lineage (NCBI taxonomy): Eukaryota > Metazoa > Arthropoda > Insecta > Hymenoptera > Tenthredinidae > Tenthredo > Tenthredo mesomela. The sequence continues at coordinate 28,403,459 of OX031018.1, forward strand.
GATCAAAGGTCAGTTATAGAGATTTCGAAATTTATAAATTTCGGGCCGTCAAAAAAGTGTGATGTAAGGTTTTTTCAGAAGTTTCATTCAAATGAACGATCGGAACTTCAGGCACATGAAATTTTTAACCGTTGAAAATTTCGATCCGACAATTTTCAGATCCGTTAAAGTGTTGTTTTTAATTTTTATAGGAATTTTGGATTACGCGGTTAACGATGGACCCGAATCACCGTCAGGTCGAGATGGGATAACCGGCGATTGCGATACCGAAGTGGTTGAAAAAGGCGATGAATTAGAACCGAGTAACGAGGTTGACACGACTAATTCAACAACGTCAGGTATCCTGGTCTCATCGTCAACGTCGATAAACAGTTTAATTCTTCGACGCCGGCTTCACCAGCTGCGTTATATATCCGTTGAAGACGGTGGGGACGGCGTGGGCGTGCTGGAGGCGGGACACCAAGAAGTTGAAAATGGCGCTCTGAACGAGCCAGACACCGTTGAACCAGTTCCTATTCCTGAAGTTGGTGATTCCGTCGAGCAGGAGGACGACGACGACTCGGCTTCGGGATCGTACACCCTTCACCAACTTGGGTATCGTGGTGCTCGTCACATAATTCGCGAAAGGCAAGCCATCTCTGATGATCATTATATAGTACCCGTTCCATGCATGCATGCATGCAGTAGATTAATTATCCAATTCTCTATTTGTTATTTTTTTACAAATTTCACTTTGATTCGTTAACAATTTATCAATATTCAAATGTCAATTTAACATCCGGATGTAAATAAAACCGAGATTATATTATTATTATTATTATATGCCAATAAATAAAGGGGCTACCTGGTGGAAAGCGAGGATATTGGCGGTGATGAATTATACCATCATAATCACCATCAGAACCAAAACCAAAACCACAACCACCATCACCATCATCATCACCATCACCATCACCAGAACCGTACCACCGGACGTTTCGTCGAACTTGGGGCGGGAGAAGCCCCTCCGATAGTAGAGGGTGGGGATAGCCGTGCGGCAGAGGAGGTCTCGGCTAGTGCGGAGGGCCAGCATGGTCACAGTCACATGCCGCACTCGACGATGCATCGGTACGGGACTGAGACTCTAACTCCGACGGAACATCATCTCGTTGATAGTCACATTCATTCGATGGTTGGACACAGACATCAGCACCAGCATCAGCACCAACACCAACAACAACATCATCATCACCATCACCAGCAGCAACAGCAACAACAACAACATCAACATCAACATCAGCATCATCAACAAATAGAAGATCATCGTCACGATCAAGAGGACGAAGAAGATCCCAGAGTGAGCAGCATTGCTACAGTGATGCGTTCAGGACCGCGAGAGTTGACTCTAAGTGCTTTATTTCCACACCTGGCAATTGCTACTATGAGTGGAAGCGGTGTAAGCCATCATCACCACTTGGATGACGTCCTGCCCGACGACGCGTACCTTCAACATCAAATACGTAATCAGAATAACAGTGGTGGTGGTAGTGGTGGTGGTGGTGGTTCTGGTGGTGGTGGAGGCGGATCATCTCCTCCTGCAGTAAGGACTGGTAGTTCACCGGGATCAAGTCGTAGCCCTAGAGACGATCAAGATATATCATCACCTCACAGACACGGTCAACAGGAGGGTTCGTACAGTCCTGGTCAGGAACAAGGAAGGCTACAATCGTTTACTCATTTAACCGCTATGCAGCCACCGTCGGTACAGGGTAATCACAATCTTCAAGAAGCTGCCGACAGAGTAACCGACCAACTTTATATGGAATCAATATACAGTCATCAATCGAGCGGGACACCTCATCATCATCAAGATCACGATCAGGGACCACCCACTCCACACTCACCTGGTGGACCGTTGTCCAGGTCAGTATTGTACGTCTTATTATATTATATCAATTTACATTTATTCATTGTGCAAATATTTATAATAACTTATATTTCCTATATTAATATAATGCAAAAATATCTTTAGAACGCGAAAAATATTTACTTTATATATACTCTATTCGGTTATATATATATATATATATATATATATATATATATATATGTATATATGGTCAGACTCGAGTATGCACACGAGAGACAGAGGAGCGAGAGGACAGGGCATAGGGCAGCTAGACCGACGTAATCTTACTGGCTTGAGGCTAACAATGAGCCTTCTTTCTTGAGGTTTGCAGGGGCCCTATGCTAACATGGGATACAGAAAACAGTATTAGAGAGGAGGGAAGAAAAAAAAATAAAATAAAATAAAATACGAGGGATTTTAGAAAAGGAGATTTAATCTAGGTATTTGTTTGCAAAGAACAGTGAAACCAGACGTACGCGAGACAGAAATACATTAAAAAAAAAAAAAAAATGCTATATATTGGTATTATTTAATTATAAGCGCTTATTAACACCCCGAGAAATCTTTTTATTTTTATTATTTTATACACGAAATTTTTTTAATCTACATATTAGATATCAAACACTTATCTAACTTTAATTATTCTCAACATATGTTCTGGTATATAATAGTCGTTAAATCGCGAACGATTCGTATGACGTTTAAAATTGATTAATTTATGAAAATTAAAGATTCGTAATTAAAATTTTTTGACAATCATATAATTACGATTTATGAATATCAATTGAATAAAATCGTACATAACTATATATGCAAGCTAGTATTGTCAGACGAAATATAAAACTGCATTGAGAAGAAGAAGAAGAAGAAGAAGAAAAAAAGAAATAAAACAGAAAAACATAATAATAATGGCGGATTGTGCATCCGGTGTAAAGCACATATATATATATATTATCGTTGTGAATCACTTCAATATATACCATACGCAGATGGTTTGATCAAATGAAAATAAAAATTCTCTAGCAAGTTCTGGTTAAATAATTATTAAATTATATATATGTTCATTATCATATTACAGTTTGGAGTCATAATCAAGCTTCGGATGAATATATATACTCCAACAATTACTGTATTGTTTAGCGAATTTCATACGTTCAAAGTTCCTGTTATGAATTTATGATTTTTTTATTTCTTCTTCTGTAATTTTTTTTTTTTTTTGTATATTATAATATAAGTTGCGTTGCAAAATCTCTTTTACTACGGTGTCGGCGAACTTGCGATTTACACACGAATGTTAATACACATGTATATTACATGTAACATGTTTATTCCATCTATACGTGCGAGTTATTAATACATATGTATACATATACGTATATACATATACCTGTAAATTTTTTAACGGCACGTTTCGCGTTTCAAGATTCATTATACTGCACATCTCGTTGCGTACATCGGAAATGTTGCAACAACACATCCATACTCGTTGTTATGCACAACATCAATATTTTTGCAGCCAAAGAAAGAGAGAGAGAGAGAGAGAGAGAGAGAGAGAGAAATAAAGAAAGAAAGTAAGAAGTAATGTATCGATTCACACGATAATTCGAAATTTTGAAAAATTTTATGGGCAAAAAAGAAAAAAAAATGCAATTCGTCGAATATAATCGATTTCTTTTCGAAATTACTCCATCTACTATGCAGAATATTGATATGAAATTTTGCGAAGTTTCTCATTAGGTCAAAAGTCGACTCTGAATTATTTCTACACAGAAAGAAAGGTTGACTTGATTCAAGATAATTTTGCGGTCCGAAAATCGAGGGGCGCCTCACTCAAGAATTCAATGTGTGAATCAAGAATAATTTTCTTGGCTCAAGTTAACCTTTTTTTCTCTGTACGGTAATTATACGACACTACGGTAGTATTAATTTATTGTTGAGAATAAATGAATAAAAAGAAATGTAAAATGTGGACCTGCACACATAATATATATATATATTAACGCATATTATATACCTATACCTAACTTAAATAAAAATTTCTCTCGGCGTGTCTGGTTCTATTTAGGATCATCGTTATCGGTTATCTTCTCCAGTGTTTTTATTTCGGACTAACTGCCTTGCTTTGCCTCGCCTTGCCATGCGCTACATTGCACTGCACTGTGCTGCACTGCGCTTGTACTGAATCGGTAAGGAGCCTGGCTCGCTGCAGTGCTGCACATTAGTCGGTTCTTTACTCCACTCGAAATTGAAAGTGAACATAAGAGTTAGGACCAATTATATAATATGACAATGCGGCTATAACTCGGTATAAAAAATACCGGAATACATGTAGGTGTAGTATAGGTACCACTGAGAAAAAGGTCTTGTTGACACAACCAAAATTTGGTTATTATATGGACAATGAGATTTTTTGTTCAGTCAACCAAAAATTTTGTTGTGATAACCAAAATTTTGGGTATCCGAACAAAATTTCGGGTATCCGAAAAAAATTTTTGGTCGACTGAACAAAAAATCTGATTGTCCATATAATAACAAAATTTTGGTTGTGTGAACAAGACCTTTTTCTGAGTGTATATGACTTATGAGTCGGATGAAAAAAAGAAAAGAAATAAATAAAAATTTCGATATATAGGTAATCGAATATACGTCTACATATTATATTTCTATTATATGTGTAAAGGCGTCGCGTCACCTCGCGTCGGTATATCGGCAAAACTAAACCTCTCGTAAAAAGTCGACTACTAGAGTATGAGTCGAGGGTGTAGGTATACCAGTTGGTGTTCAGTGTTTAGTTAAAGTGGGGATTTCTGGCCTTCTGGAGGGAGAGACGTGCACGTCCACCTTCGAGGGCCTCCAGGCCCCCAGCCATGCCAGGAGTGGAACGTGGTACGGAACGCGTGTCTCCTCAGTTCTTGTTTGCCCGGTGACAAATACGGGTTCAGAATCGTAGCAGGTTGCATTAGTAGTGACATTCGCGCAGCTTAACACATACACATACACACATATGTCTCAATATATATATATATATATATACACACACATACACGGACAGACATCCGTGCGTATAAATATATGACACATACACATACACGTATTTGATTTATTTATTTTTTATCAATTTTTTAATTTTTTTTTTTTATTAACAATCGATGATCCGCAATAATACGAGATCTGATTGTCCCAACTGGACCAATATCAAAAATAATACACGATTATTATAGCTGTACAGCTGTAATTAAGCAGTGTTAATAAATAAATAAATAAATAAATAAATAAATAAATAAATAAATAAATAAAACCTAGGAGGACGCGTATGTTTATCAAATAATAAAGCAGCTGTTAAACTTGGAAACCATAAAAAAAGAAACGAAAAGAAAAAAAAAAGAAAAATCCAAAAAATGCAGTGAGTTTAAATAAATAATTAATCTTTATCCATCATCATATACTATGCTTAATCTTTTTCCTTTTTTTTTTTTTTTTTTTTTCTTATAGTTTCACAATATATACTCGATTTTTTTTTTCTTCTTTCATCTACTTCTTCTTCTTCTTCTTCTTCGTAATTTCTTGAATGTTTTTATTATAATTAATATTATCATATTGCGATCGAAGTGAGAAAACAATAATTCTGTTTACAACAATATCAGTTAATTAAACGATTTTATATACTCATCGCATTGGCTATCGCAGTTATTTACTTATTTTTATCGATACTAAAATAGTGCGAAAGTGTTGCGATTCTCGGACGAGTGCGTGAAAGTTTTTCGCCTCGTCTCGCGCGAAGCATTGCAACAAGGGTGCGCAGGACACTGCAATCGCACGATTCGAGAATTATCTTTCGTACCTGTACTATCAGACTTCGTTTACTATTATCAACACAAAGCGCGTTAAGTTGAATTTTATGCACGCAAAATTGGAACTTTTACGCACAGCGTGTTGAAAAATGAAATCTTAAATTTATAACTAATATGCGCACGTCGATCGTATATATATATATATATGGTATATAAATTGTAACGTATATAGGTTCGGTTTGAATTATGATATCAGTACCAAACAAGGTATATATAGTACATACCTACACGAGTGTATACCAGTCAAATATTGGTATTTTATAAATCCATATCAGACTCATATGTATAGTCATATAAACAGTTTATGTATATATATATATATATTTATATATTTATTTCGAAAGGAATCATAATCCTCTTCGGGCCCCACAATTTTCTCACACCTTCTATACTCTTTACTCTGATCTCAGTTGGCAGGCAGGCAGGCAATATATATATATATATATACCTATATATATATGTAATATATATACATACATATATATACCGCGCGATCTATCCGATTCATATCTTTGTTGAAACATGATGGGTTCCAATAAGCAAATATCGAAAGAGTAGTAGAGTGTCGGGTTATCTTTTTCCTCAACTGATATATATATATAAGGCTGCCGTTTTATGCTGCTGTGTGACTATTTTTCATTTTTTTTTTTAATTTTTTTCCCGTTTTTTTTTTTTTTTTATTCTCTCCAATAATTCAAACCACAGCTATACGTCTCTATATATGTGGAAGTCCACCAATTATAGGTAAACGATCCGGGGTCAAGAATTCGATTTGTCTGCAATTTTGATATCTCATAGTGTGTATTGAGATGTAAAAATCCACCAAGTTTTAGACCTCTAAGCCTTACCGTTCAGGATAAATAAAATATTTATGTTGATATTGCATTTTTTCGTTAAAATACAAAAATATAAAAATATAAAATAAAAGAAATGATCAAAAAAAAAAAAAAAAAGAAAAAAAAATTTCAACTTCAAACGTCTTATATATACATATATATGTATATAGTACCTATATACCTACTAAATATACGCGATGCTGATAATTATTTAATTATTTAATTCATTACTTTATTCTCTCGTTATCATTTTCTTACTAATTAGTCGGAAATTATGCATATGTACTGTATATATATATATATATATATATATGCGATTTTATGTATGGTAGGTATATATTATATATACATAAGAAATTTTTGTCGGAAATGAGAAACGGTCGCACAACTGATTTGAAACACTTACTTGATTACATATAGTTAGTTAGTTTAGTTTAGTTTAGTTTAGGTGTTTTTTTTTTTTTTTTTTTTTTTTTTTTTTCTCCTTATTTATATATATACTTTTTCTTTTTTACCCGAGACTTTTCTTATCACGGTGCAAAGAGGAATATTATATTTCGCTAATTTCGCTCTTTATAAACTGGTGTGAAGAACCTCATCGGGCAACAAACTACATCTAAGATATTATACATAAACCAGCTTATGTTAGTTCACATGAAATATAAATATTATATACAAATATCACTAATTTGTTTATTCTTTGATTTCATCATTATATGGGCGTTTCAAAATATAATAGGTACAAGGAAAATTTAGCAAAAACCAATTTAGATTGCAATCCCCAGAATTCGCTTCGAATTATTTGAATAAAATTACAAAAAAATGTAAAAAAAAAAAACCTACGAATTTTCCCATGGGAGAATTGAAATTCGAAAATGATCAAATTAAGGACCATCGAGATATTGATAAATATTATTTTCATCGTGTTATAGTGATCATTCAGTACTTAAGGAAACCGCAGTACAGCGACTTTTCGAGAAATTATCACAGTCCGAAATCAATTTATTTCATAACCAAAAGTTCATCTCACATCAAAATATTTTTCTTTTCCAAAATCATGTGTCGTAAGGATTTTCATGATGAGGATTGTTTTCTGAAGAAAATGAATCCAAGATGACCTGAATCGGTCCAACGGTGCTCTGAAATCCTTACGACACATGATTTTGAAAAAGAAAAATATTTTTATGTGAAATGAACTTTGGTTATGAAATAAATTGATAATTTCTCGAAAAGTCGCTGTACTGCGGTCCCCTCAAAATGAACCTGCATCAGACTTTGATAATTGCACCATTTCTCCGCAGTCTTTAATTACCTACTTCCGGCTATTTAGTTAAACGAATTATAGAGACGCTACCAGCCAGTTGGTTATTTGATATCAGATATATATAATATTTGCTGAGCAAATTTCATACGATCATCATACACAATTTATGCGATTATTATGATCACCATATGTGCGTTCTCCTTTTTTGTTTTCAATTTCTTCTTAATTTTTTTTTTTTTTTTTCTATAATATAATAAATAAAATAAGACTGAATTTTATTTATTATTATACGTATATGTTCATTCGTTGAAAATATAAGATCCGAAACTCGATACGGCATATGTATATAATGTACCGAGGTTTCTGAGTCATCCGGTCCTATATTCCTCCATATACGCACGTGATCGGACGCCATTCATCATCAACGCAATGCAAAAGGAGAAATAAAAATTAGAGAGAGAGAGAGAGAGAGAGAGAGAGAGAGAAATAAAATAAAATAGAAAGAATGAGAGAAAGAGAGACTCGTATGTATGCGGTCTTCTAGGAAGGAATACGAGATCAACTATTGGTGCTGCCATTGCAATAATTATTATGCGTTTGCTTATAGTATATATATATATACATATTATAACGAGTCGAGTTCCTTCCGTGGCAATAATTAGTCTTCATATATACCATATCAAGAATATTACGCAACGTATTATAGATGCAGCGAATTGTATATATTCGATAATACTCCGCAACTGTCCGCGTTTAATTATAACTTATATATTTAATTGTATAGTACTTATGCATCTATAGGTAAAATTATCCGTGTTTTTTTGAATTTTTTCAGAATTTTTATTTTACCAAGAAACTCATTATCTCAAAGACGCTAATGATCGTCTCAGATATCTCCTAGTTTCCATTATTTTGAGATTAAGATTGATTTTTTTTTTTTTTTTTTGTTTGCGGGTTTTTAATACAGTTTTCCTTTATTTTAGAATTTTTACTCCTGGAATACGTCGAGCTTAACTTCCTGTGACTTTAGCTCGTTATAGGTAGGGTATACCCTTATACCTAATACCTAATACCGCTAACGCGAGAAAGGACGCAGTTTATAGAATAGGAGGATAGGATATACGCCTCGTGCTCAAGACATACGGTCACTAAGTAACCACTTAACTGAATACTACTACACAAGTAAGAAGGCGTGTTAGTTCAGTCTCATTGAGAAAACTCATTCCGTAGATCAACATGTGGTCAACATATCCGCGATTTCGTTAATGGATTACCGTTACTCCGTATATAATATACCGAATTCGTTTATACACACCTTATTTACGATTAGAGAGAGAGAGAGAGAGAGCGAGTTAATATATTTTAGCACCGAAAATAGGTTCGCTCCGCAAAAAATCCTGATAATTGATTTTTCGATTGGATTATGTCAGAGGGTGTCCCCTAAGTGTAAAACCAAGTTTGTGTCGTCCGAAACCGCGAGCGTTAGGCGCTATCTTGAAAAACGTCTTTTTGCAAATATCTCGGAAACCGTGAGTTTTACGTTAAAAATTGTGAGGGCCTTTTTTGTAGAAGATAAAATTTTCCATCTTTTTTATTTGAAACTTTTTTCTCTATTGTTAATATTTGCCGAGATATAGTCGATTGAAAAAACCAAATTTTTGTTTTTGGAAAATATCTCGATAATTTTGTGGAAATACGAAAAAAAATATAAAAATTGTTTTTTTCGATCGACTATATCTCGGCAAATATTAACAATAGAGAAAAAAATTTCGAATAAAAAATATAGAAAATTTTATCCTCTACAAAAAAGGTCTTCACAATTTTGTACGTAAAACTCACCGTTTCCGAGATATTTGCAAAAAGACGTTTTTCAACGCTCGCGGTTTCGGACGACACAAACTTGGTTTCATACTTAGGGGACACTCTCTGACATAATCTAATCGAAAAATCAATTATCAGGATATTTTGGGGAGCGAACGTCTAAAAATCCTGGACTAAAAACTTTCATGAATATGACCAATGCCATGAAGATATAATAAATAAAAAAAATAAATAAAACAAAATAAAAAAACGATAAAGAAGATTCGCAAACTTTGAGGAAGGTCAAGGTAAAGAAAACCGAGTCGATGCTGACCACTGCAATTAATTATTGCATTGTAGGGGAATTTTTGAAGAAATCTTTTATTAATTTTTTAGCTATGATGCGCTCGTATTCATTATATAATTTTTTTTTTTTTTCTCAATATAACTTTACTCATGATACTTTAAATATGTATATATATGTATATTATTATTATTACATATGTATATATTATTGTTCTGATCATTTCGTGTATAATGTATAGCAGATAGATTCTCGAGGTCGCGCATGCACCGAGACATTCGTATGCTCTTAAAATGATCGAGAAGCACGTACGGACACTAAGAACGTGCTTCGGTGTGGCACGCGCGCTCAAGGATACTTGCGTATTTACGCTTAACGCAGAACGAGACTTACGCCCATACGAGTTATTTTACTTCACCTACCATATGCATACCGTATACCTTAGGTATACTTATGTTTTCTTCATTTTTGTTCTTATTTTTTTTATTTTTCATTTCTTTTTATTTTTTTATTTTTTTTTTTTTTTTTGTCGCATCTTTTCTTTTCTTCAACTTCTCGACACCTTCGATTTTTTTGAAAAAAAATTACACACATTCGGGAGCCGAAACCCGAATTTTGGAGACCAAAATGAAGACTGACCTCCAACTCGTTCTATATATTTTTTTTTTTTTTTTTACAATTTTTCACATTTGTTTAATGTGTAAATAATTACTCCGAATGTTGAAAATTTTTCGAGCAAAATTGTTTGAAGGTAATGTAAATTTTAACATTCGGAATAATTATTTACAACAAATCGACGAGAATTAGATAAATTTTAAAAAATTGGAAAAAAAATAAAAATTGAAGGAGTTAATTGTGGTCCTCAAAATTCGGGTTTTGGCTCCCGAATCAACGTATAATTTTTCTTTATTTTCCCGTAAACAAATCTCAAGTCGCACTGAATTCAAACGAAAGAAAAAAAAAAAAAAAAAGAAAAGAGTAAAGAAACTCCCTTCACTTCACGGAGGGCCGGATCATAGCCTCCTCCATTTGCCTAGATAGCTGATAAGGCAAAAAAGGTTTTTTTGAAGAAAAATAACGAAAAAAATGTCCTTCTGACTCCGTTGATTTTTTTTTTTCTTACTTTTTCCGAGTACCTATATATATATATATATATATACTTAGTCGCATAGAACCGAGCGGTCACTGTGTCGAGACAGGTAGACAGATACCTATATAAGGTTCGACTATAAGGTATAACGCCGTACGGTTCTTAGGTAAAAAAAAAAAAAAAAAAAAACAGCGAAAAAAGAAAGAAAGAAAAAAAAAAAAAAAACCACGGAGGTCGTCGTCGCCTGTTGCTATTGCTATTGCTATTACTATTGCTATTGCTATTGGTGGTGCGCTGCCGTAGCTGCAGCAGGATGAAGCGAAGTATAACCAACAAGAAACCGTGCCCAACCACACGGCTAATGGACTTGTCATGTAATGTCGTTTAACTCGACGGAAAGAATTCTTTAGGCACGCGCCCGCACGCGGAATCTAGTCTCCGTGGTTCCGGCCTCCCTGCAGGGTAACTTCCGCCTTGGATATTTTACCTGGGAGGTTCATTTTTTTTTCCTTTTCTTTTCTCTCTCTCTCTCTTCCTTTCTATTTTCTGTAAAAACAGGTATAGGTGGTCTTCCAGTAGATCGCGATATCTCCACACGCATAGTTTCCTTCAATTTGTCAAATTTTTTCAAATTTTTGTCAAAAATCACGACCTTCTTTTTTTTCTTCCATTTTTGGGAGTTTCTTCAAATAATCTCGATATATATACATATTTTTGTATTATTAAGAGAATATGCTATAATTAAACGTATAATTATATTATACATGCATCGAATGCCAGATTCAATGTAGCAGGCGTTTAGCTCAATTCTACATTAATTCCCTTGAGAAGGGGCGTCGTCATCACCTAGTCTCGTATTAAGCCGACTGTAAGTATATATATGCACACCGTTATATGTGTATCATAACTACGAAAGAAAATTAAACCGATTCGTATTTTTCGAAAGAGAGAGAGAGAGAAAAAAAAAAAGTAGAGAAAAAAAGAGGAACTTTTTTTGTTTAACTTCGTTATAAATTATTATCAACTATTGACTGATGGATTTTTTTCTTTCTTTCTTCATCAGTTCTTCAATTTACTCCCGTGGTATGACTGGGGTCGATTCTATGAACAGTGGCGGTGGCGGAGGCGGCTATACTCTACCATACATGACGGGTAGTCCTACCGAATTAACATCACCTACACAAACGCTCTGGTCCTCGCAAGGTGAGATTCGGCGGATAAATCAACGCCCGATACGAATAACAACACGTTTCAAATTCCGGGTGGAAAAGAGCACATTTCAGATTCCGGGTGGAAAAGAGCACGTTTCAGATTCCGAGTGAAAAAGAGCATGTTTCAAATTCCGGATGGAAAAGAACACGTTTCAGATTGAGAATGAAAAATAGCACGTTTCAGATTCACTCGAAAACTAGCACAATTCAGGCGAAGCTAATATTACTCATTAGTAAGTGTCAGGTAGGTTTATTATGAAATTGGAAATGCACAATTATGCACAAAAACTCGATTCAATTTTATCATTGAATGATTAATTCAATCTTATAATAAACCTACCTGACACTTGCTAATAAGTAATATTCGGTTCAACCTGAATTGTGCTAGTTTTCGAGTGAATCTGAAACGTGCTATTTTTCATTCTCAATCTGAAACGTGTTCTTTTCCATCCGGAATCTGAAACATGCTCTTTTTCAATCGGAATTTGAAACGTGCTCTTTTTCGCCCGGAATCTGAAATGTGCTGTTATTCGTATTGGGCGTCGAAATATTCGATGCAAAAAACCAAAAAAACCCCAAAATAAACATTTTCTTATCATTTTTTGGTCAAATTTTAGGATTACCGGGCAACTTGCCTTTGCAAGTATCGGAAGAATACGTAGGCAGCAAATCGTCGGTATCTGTATCGCACCCACTACCAGCGTTTTCGCAACGGTTTGGCCCCACGAGCCATGGTTTCCGTTACAGTCCCCCATACACAGTACCGCAGAGAAATACGGGATCCGCATGCGGAGGTGCAGGTGAAACAGGCGCATGGGCTTACGCAAGTGTTGCCGCTGCATCTGGCGACCCCATGTCGGCACAATACGGTGGAATCGCTACTTCTTCGAGGAGACAGGCATCTACTACTCCAACTACACCTACACCGCAACAGCTCAGTGCTGCAGCCAGCCTATCAGCAAGTGAGTCTTAATTCCCATACATGTTTTGAGATTTCAATTTTACAGGACTATTGCAGTTTTTTTTTTTTTTTTTTTTCTTTAAACACGTTTCGGGGAAAATTTCGTATATCAGAGATTTTTTCTCTCTCTCGGTTTTTCAGAGAAAATCCGTTTTCTTTTTCACCTCGTGAACGATTTTAATAAAACTTTATTCAATATAGAATTAAACCGTGATTTTATCAAAGTATGTATTTTTTGAATAACATTTTCTCAACGCGATATGCTTTCAGATTTTCTTTACGAAAATTTGATAACGTTGTTTTTGAAATATTTGATGTAAAATAATTTTCTGTTCATTTTCATTGAGTCTCTCTGATAATATAAATCTACGCGAAAAAAAACAAAAAAAAAAACCGGTTTAGGTAATTTCCACAGATTTCGTAAGAAGAGATTCCCACGAATTTGAGAAACAAAAGAAAAAAACCTACACAGAACCGCAATGTCACACATATTTTTATCAAATTTTTCACCATAACTATATTTTCGATTCGATCGATGCGATTCAAAAAAAAAAAAAAAATAATAATAATAATAATTCTCAAATTTAATCGTTCGCTTAATTCGAATCGTACCTATGGTATAAATCGCCGATTAAAATTATTTCCTACATACTCTAAGCTGCTTTAAGAAAAGAAAAAAAAAAAAAAAAAAGAAAAATAACAATTTTCAAAGTTCTACGTAGGTATAATACTACAATATCGAGAAAATGAAACCTCGATACGTATAGGTATTACATAAACTCGTATATACCTACTATATATGTATGTACTACGTAACACATACGCATAAATATTAAATATACATATACTAAGAGAAAACCAGAAGAGAGACTAGGTATAACAGCTCTAGGCCACGTTGCATCAGATCTCTAATGCATCCAGACGCGGCACCGTTTGATCGGTTGAGTCCAACTCGTAGTTTATCCCCATAGAAAAAAAAAGAAAAAAAAGAAAAAAAAAAAAAAATAGAATTAGAGAATGAGAGCTAAGGAGAACGAATTCCCCATGTGTGTTAGTAACAGTTTAAGGTCCTCTGTACCTTATACTACATAGCCTAGGCGCCGGCATGCGTGGTGAGTGTCAAGTGCAAAGTGGAGCTATATCCTAAGGGCGGTCGTGTTGCGGCCACACACATATATATATAGATATACATTATATATGCCTTAATTTTTGGGGTACCTATGCCGGGCGTACGTCACCTATACGAGCTAAAATTTTGAGTCAATCCAGGCTACGTTTTTGAGTCAGTCCTATGCGGTATCCCGAGTGCACTGGACCATTAGGGACGGGTGTCTGTATGTCTGTCTGTCTTTAAGACGTTTTAATGTATATTTCAACAACAGCCTCCGAGCCCAGACATCGTTTCATTTATTTTTTATTTTTATTATTTCTCTCCTGGAATAATGAATTTTCTATTTCTTTTATAAAATAATAAGCGTCAATATAACAATAATAGACAACATTCGAAGGAACTATGTACATATATAAAAAAAAAAAAAAAAAAAAAAAAATCGAGTGCAAACGAAAATTTATACGTGTAACTAATAAATTCATACCCTTTTTTTTTTTTAATTAGTCTCTTAGTTTTCACGTATAAAAAACTGACGACGATTTAAGAGCAGAAAAAAAAAGAGAGAGAAAAAAAAAAAATTCCGACTCAAGAGTTACGTTCTAGAATGCGTGTTTTTTTTTTTTTTTTTTTTTTCTCTTCTTCTTCCCAGCCCCTCTTTTTTCTATTCACAGGGTTGGAATGCCTTTTTTCTTTTTTTTTTTTTTTTCATTTCTAGCCTATTAAACGTGGAGAATGTATAGAAAAGCAAAAAAAAAAAAAACAAAAATTATATGATTTAGGGTTTAATAAGTGGGATTTTTCTTTTTTTCATCGCTTTTTTTTCGTTTTCCTATATCATACGATTATTTGTACACGCTATAAATCATATCCGTTAAAATATATATATATGCCATAAGGTCGTAAGCGCCAAAAAAAAAAAAAAAAGTTTCGTGTTTTTGGTGGCAAAATCTTTTTCGTGCCATATAACATCGTTTGGGCATATCCGCAGAAAAAATAATTTTTTGGCGCTTACGACCTTATGGCATTAGTGACGCGATATATATATATATAGAGAGAGAGAGATATATATATGTATGTTATTGTTGTTGTTGATTGTTTCTATCTTAAAAATACGTACATATATGATTGAAACCCTGACCTAGGAAAACGCGACGTACGTACGTTATACTATATATATAATATACGTGTAGGTTTAATCGGGGTATATGTCTACGTTAAATACTAACCGATATCGCGGTATCTAGTCATAAGCTTATGATAATTTCTATAGTATGTAATATATTACACATAATTTCTCTTCAGGACTGAACGAGAGAATCACCTAACTCGTAAGCCTGCGTTAATATCTAATCGGTACGCGATACGTTACAATATATTTATATATAAATATATAAATATACACATAATATCTATATATATATATATATATATATATATATATGTATAGAAATCAACCATAATGAATAGGTTACGATTATCATTCTGCGGTCACTTATCGTATCTTCATTCTTCATCTCATTTTTTCTTTACAATCGTAATAATCGCCCCTTGTATTCAACTGTAGGTATGAGAATAATTCAGCATGAATTTCATTCAATTATTAGATTCGATTTTTTCTCATTTTAATTACACAACTTTTATATTTATATATATATACAGGGTGGTCCATTTAAGTTGACACAGCTGAATATCTCGAGAACAACGTATTTTAGAAAAAGATGTTTCGAATAAAAGTTTCATGGTTTGAAGGGGGCAAAACACTGTGCTATCGTACTTTTCATATGGTGGAGGTTTACCAGGTCATTTGGAGGTCAACATTGTTTTTTTCAATGGGAACGTATACTTTTTTTCACAGATTCGCATTTTACACTGAATAATACAAAACTTTTATCCCAAGTTTTTTTTTCTATGACCTCAATTTTTTTCAAATTTTCCAAATTTTTTTTATTTCCAATTTTTTTTTTTCCATTTTTCACAACGTTTTGAGGAATGTATTGAAGTGAATGGGCATAATTTTGAGCATTTGTTGAAATAAATTTAGTTTTGAATTATAATTTACTGTTTTATTGCGAATATTTGAAAAAAAAAAAAAATGTATTTAAAAAAATTGATGTCATAGACAAAAAAACTTGGGACAAAAGTTTTGTATTATTCAATGTAAAATGCGAATCTGTAAAAAAAAGTATACGTTCCCATTGAAAAAAACAAAGTTGACCTCTAAATGACCTTGTAAACCTCCACCATATGAAAAGTACGGTAGCACAGTGTTTTGCCCCCTTCAAACCATGAAACTTTTATTCGAAACATCTTTTTCTAAAATACGTTGTTCTCGAGATATTCAGCTGTGTCAACTTAAATGGACCACCCTGTACATATATATTAGACCGGTTCAAAAAAATCGACTATTCTTTTTCTTTCAATTTTCGCCTTGAAATACTTTCGGGGGGCTGAAAAAAGATGCCTGGTAAAAGCGGAGCTCTTAATATTAAGATTTAGAGGTCGCTCATCGCGGATTTCTATTTTCCATTTGAATAGCATAGGAAATTTTTTTTTTTTTTTTTTTACTAATTTTGTAGCTCACAAACCAATGAACAAATCAAAATGACTCAAACATATTTTCATAGGAAATTGAACACTCTACAAAAAGCTTCTCTTATCATTTTTTGATAAATTGACTCCTTCCAAAGTTATTCAAGCTCAAATGTCAATTTATAGTTGAGTTGACTATTTTTTTTTTTTCGTGATTTTTTTTCCACAATGATAGATACATTTTTTAGAGTGTTCAATCCCCTATCAAAATATGTAAGAGTCATTTGGATTTGTTCATTGGTTTGTGAGCTACGAAATTCTGAAGAAAAAAAAATAAAATTCCTATGCTATTTAAATGGAAAATAGAAATCCGCGATGAGCGACCTCTAAATCTTAATATTAAGAGCTCCGCTTTTAACAGGCATCTTTTTTCACCCCTCCGAAAGTATTTGAATGCGAAAATTGAAAAAAAAGGAATAGTCGATTTTTTTGAACCGGTCTAATATATATATATATATATATTATATATACACTTGTAATAATGATGACGACGACGATGATATTGAAAATAATAACAATTATTATTTTATACAAAATATTATATATAATATAATATAATATTAATATTAATATTATATTATACAGAACAACGATAATTTATCGCGTATATAATATTCGTATATGAATTATATATTTTATCCCCGCGGTCTCGCGACCTTATATAAAATTTTAATTGACATTTAATCGACCTCGAAAGATATATTCGGACGATCATTACACAGTCACGTGGTAATTATGTGCTATACCGAATTATTTCAACGGTTCAATATTACATACATATATATAAATATATATATGGGGCATTTCACGTCAATTCTACCTAAGTCTGACCCTCGCGACCCCTTGGATTTGGATCGTAATTTTTCATCAGATTTTTATCATCAAATTTGTTCAAATCGAAGTATGAATAATCACTTAAGAAAAAAAATAAATCACATCGCGAAAGACACTTTTTAAAAATTTGTAAAAAATTCGCAAAAATCTTGCATTCGATACAAAGAATTTTAGAATTTTGGCGTGCGGAGTAGAGTGGGCTGGCGTTCGCTTATATCCGTGATTCGCGATTTCCTGGGGAAAAAAAAAAAAAAAAAAATAGACGTGAAGGTCAGTTCACTGTAGGCAGTTAAAAAAATCTTAAAAAATTCTGAAAAATCCGGAGTTAGATATAAGAATGTTCATAATATAAGCAACTGTTCTCACAGTGACACAACTGACCCTGGCGTTTATTTATTTTATTTTTTTTTTTTTTTGACGGGAAATACCCCATATATAATGCTCAACGAATTATGCAAGAAAAGTTTGATCAGAGTATCTTTAGTTATTTATAAAGTCTAATCCTGCTAGAATATTCTTATCGCTAAATATATTTTAACTGATAATATATTTAAACGAAATATTCCCACATATGTTGTATTTATATATATATATATATATATATATATATATATATATATATATATATATATATATATATATATATATATGTATATGTATATGAAAGATTAATTTTTGACGTGGATCGGGATCACTGGTTCATTTTATCGCTGTTTGTGTGAAAAAAAATATATGTACATATATAAAAAAAAAAAAAAAAAAAAAAAAACAAACAATGATAATAATCAGCGAAATATTCATGTAGAATTTAACATGCATATTTGTATATAATATATATAATATAATACACATTTGATGCACTAGACCGTTATTATGTATTAAACCATGGGAAACAAGGTGTGTAATGCCTTGGAAATGAAAAAAAAAAAAAAAAAAAAAAAAACAGACAAAAATTTTCCCATGCGACAACTCAGACTCCTGACACTTACGATCAGTCAAGTGGTTTACTTTTTTTTTTTTTTTCTTTTTTCTTTTTTATTATAATTTACTCACAGTAGAGAAGTGCGGCGGACAAGTTAACCCTCCAAGTCTTGAATTTTTCATTTCAATTCGTAGTTTTTTTTTTTTTTTTGGTCTCTATTTCGCTATCACGCTTTTTTTCGTATACCATGTAATTATTCGGGAAGCAATAGCTCTGTGAGTACATCTATAATCAAATGGAAAAATGATAATAAAAAGAAAAAAAAAAAAAAAAAAAAAACAGAAGAATAAAAATTTTAAATGATCATGCGATTGGCAATCAGCTTTTTCGTATGAAATCCATTAGACGTGACTTGACGGAAGTAAAAAACCAACTTTTTGGGGGTCAGAATCTATACGGGTTTTCGTACTTCCGATTAAAAATCTTACAATTCTTAAAAATTTTAAGTAACCAGGCTTTTCTACCTAATTAGGAATAAGAAAATCTCTGAGAGAGGACTTAGCGAGAAAAAATTCACACGACGACATGGGTACTTTTTCAAGCGTACTTTTTCTCGAATTTGACACTGTCGTGGTTTCATAATAGCCTTTTTTCTTTTTCAAATCATCCCGTTAAATACCGCAAGCCGCTGATCTGATAATTCTCGAATTTCAATCTTCCCATTGCAGAAAAAGTTGAAAGGCAGTTTGGGGGCAGTACTTAGAATTGAGATAGAAACCTGGGATTTTGACTGAATTTTTAAATCTATATTTAAAGACATTCTGACCCATGAGAGCATCGAAATTCTAATATGACCAAATCGCGCGGATCACCCTAATGAAATTTTATGTGCAGTACCTACGAAGCACATTCCATTTGCGTACGTTATGCATGTCAACGTTTATACAACAGTATATAGGTATGTAACACGGGTAAATACCAGAATAAGAATGAAACACATCCCACGGTAGTTTAGCAGTTATAGGAGCAGAATTGCATCAGGATCTTATACGTATGGCGCATTACGCCGGAAACATGATTCCCGACAGTCTAATATGCCCTACAGCAGCAATAGCGCATAAGAGCATGAGCATGAGCATGCGAGCATGAGCAGTGAAAAACCGCATGTATCAGCATCATCTCTGGCTCACAAATCTCCGATTGCTTTACCTTCCAGAGTTTCTCTCTCTCTCTCTCTTCCATACTGGCATGGATGGCGCTTCGAGGTGATAATTGCTGGAGTCAGTTAAACGCGACAGTACTCTGACCTTTGGTGCAACTGTATTATATATATATATGGCTTATATACGTATTAGCACTCGAAACTTCATACGATTATCCTCACCTCTCCGCACCTTATCTAACCATATAATATCGCCTTACACACTCCTCGCTAGTCATTCTCTCTTTAACTTTTTTTTTTCTTCTTCTTTCATTTCATTTTTTATTTCTTCTCTCTTACTCTTGACTTACAGAAACTCGAGACAAATTATAAACCTCCCCCCCCCGTCAAACGTACTATAGGTATACGTCAATGATCGTTCATTAATCGTTTGCGTTTTAGATTGTCGAACGGTTGAAATATTCTATAATTAGTATGGCTAAAATTATTTTATCATTTTATAAAAGGAAAGGGGGGAAAAATGGAAAAATTAAAAAATTAAAAAAAAAAATTATACGGGAATTAATTGTTCGATTTTCACTAGCGACAAAACGTTCGCATTTGTAATATTACTATCCATATAATATATCCCCTAGTTTCGAGGCGTTCGTACAAGGCTTATCACTTATCAGTGTAGCGGCGGAAACTTTGATAAAACCATGTCCGCCGCCATCCTTTTGCTCGTTTCCTGTCTCCCCTATATAGTTATTCACCCCACGTAGAGAAGAGAAAGAGAGAGAATGAGAGAGAGAGAGAGAGAGAGAGAGAAAGAGATGGAGAGCCGGGAGTACCGCCCCGTTATTCAATCCATGGCGGACCCCGTATTTCACATAATATATAGGGAGAAAACGGTCGTTGTATATATATATTCAAACCTGAATTGTGTAGCACCTGGTGAGAAAAGCCAATGAAAAACGTTCCTCCCTTTGGATATAGGGTTTGAAAATATATTTGGGCGTTTCGAAAGATGGAAGAATTCAAAAAGACAAATTTTTTATGCTTGTGAAAATAATAATAAAAAAAAAAAAAAGAACTAATAACATCTGTCGAATCTGTCGAATTTTTTGAAAAAAAAAAACACCTTGGAGTGTAACAAGTTTCAGATTTTTCGGAGCTAGACTGCAATAGGAAGAGAAAAAAAAAGAAATTAACTGCGAAATGTCAGAAAGCGTGTTACATTAAGAAAAAAAAAAAAAAAAAAAGGAAAAATTCCAAATCTTTGGATAGGAACCTGGGGTTTGGACTCAATTTTTTGTTGTATATATTTCGAGACGGAAGAACCACCCCAACATACATATGTATAATACATATAGGTATAATGAAATATTTAAAAACATACGATACTTAAATATATGTAAAACTTGAGCAAGAACGAGCGAGTGTGTAAAGAGGCCAGCGAAACGATAGGCAAAACCACGTAGTCTCTTCGATAAGGCATATGTATGCTTATTTTTCTACACTCGGTTTGAATACGGAATTCAGGTACGGCGGTATATACCCTAATATATATAATACTCAGAGTATACGCGACGACCTGGTTAAATGAATTTTTAATACAATTCGTATAGTTTCATTATTCGTTTATTAATAATTGATAACGATTTGATGAAACGTGAGTTTTGTCACCAATTGAATCGTGTCTTTTAGTAAGCCTGTGACCCCATGAGATATATATAACATCTTCTTTTTGTTCGGGCCCTTTCGAAAATAGTTGGGGCTTAATATAAAAAAAAAATTGTCCCCAAAGCTCAGCTATGTAGCTTGAACCCAGAATTAGCGAATTTGAAAATAAGATTTCCCATGTATTTCAAATAGCAAAATTCGTTTATCTTAGTTTTATATTTATAACTCTCTTTATTCAACTGATAAGAATAAAGTAGACATACGGTTCCGTAGAGAATTTCATGATCTACAAAAATGGTCCTATGGCCCAAGTTGCTCAATTGAACCGTTAACAAGTTACAATGGTTTCAAAGTCATATATAGATTTGATTACTATACTTACTTTTCGACAAATTAATTTCAATTTATTTTTTCATACATTTTCTAAGAAATTTCTCTCTCTTCAAAAACGTGTATTAACTTGATTTTTATCAGTTAAATAAAAAAAGTTGTACAGATAACACCAAAATAAACAAATTTTGCCATTTGGAATCACATGGGAAATCTTATTTTAAAATGCGCTAATTCTGTGTTCAAGCTACATAGCTGAGCTTTGGGGACAATTTTTCTTATATTAAGCATTAACTATTTTCGAAAGGCCCCGAACAAAAAGAAGAGGTCGTTTTTTTTTTTTTTTTGACACAGTCTAATACCGCGAAGTTCTGTGGACGCGGAACGCTAGGGATACCATGATTCACTGCGATACTGACACGGCGGCGGCGAGATATCTTTCTAATATAGAGAGATATACATGTTATTTATATAATTATTGAATATATGGTGTTATGAACCGATGAGTATACGTGTATATTCCATATATATATAATAAATTCTAAAGAACTGGTCCAAGATGGGACATTGCACAACTTTGAAGCCGAGTACTTCGGTTCTGAAGGAAGAGAATGCGTCAACTGTGGTGCGATATCTACGCCTCTTTGGCGAAGGGATGGGACCGGTCATTATCTCTGCAACGCATGCGGTCTCTACCACAAGATGAACGGAATGAACCGTCCTCTGGTCAAGCAACCACGGCGCCTGGTAAGCCAAAGGACAAGAAGAAACAAAAAGAAAAGAAAAAAAAAAAGAAAATTTGGTTCTTTATTTCGTGACATTTTTTTTACACCGCCTTCACGGATTCACACCCCTTTTATCTTATTTCTATCAATTTTATTGATTCTTTTTTTTTTTTTTTTTTCTAATTTTTTACGTATATTAAACGTGAACGTGAACGCGGTTATGGAAATGTTAAATTTTCGTTGGAAACAACAAAAAAACAAAACAAAAAAAAAAAAAAAAAAAACAAACAAAGACTAATGGCCAGGAAAAGAGAAAAAAGTCCTTGTGGAAATCTGCCCGTGGTGTTGCTAACATTGTTATAAAATAATGAAAGCGGCTATATAATGACGAGAATAAAAAACAGTATAACAGACTTTCGCAGTACATATACTATAACAATTTACAAAAATACTGGTGTACTCGATATACTATAAAAAAGATTAAAAAAAAAAAAAAAAAAATTATGCCTGAGAGACATTTATCGGGGTCGACGAGCCCTGACCCTAACATTTGGACTCCTGTCTGTTTCAGTGGCGGACCAGGGCGATTTCTACAAAAACTATTATGGGTATAGTAGCACCCCTCGCGGCAACGAGGAGAAATCCGGCAACCGTCGTTTGGTAGGTGTCACTCTCAAAAAAAAAAAAAAAAAAAAAAAAAAAAAAAAAAAAAAAAAATCAACGTCCTTTTTCCCCCCGTTTCTCTTTTATTCAATCGTAATTATCGATAAAAAAAAGTAGACGAAAAAAAAATAATCTCTTTTTCGCTCTCTCTCTCTTTTTCTCTCTTTTTCTCTCTATCTTTCTCTTTCTCTCTATATCTCTTCATTCATATTTATCTTTCCGTTTTGTATAAACTATCTCCCTTCAATCTTTCAATTCCTTTTACCCGATTTCCCACCGTACTATGAGACTGCGTTCATATATCTGCTGTCTTGAATTATGAAAAAAGTTAAAAAGTAAAAAAAGCAAAACGAAACCGAAAAATAACCAAAATGAAGACGTGAGAAAAAAAAAAAAAAAAAAAAAAAAATCAAGAATCTTTTTTCCCTCATTTGTTTTATCATATGCCAGTGATAATAATTGCAGATAAGTGACCGCAGCTCAAATTTCTATTTCTTATATCAGTAGTTGCCTGTATTAGTTTTCTATAATAGCTTGAGGTGCCACTATACCCATGGTAACCGCTGTCCATCACGAAATCACGCCGTTATTAATTTATATTAAAATAATCAAAAGAAATACAAAAAAAAAAAAAAAAAAATTTGAAAAAAAAAAAGAACAGAAGTTCATAGATTTAATAAACATGTTAAATTTAGTTTGCAGGCAGAGCGCTGCGCTTGCGTGTGACTTCGTTACGGATGGTATTCCTCAATCAATTTGCCAAAGAAAATTAAAAGATTAAAAAAATAAAAGATGAAAAATAAAATAATAATTTCAGTTCTTGCACCGAAACGAAAAGTCAGATCTTATTCCGCAAGTATATATACAGGGTGATTCAGAATTCGTGACGAATCTCTTGAAGGATTAATTCTTGTCAAAATTGGAATCGAAAGTTTCTTCGCCATTCTTTCGAAAAATGATTTTTTTTTTTCTTGGATCCATAACACATTTTTTTAACATCTTCCACCAAATAAGAAACTTTCACTGAGAAATCTCTCTAATATTGAAAAAAAAAAACTCATTGGCATCATATGGGATTCTTTAAAATTGACAAATGATGTAAAAAAGATAAAAAAAAATTGTTGAAAAAAAACTTATTTGTCGGAAAAAAATCATTTTTCAGAAAAATGGCTAAGGAACTTTCGATCCCAATTTTGACGAGGATTAAATTCCAATTCCCCCCATTCGTAGAAAGTTTGTCGATAAAAAATTTCTGTGCAAGAAGATGGAATAAATCAGAAAAAAAACCGACGACGAAACGAAGTAAACGAAAAACCAAAAAAAAAAAATAAATAAATAAATAAAAATAAGAAAATCGAATTTCATTAACCGAACGTTTCTTCGGCCTTAGCACGCATCGAGAAGGGTTGGACTTTTGTGCAGCAATTGTAGCACGACAACAACATCATTGTGGCGTCGTAACCAGATGGGTGAACCAGTATGCAACGCTTGCGGTCTTTACTACAAACTCCACAGCGTTAACAGGCCTTTAGCAATGAAGAAGGACAGCATTCAAACAAGAAAACGAAAACCTAAGGGTGGTAATAAGGCCTCTGACACTCCCTCATCCGCGGCTAGTATTTCCATATCAAATTCAGCCGCTAATAATAACAACAACAATAACAACAACAACGAGAAACGGATTAAGCAAGAACCAGGTAATATATACGAATCTCTTATAATATATTCATTATATCGACGCCCGATACGAATAACAGCACATTTCAGATTCCGGGTGAAAAAGAGCACGTTTCAAATTCCGAGTGAAAAAGAGCATGTTTCAGATTCCGGATGGAAAAGGACACGTGCTCATTTTCACCCGGAATCTGAAATGTGCTGTTATTCGTGTCGGGCGTCGATATCATCTTTTTCGTAATATTTCCACCTTTTTTTCTCACGATCGCATATAATACAATATAATCAACTCTATTTTTTATTTTTATTTTTTCGAAAAAGCTGACAACTACGGTGACCATAGACTGGCTCATCAGACAACATCGTATCCAAGTTCTTTGTACGCAGCTAGCCCCCAGCCTGCAAGTAGAATAATCCCTTACAACCAAGGCAGTAATGCGTACTACGACATGGTAATGTCGCAACAACAACAACAACAGCAGCAGCTACAACAACAACAACAACAACAACAACAACAATTGATGGAAAATCATTCGCCAAAAGTTGAATGCCCATCATCACCTTGCGCAACACGTTCACCAGTTTTGGTATCTGCTAATCATTCTCCGGATCATCACCAGCTCGCATCACCACATATCGTTAGTTTGGGTGGTAATGCATCGCCGGGACCAGGTAATGGTAAAATTATTATGGACAATGGTCACTTGGAAAGACCAACCGTTGTTTCTATGTCTTCATAAGAAGAATAAAAAAAAAAAAAAAATAATAATATAATTAGTATAATAAGATATGAATAGGTGTAATAAAAATGAAGAAGAAGAAGAAGAAGAAGAAAAATGGGAAAGAAAAAAGAAAGAAATTAACAACAAAAAAAAAAATAAATTAAAAAAATACGATATTAACAATTTTTTCTCTTTACTTTCTTTATTTTATTTTTCTTTCTTCATTTTTTCTTCCCCCCTCCCCTCCCCCTGCCCCTTTTTTTATATCGATCAATAAAAAAAAAAAATAAAAAAAAAATAAAAAAATAAAAAAATGTGTATATCGATCGTTTATACCTATATATTATACATAAATATCCGACAAAGAAAACGTTTTATCGTACGGTGCTGCCAGCTAAGGGAAATTACATTAACCATTATATATAGGTACTTGATATTTTATGATTTATATAAAAGTGAT
This sequence comes from Tenthredo mesomela, assembly GCA_943736025.1. Lineage (NCBI taxonomy): Eukaryota > Metazoa > Arthropoda > Insecta > Hymenoptera > Tenthredinidae > Tenthredo > Tenthredo mesomela. The sequence continues at coordinate 28,429,518 of OX031018.1, forward strand.
TCCTTAATCTATCTGTTTGACAATAATAAATATATAAGTTCTAGGTGTAGTTAGGTAATACTATAATAATTATTAGTCTCTTCCCTTAGTCTTGGCTTGAATTTTTTTTTTTTTTTTTTTTTTTTTTTTCAATTTAACGTGAAATAAAAAATCAAAAAACCAAGAAAAAAAAAAAAAAAAAAAGCCAAATTAAAAATTAAAAATAAATAAGAGAGTCGCTGTTATATAATTGTTTGAAAAGTAAAAAAGCTCGATACCATATATAATATATTATATATATATATATATATATATATATAGTACCATACCCACTAATCGCAGACATCTCCACAATAAATTTATTGTTCTCTCAATAAATGAATAAATGATGATCCTATATTGTTGTTTTAAGGCTTACTATTATCATTGTTGTTATTATTATTATTATTGTTGTTATTTTGTTGTTACATATGAATATCGTCATACTTTCATTAATATTAGTAATATTATTATTATTATTATTATTATTATTATTTACGTAAGAATATTAGTAAATAGGCTCATATATATATATATATATATATATAGTATAAACTGAGGTGAAAAAGATGTGATGTTTTTTTTTTTTTTTTTTTCTTTTTTTTCTTTAAACAAATGCGATGTAATAATTTTGAATATTTTATATTATTATTATTATTATTATTATTATTATTATTATTATTATGTAGTTATACCTATTATTATATATGAATTATATTATATTATAGGAATTATTTTACCAGCTGATATAAATTTATTCGCAGTTTCACCCAGTACTATAGTACATACCCTATACCTATATATAATGATAATATCATTCCTTATACATATAATATAAAACTTATATCCTCTATAAGAAAAAAAAAAAAAAAAAAAAAAAAAAGGAAGGAGAAACAATAATAACAAAAAAAATTTTTTTTAAAATAAAATTATAGGTTTAAATACATTATATACGTCATATTATATCATGCATTGTAAAACCGAAAGAGATATAATATTGCGATGTTTGAATATTTGCGTTTTTTTTTTCTTTTTTTTTCTTATTAGGGATTATTTTTTTCGTTTTTTCATCTTCTTCATCTTCTTCTTCTTCTTCTTCGTCTTCTTCCTTCTGCTTCTTCATCAGCGGACGGTATTTAATAAAGCTTGACAATTTATTGGTAATAGCGTTATAAATATTATATACTATATTATGTATATATGTATATAATTAAAGACAGTGCCTTTTCCCAGCTAATATTATCGTATACGATATTTAATTTATATATAATATATTATGTAGGTATACGGAGAAGAGAAAGAAAAAATTGAAATCTTATAAAAGCATGTAAAGAAAAAGAAGAAAAAGAGAAAGAGAGAGAGAGAGAGAGAAGAAAAAATGAAAAATTTAGTATCAAGGCAAGGGCGTGGTAAATCGATAATAATAATAATAATAGTTAAACATTCCGCGTTTTTAATTAGGGACTTAGACGTAATTCTACTTTTTTTTTTTTTTTTTTTTTTTTCTCCTCCTTCTCTTGTCTTCAATATTAATTTCGAACATCGCACCGCGAGTACTGTGGGTTTAATAATTTATTCTGTACAATCGCATTGGTATGGTTTGGCAGAAAAAAAAATAAAGAAAAAATAAAAGATGAAAACAAATACGAAAAAACAGAAAAAAATAAAATAAAATAAAATAAATAAATTAATAGTTTGAACGACTATATATATTTATATATGACGATTGAATTGATTAATTGATCGATTATGCCAACGTTGTTTTATATATGAGGCTCAATACCTATAGATACTATATAATATTCCGATCGATAATTAAAATAATCTAATATAATATATACGACACACTATATGTTATATATTATATTAGATATAATTATTTAGGTTTAAACAAACGATTTTAATATAATAGTTACGAATTTATAAAATAATAATAAAAAAAAAAAAAAAAAAGCAATAAACGCGAGACAATAATATATTATTATAATATAATGAATTCGATTTCGAACTGATTATTATTTCGTTCAATAAATGATGACAAAAATTTGTTGTTAAAAAAAAAAAAAAAAAAAAAAAAAGACAAATTTCTTTGGCAAATTTAAATTCACTATATCATTATTATTATTATTATTCTTACTATTACTATTAATATTATCATCATTAAATATATATATATATATTATATATAAATATATATATTTAGAGAGGTACCTATATATATAATTTTAATACCAATATCTGTACATATATATTACATCTATAAGTATGATCTTAGATTTTCATTTCTTAGGTACCTATTAATATACATATAATAATATGTATACTTTGCGATATATACTAGATCCTGTCGATTAAGTAGGCTATAATTATTATACATATTATTATTACTATTATTATTATTATTATTATTATTATTGTGTAGTTTATAATATATGATATTTTATCGATTAGCAACCTACACACACACACACACACACACACGCATCCAAAACTCTCAATAATGTATATATAGACGAATAATACTATTATATACAATCTCCTATACCTATATATAGTTTTCAATTTTCTTCTTTCTATTTTATTAAAAAAAAAAAAAAAAAAAAACAACAAATTTCCTATTTTTTCTTAGGTATATAGTTATTAGTAAAATTTTTCTTTTGTTTTTTTTTTTTTTTTCAGCATTTTTGCAAACACGAATCCTAAATACCTAGACTTATATTTAAAAATCCATATAGATAGGAACCTGGGGTTTTGAACACATTTTTTTTTTTTTTTTGTATATATTTGGAGACGTTTTGACCCATGGAAGAATTGTAATTCGAATATCAACGAATTAATAATTATAAGACATAATAATAATTAAACATATGTTTTATATTCCTATAATATATTATTTTTCCGAGTGTTGTATATTGTATATCGATTGTCGTGAATAATTGTTTTTAAATAATAACAATGAATAAAAAATTATAAGAAAAAAAAAAAAAACGAATTATGACGGACAATTTATATTACATATTATATATGGCGTGAACATAATTTTTATTCTCATTTTATATACATAACACTTATATCTATATATATATATATATATATATCTATATATTATAGGTGTACTGCTAATTCAATGATATCGCGTCACTAATGCCATAAGGTCGTAAGCGCCAAAAAAAAAAATTTCGTGTTTTTGGTGGCAAAATCTTTTTCGTGCCATATAACATTGTTTGGGCATATCCGCAAAAAAAAAATTTTTTTGGCGCTTAGGACCTTATGGCATTAGTGACGCGATATACTGTTTATTGTAAACCAATTTTTTATACACCTGCATATAAACTAGACTATTATAACGTTATCGCGATATTATTATTATTATTATTATTATTATTATTATTATTATTATATAAATGTTTGTTCAATCAAAGTTATTTGTTTCAAACTTATAAGACTTATAAATATATAGGTGCTGCTGTTGCGGTTTTCTTATTTTTTATTTATTACAGTATATATGTATATGTATAAGTTCTTATAACACCGATATATATACATCGCTAATAGATAACGATATATTATTACAGTTTAGTTTATTTCTTTTTATTTGTTTATATATGGTAAAAATCTATGAAATTGAAAGAAATCGAAAAATATATATAATTTTTTTTTTTTTTTTTTTTTGTTTCTTACTTTAATTATTTTCGTTTTATTTTTATTAAATTAATTGCGACATAGAGTCTTAGCCATAACATGTCGATTATAAAATATTATATATATATATATATATATTATTGCACCTGACAAACGCGAATCAGGTATACCAAGGCGCGATAATATATAACACAATTATTGTTATTATCATGATTATTATTATTATCGCCGCTAGACAACAATATACATGATAACCCTATAACTCTCGAGATAAAGATACCGCTGATCTCTATTATACACCTGAATATAAATAATAAGATATACTCCGAGGGGGCTTACATACAATATATATTAGACCGGTTCAAAAAAATCGACTATTCTTTTTTTTTTTCAATTTTCGCATTGAAATACTTTCAAGGGGGTGAAAAAAGATGCCTGTTAAAAGCGGAGCTCTTAATATTAAGATTTAGAGGTCGCTCATCGCGGATTTCTATTTTCCATTTGAATAGCATAGGAAATTTTTTTTTTTTTTTTTTTTAATAATTTTGTAGCTCACAAACCAATGAACAAATAAAAATGACTCAAACATATTTTCATAGGAAATTGAACACTCTACAAAAAGCTTCTCTTATCATTTTTTGATAAATTGACTCCTTCCAAAGTTATTCAAGCTCAAATTTCAATTTATAGTTGAGTTAACTATTTTTTTTTTTGTGATTTTTTTTCCACAATGATATATACATTTTTTAGAGTGTTCAATCCCCTATCAAAATATGTAAGAGTCATTCGGATTTGTTCATTGGTTTGTGAGCTACAAAATTATTAAAAAAAAAAAAAAAAAAATTTCCTATGTTATTCAAATGGAAAATAGAAATCCGCGATGAGCGACCTCTAAATCTTAATATTAAGAGCTCCGCTTCTAACAGGTATCTTTTTTCACCACCCCGAAAGTATTTCAATGCGAAAATTGAAAAAAAAAAGAATAGTCGATTTTTTTGAACTGGTCTAATATATATAGGTATACCCCAAATACATCGTTAGTATATGATTTTTCCTCTGAAATTAAATCAATGTAAAATATTTTCGCAAAATTTAACGAAGTTTCAACGAACGACGTATGAGGAAGACAACATTTTTCTTATATTCAATAAAATTTACGGTAATTAGGCAAAGCGCAATAAAATTTCGAATAATTATAAATTATCAAGAAAAAAAAAAAAAAAAAAAACCCCGACTGGATAGAAAATTTTTTCAAAGTGTACCAGAGATTTGCAAAGAAAAAAAAATCACTTTCTTTTTTTTTTTTTCGCTCTTACTATTTTTGCGCAGGTATTTGATAGATTTTTGATATAGAGACGACGATAAGCCAATTGGAAATATATATATATATTTTTTTTATTCTTTCTTTCTTTTCGTGTAAAAATATAATCAGACAGTAAGTTGTGAGTGGAGAGGTTCTCGTCGGAGGCCAAGCTTATCGCGAGGGCACGGTGTGTGTTCGGTAACCATGACAACACCCCCGAGGTAGAGATAAGAGATTCTGTACTCACATCGGCACGGATTACATACTCACGAGTTTCATTCTCTATAAGTGTGTGTAAACAGAAGTACAAACACAGACGTACGGATATATATACTACATTATGTATATGTGCGATCAAAAAATTGAAATCATTGACGTAAGCTTGGAAATTTTTTTTTTTTTTTTCTCTCTCTCTTTTCTGGGTCGAAAAATTCTAATGAAATTTAAACAATAGCTTAGAACGATGGGAAATTATAGGTATAGGCGTAAAATAGGAAAGTTAAATTTGGTCAGAATTTGTTCAAATAATTTTAAATTTCGAATGTTTCGTTTCAGAAGTTTAAATCCAAACCATTTTGATACCGGAAGCAATTGAATTTCTTGGAAAGTATTTTTCAACTTATCCATACTTCACAGGGCACATGAATTTTTCATCGCATAAATTTCATGTAAGGTCGCACGAAGAATTGTACAGAATTTTAAAAATGAGACATTTTTCTAATTTTCTTAATTTTTTTTTCAATTTTTTTTTTTTTTTTCTTATTCTTCCCTTATCTTCAGATCGTGCTAGTTAGAAACAACTGATGTGGTGGGAGTTCAACCTTCACGGAATAATAGGTAAGACGATTTATTATCGACGTTTCGTCAAGGTTTACGAACAAATTTTAAGAGCTATGAATTATTTGGAAATTCTCGATATCTATACGATTTTTAAACCAGATACGATTAGAGGGTTTCACAGTTTTTCATACCGATCCTCGACGAAGACACGATTTTTCATCATGATTTTAACAAAATTCAGACAAAATCGTCGAAGTTACCAATCCATATAAAAATACCTATACATATGCGTTTAAATCTTTGCCGTTTAGAAACCGGAAGCGATTCACCTTTGACAAGTTTTTTTCGCCGATTTTTATACCATACACTTATACATTTTACGCATACAAACTTATCATGAAGATTAAGAAGAAGCTGTCAAAATTCTGAATTTTTTTGATACCTAGCTCGAATCTATTTCGTTCTGAAATCGGAAGTAATGATATAAGGTTCCAAAATCCTCGCAGTATAATCGATTTTTCAACAAAATTTCATCAAAATTCAGTAAATATCGTCAAAGTGAGGGATCCATATGTATAACTACTCGTAAGTTCAAATCTTTGCCGTTTAGAAACCGGAAGCGATTCGTATTTGAAATGTTTTTTTTTTTTTTTTTTTGCCGATTTTCATACAATTTGAACGGTTTTTCATTCAGACTTATCATGAAGATTGCGTATCATGATGACTAGGTATAATATAAAGAATTTGCCGATATATATATACGCGGATGCAATATAATTATAAATCGTTAACTATGCGTATAAATATATATAACGTTCTCATCGGTAAAAAATACACGTATAAATAATGCTATGAAAAAAATCGCGAGTAGAGGTATAGTGGGGCCTGCAGGTTAATTGTATAACGTAACAAAATGGCTACCTGCCATCGCAACGCGGGTTCCTGTAATCGTCAGTCAATATTTGACAGTGTTCTCGGATCAAACCGATGCGGTTCAGAAGCGGTTACTAGGCGGCGACACTATCACGACCCAAGAGTCTCTCTCTCTCTCTTTCTCTCTCCAGTCTCTCTCTCTCTCTCTCTCTCTCTCTCGCTCTCTCTCTCTCTCTCTCTCTATCTCTCTTTGCACGAAGGTGTGAAGAGCTAGTAGGCCATACGTGTAACATAGAAGACACAATCTATCTGCACAAAAGAGAAGAGGCACACACTGTGTGCCGCCGCGCCAGTAAACTTTTGTGAAAGATTTAAATTTACGATTTTTATTGAATTTTATTCTCATTCTGATTTTTTTTTTTCTACTCTCCCATCCTTATCACTGGAATAATTTTTACCACCGCGTAAGTATGTATAAAATAATAATTAATACAATTTTTTTTTTTTTTCAAACTGTATAGCTATAGTCGCGTAAGTTGAAACGATTTCATCAAATCGCGGACATGTGTGTGTGTGTGTGTGTGCAGAGGAAAAATTTTGAAAAAAAAATTTAATCAAGGTACCAAAATGGCCGAAGGTATATGTTATATTCAGAAGACGTCTTACCGCGGCGGACGATGTTAAACTATCCATGGGCAAGAACCGCGAGTACTCTCACCGTGTTACTATAGATAATATTTTATTAATCATTAAGCACATATACCGGCTGTACATATAAGATAATGGGAATAATCATCTGCAGACAATGGTGATAATACTGTTTACCGTTAGCTAATTCGAGAAGCAACCGCGACTGTGTCTGAATCGTATAAGAAACGGATTGAAAGATTCAAAAAAATCGGTTGACTTACGATTAAATTTGAAAAAAACTGGACTCATTCGATTTAATCGAAACAGGAAACGATATTAGCCCTAGATTTCTGTCTCATAAGTCATCGTCTGTCTTGTCTTATAGCGACGATCAAAATTTCGCATGACGTGGCGTCAAATATCACTAAAAATCGGTAAACGATTTTTTTTTTTTTTTTTTTTTTCGTTTCTTTTTATTCGGTTAGAATTAATTGTCATTAAAATTTGAGATATCTATCATATAAGTCGCCGTCTTTCTTGTCATTGCGATAAAAACTTCCACGCGATTTCAATCGGATGACAAAATGGCGTCGAAATTGGTGCCGAGTTGGTCGATGACGCAATTCTCGTTGTCACTTCTGAAGCGTTTAATTACTTCGATGTGTGTGTGTCTCTTTTTTTTTTTTTTTTTTTCCTTTCTTGTTTTTCCTCGACACCGAAAGAAGTATAATCCACTGTGAGTAGGTGTATCGCGATCCAGCCGCCATGTCGAAACTTCTCTATAAATCTGCTTTCTCTGATCGTTTAGATCGAGTAAACTTTTCGCGCACTATCCCGTAATTAACAAAATCCTGTATAATATTATGCCGGTTCGGAATATCGAGGAGAGACTTTTTCGCAACTCGCGATCAAGACCGATCGGTTATAACTAAATGGACTGAGGTATTAGTTCCGTACGTCCGACGATCACAGAACTAAGAACAGCCCTACGCGGCAGGAGGCGGCTCCACATACTGAAATTATCATTTTAGCTGATACAAGCTAATGTAATGATGCAGTTTTATCTCTTATTATCATGGAAAACGAGATAAATGGCGATAGTGTGGTTTATTTTGACAACGCTCTCCCTATCGTGCCGGTATCAGCCCTCGTATCTTCTGCGGCTCCTCTTGCAGATGCAGCCTTAAACAGCCCTGAAGTCTTTAACGCGGTCCATATGAACAGGTAGAAATCGCGATTACTTCAGTTGGAAATAACTCCGAGATATATTTGAACGCGAATAAAATAGATTTATGATTATTTATTTTATTTATTAAAATAGAAATCGAAGGTACTATATGACATGAGAAAATCGGTACCTAGCTTACATAAATTTTAATCGATTGATCGTATAAACGTATTAGATGCGTTTAAACGTCGTCGAATTCAATCATAATCTTACGATGAATCATATTAGTCTTGTAAAAAATGTAGATCTTTATCAATCGATGAGTATATATATACGTATATAGTCATATATATAGCTCTTCTAGCATTAAATATACGAATTCGCGCTAAATGCGACCGTCCTAGATTGCGTCGTGCCGATTGTCACGTAGGTATAATAAGTCTGCACATATATATAAGACGCATTTTCCAGGCGCGTATACGTCATATAATGTCTTTGATGAGTTTCGGTGGATCCCCCTTGTTGGCCCAACAAAATTTTGGTTGACTGAACAAAAAAATTTCTTTGACCGTATAATAACTAAATTTTGGTTGTGTCAACAAGACCTTTTTCTGAGTGCGGTGTAATAACCAGTGAATCAGAATTTGAAAAAAAAAAAGAGCAATGAATAAATGGAAAAAATAAAAATAAAAATAAAAAATCGTTATGGGCGCACCTATATGTGGGATTATCGATGATTCAACATCCCTTATATATATACCTTACTTTAATAGTTTGCTGCAGGGTCGCGAAGCTGATGTGTATAATCCAAAATGGCGACTACATTCAGCTACCTAATACGGCATATAATGTATATATATATATATATATATATACATATGTGGCGCTTTATACCTACTTTACCCACGTCATTTTGTTATCCAAGTCGCGCGCACCTTTCGGGCTTATCGAATAACAAACATCGGACACCCTGCACTTTTCTAGGGTCCATAACTATATATATGAGGTATTCCACGCCGTTTCGAACGGTCAAAAAGATAGTACTTACGTTGACTTTTACATTCGAATTTTTAGCCCATCTTTATCGCAAAAAAGAGAATTCGATCAAACGTGTTTTTCATGTAAAAATGTCTGATCTTTCCGAATATGGAATTTGTTCCAAGCTAGATTCTCAAAAACCGTAAAAAAAAAAAAAATTCGTTTAAAACAAATAAACGTGTTTTTTCAACGTTTCCCAAATTTATTTTCAAATTTGATATTTTTATCTGAAAGCTTGCAGTTTTCAACTAAAGGAACTGAAATTTGTTTTGGGTGCTCGAAATGGGATCAGGCGGGAGTTGCATTTATGTTTATTAAATTGAGTATCAAATATTTTTTTTTTTTTCTTTATTCATATTTGCATTTCATAGCTAACTGTCCCAACTATTTCACGAGTAGTTACCCCCTCGTCATTGCAGGTCTTGAAAAACTGCGGATTTTCGTCTTTCACATTATCGTAACGATTGATAGTACCCGAGATATCACTGTGTGAATGAAAGTTGAAAAAACTCAAATATAATTCCGTCGAAAAAATTTCAAAAAATTTCAAAAAATTTGAAATCTCGTAAATTTGTTCGTATCCATATAAAACCCGATTGGTTCTAATTTCGTGAGGATTTTTTTTTTTTTTTTTTTTACTTTTTTCTTTTTTATTCTCAGTTGCTGAAGTGAAGCGAAATCCCCTATATGTATAGGTATACCTACATGTGTGGTTATCTTTTCAAACTTTGCGCGTAGTCAATCACTTTCAGATCAGTAAACACTCGGCTGAGATATGAAAAAATCGGCGTCTATAATCAAAAGATCGGAGGCATATATATATAATCATAATATATGTAGGTGCATTATATAAGTATAAGTTCATAAGACTTTGCAGTGAACAACGCACGGTGCAGCACATTGAATTTCTTCTATATACTTTGTTTGATTTTTTGATTTTATTTTATTTTTTTTTATTTTTCTGTCAATTTTTTATAATTTTTTTACTTTTTTCGATTTTTTCTATTTTTTTTTTTTTTTTTTTTTTTTTTTTTTTTCACCTATCCTTAGTTTATACGATAAGAATCACTTATATATATTTTATACCTTATATATTTATATACTTACTTACTTATAGGCTTGTTAATTCTCCGCAAAGGTATTCGATGTATAGATAAGCTAGTTTATAGATAGTTAGTTTATACTGCGATTAAGCTATAATATAATATATAAGAAGCAATAATATACGAGGGCTATGATATTAATAATAATAATAATAATAATAATAATAATAATAATAATGAGACCTAACAATAAATTTACAGTATAAACAATATAATATCATTCTTTTTTTTTTTTTTTTTTCAAAAATTTGTAAAGCCATCTTTTTTTTTTTTCAAATTTATATTTTTTCCGTATACAATTGTACAAATAATTTTTTTTTTTTTTTTTGTCTTTCTTCACTTCATTAAAATTAATAGAAGCTGATAACGAACAAAAAAAAAAAAAAAAAATTTAATGAAATTAAAGACTGTTTTTTTTTTTTTTTTTTTTTTTTTTCAAATCGTCGATTTTTGAATTGGTATAAAAGGCCAACATGGAGGTCTCTCGATATATATATGGCAATAATAATCTGTGTTGGTATAAGCGGTGGTCACGTTTGACCAATGGGGGTCGAGGGGCTGTCCAATCACAGGCCGTCGCCCTGCGCTCTTTAGACTCGAGCTCTTATAGTCTCTCCCGTAAAACCAACGCGCGCGTATAACTTTAGCTCTCTATACGTCAGGTAGAGGTAGAGGTAGAGGTAGAGGTAGATAGCAGATGCCTACCTGAAGCTCTTCAAGCCCAGAGTTACAGACGCAGGTGGCATAGTGCGGAGAGTACAGGGGGGGGGGGGGGGGGGGATCGGACACGCGCCCGCGATCACTACACACCCACGCACGAGCGCACAGTTATTCTCCGCAGTTTGTCTCGCGCGTTTCTAGGTAGGTATACGCGATTACAATATATATACTATACCTACGTTCTCCTCTACATATATATATTTTTATATACGGTCATACCTAGTTGCGATATGTTAGAATAAAAATAAAAAATAAAAAACAGAAAAAAATTCTCCTCAAATTTCTCATGTTTCTTTTTTTTTTTTTTTTTTGTTATTAATATTTTGAAAAAGTGAAACTATATATACATATTATACATATATATGTAACAATACACATATATATATATAATAATAAAGGGAAAATATTACACGGAGAAAAATTTATAGTAAATTTTCTCATACTCATATAGTAGTTGTGTCATATACTTTCAATATGATGATTGTTCCTATACTTTATACCTAATGTCACCATGAATATAGGAATGTCTTTCTCACATTCATGGAACATTGAGTATAATGTATCGGAACGATCGTCATATTGGAAGTATATGACACAACTACTATATGAGTATGAGAAAATTTACTATAAATTTTTCTCCGTGTAACACCGGCAGCATCATTCGTTATCAAATGCGACACGCTACTATCAAGGTAAGGATTGAACCCGATATACATATACATATATATATATACATATAAGATTCACGGGATTATAATATTTATTATTAATGCAAAGTTTTTATATGGATACTATACATAATATACACAGTCTAAATAAATTATAAATATACCTAGACGAGGGTTTTCGTATTTATTTATTTTATTTTTATTTTTATTTTTACATATTTAAAACTCTTTTTTTTTTCTCTCTCTCTTATCCCGCGGGTCAAAAGTCTCGGTTTGTTTGACTGATTATATTTATATTATACCGAAGAGATTAGAGATTGCGGAGGATAGAGAATCTATATATATATATTATATATGTATACGTCGCACGTGTTTTATTTCCAAATTTAATATCTAAATGAAACAATTTTGTCTTTTCGTAAAAAAAAAAAAAGAGCATTATAATTATCGAGAATTCGATGTGAAGGAGTATTTAGGTAAACGCATCCAAGGGTGCGTATAATACATAGAAAGAAAGCTTGACTTGATTCAAGATAATTTTGGGGGTCCAAAAATGAAGACCGAAATTTTATGTGCCTGAAGTTCCGTTCACACTTATTTGAAGTCCGAAATTTATAAATTTCGAAATCTCTATAACTGACCTTCGATCTTCAATCTATCTCAAATTTGTAGATATTTTTTTTAGTCGATTAACAATCGTGGTAAGCTTACCATTTTCGAATTTTCGTTCAAATGAACGTTCGGAACTTCAGTCACATGATATTTTGTCGGATCAAATCAAAATTTTCCAAATTTTTCAAATTTTCTTGGCTCGAGAAAAATTTTGATCTGATCCGACAAAATTTCGGTCTTCATTTTTTGGACCCCCGAAAATTATCTTGAATCAAGAATAATTTTTTCTTGACTCAAGTTAAATTTTTTTTTTTTTCTGTGTACGTCGACGTCCACCTTGTTGCGAAATTTATTTTATTGCTTCGTCTTGTTTCGATTTCGTCTCGTCTCGTCTCGTTTCTTTTTTTTTTTTTTATTTATTTTTTTTTTTACAAATTTTAAAACACATTTTTCGCTTACAGTATAATATACGGTTTTTAATTTATATACACACGTTGCACCTAGTATATGATAATGAATTTTTATAACATACCTAATTCGTCAATAGTTAATTCTATATAGAATGGAAACCTTTTTTTTCTCTCTCTCTTTCTCTCTCTCTCTAGTGCCACAATTTTACCTTAACAATACCTTTTATTGGGTGTATATTTATATATACATGTACTGTATAACATATATAATGTATATAGTCGTTAGATTTGTCATATCGGAAAATATTGTAGTATATGATATATATATATATAGCTACCAAGAAGAATTACGAGTGTCGCGATTTGTTTTGACCGCGTCATCGCATCGGCTTATAGACTTACTTTTAGCAAGGTTTACTTACTTATACGTCTGACGAAGGACGGACGGAGGTACTATATAGGTAGGTAGGTACGCGTTCGTGCGGACGACGGGGTTCTACATTTCTTAGTTGACAAAAATCCTCTGACTCATATATTTTACGGTATTTATCTAACGTATACGTATATAGCTCTTTCGTCGACTCGACTTTTGGGACTTTATTTGCTGCGGACGACGACGACGACGACGACGAAAAAAAAAAAAAAAAAAAATTTCATTACCCCCCTTAAAACAATCTGTTCAAATTTATATTACTTTTCGCGCACAATATTATACTTAACGACTTAATCATCGGAGAGAAATAAAAAAAAAAAAGAAGAAGAAGAAAAAATAAAAAGTAAAATAAAAATTCTATAAATCTACATTATGATATAGTATTATTACTCACCGAGTTAAACTAGTCGAGGCATTAGGTATACATTAGGTATTCGTCAAATTACACAAAACCTTAAACAAATAACTGAAACGGATAAGAATTTCAAAAATAAAATCGTTCAATTTTTTTATTTATTTATTTTTTTTTTTTTTTGCTTGTTTGTTTGTCCCTCAAATTTCAACTTTTGATACCAAACCCTGCAATGTGTGGTGTAAAGTATATATCATAATGCTGCAAGTCGTAGAGATTATCGCAAAGAGAGAAGGATTAATACTTATCAAACTTTCTGAAGCATTAAACCCACGGTGCAAGTGGTAGTTGACTTCTTTATTCTAGATTGTAAATAATTCTAAAATTGATGCTACAGTAGCTGGGGCCATGTAATCTCGTTGAAATTTGATATTGTTATACGAACGATATAGGTTTAGGTTCCAACCCAGACAGCACCCAATATTGCCACAATGCAGCAATATTGCAGCAATATTGCAATGTTGCTACAATATTGGGCAATATTGGGTGCTGTCTGGGAATTTGTATAAAGAAATCAAAAATCGTTGAAAATCGTATAGATTTCGTATTCTTTTTACCTTTTTTTTTTATTTTTTTTTTTTTACAATTGTTTAAGTAAACACGATCAGTTCCTGTCTGGATCGACGACTTCCGATGTTACAAAGCCTCATCGACTAGCGACAGTATATTAACCAAGACATATAAGATCGTTTGAAGAAACGAAACGATCCCGAAACCGGCGGAAGTCGAAACTTGACATTGCGGAGCGGAAGTGACGCTTTCGGTCAAACAATCTCACATTTTTTTCTCGCGACTGACTAAGGTGCGCCGTATAACGTGGGTTTATATATATATATATGCATGTATGTATGTATGTATATGATTGGGTTTAAGTCGCGTGCCATACCCGCCGTCATATTTCGTTACTCCTCGTTCCTCTTTCCGTTCGATAATCAAAGTTGAAAGAAAAAGCGATCATTCTTTGTCCTGATTTCAGGGAATCATGAAGGAGCCTCTGGTCAGTAGTCAACAAGAAGTTAAAATGGAATGGAACGGTAATCGGCAGGAGGGAAACAACTCGCCCCAAGTATCCCAGCCCCCCGATGACCAATCCGGGGTGGATAATCCCCGAAGTGTTATAACGACCAGAAGACACGTCAGAACAATCACAACAGCCGGACACATAACTGAGGGTACAGTAACGGAGCGAGAATCAGAGTCACCAGTACCAAGTCCAGTCGCATCGAACATGCAACAAGTAATCCAACAGCAACAGCACAACGCGGCTACCGCAGCTGGTCAAGAACAGCAACAACGTTATCAAGAGGAACAACAACAACAACATCAACAACAATTCGTTAGAGTTTCTCGTGGGTCAAGTCCTGGCGATGCGGTAAGAGAACAACACCATATTACCTACTCCAGTAACGGACAGGAGCCGGTTGATGCACAAGAGAGTGTAGACGCTCCGATAAACATTTCCGTCAGCAAGGAACCACCCAGGTAATTAAATTCTTCATAGAACTTTAATTTCCGCAGAAATAAGATAATCGCAAACCAATTCATTGAACGGCAACGGGTTAAACCCGGGCTCTGACCAGCCTGCAATCTTATCATAACAATTTTAGGTACGGTACACCAGCACCAGAGAGAACGGAAGTTAGATACGTGTATGCGAATCAAGAGCAGGATGTACGTCGCGAGGAACTAGTAGCCCACGGCGAACAGCAACAGCAGCAGCAACAGCAGCAACAACAACAACAACAACAACAACAGAGTCAACAGCGATACAGCCCTCAAGAAAGTGCGGACATTCGTTCAGGAAGATACCAAAATTCGCCCGTTCAACACGCCGATGATTACGCGCAATCGCCGATGGTCACACAGGCCGGTAACACGGTACAAATCCAATCGGCATCACCGGCTACAGCGTATTCCCCAGCACCGATAGACGACATACGTGGTACACAGCAGCAGCTTGTAGTTACCGGTTACTCCGAGCAAGGAAATGGGAACATAAAATACGAAGCTGAAGCTGCTGCCGCTACAGATAGCATAAAAGGATCGAGCACATACACAACGTTGGAAACTGTGGCTTTGGCACACGCACAGCCGGTCCAATATGCTCAGTATATATCGGCGAGTGAATCCTTCCAGCAGACTGTACCAAGTTACAGTTACTCAAAACCTGGTGATCTGTACCTGAGCTATCCTGCGACTAGTCAAGCCGGAGGTCGAGGGGCAGAGGTAAGCTGTGAAAAATGTATATATATCCCATATATTATCTACTCGAGGATTTAACGCGGTTATCTAATCTATCATTTTCTCTGTACCCCTTCGAAGGTCGACTCGCCAAGTGTGTACATAAAAAACGACCCGACACTAACATCCTCATCGTTATTGACCGGCGGAAGATTGCCACCGTTGCATTATGATCAGCCAGGTTCGCCAGGGTCACAAGTAACTCTTTATGGAAGTGGTACGGCTACTTATCAATACGTTAAACCAACGGGTGAACAGTACTGGCCAACCGGCGGCTCCACTCCACCATCCACACTTGAATTCGTCCAGGGTTACGGCGGTGGAGTGACTGCTATATCTGCTAATGAAGCTGCCAATATGCAACTATACTCTAGCGGTGGTTACAACGGAAATGCTTCAGGGAATGGCCCTCAGTCACCGTGGACTACCATTCCTCCTGGTAATGCTGACGATGGTTTTGACGGTCCTATAATGACCGCTGAACTCAAGGAGTGTGTTAATTGCGCCGCTAACATGACTCCTCTTTGGAGAAGGGACGGGACTGGACACTACTTGTGCAACGCTTGCGGACTTTACAGCAAAATTAACGGAGTTAACAGACCGCCGATAAGATGTGGAAAACCTAAGCAACCAGTTGCTCCGGTGAGTATAGTAAATAAAACATTAACTAGAAACGAGGAATTCGAATTCGAATTGGAATTGGAATTTATGAAACATGGTCATTTCTACCCCGAAGTCAACTTTCTGCTGGAGGAATCAGGCCATTTATATTTGTGCTGATAACGATGTGAAGCGTTCGCTCGGACGCACGGGGAGACAGACGCGGGGATCGTTCGGTGTGTGTGACATGACTTCGATATTAAGTAATGTTTGTGCACTCGACGGGCGGGATGGCGGGCAGGCGAGCGAGCAAGCTAGCTGCTAGCTGAGCCCTTATCTCTTTCAACCGAGCAAATAACAAAGCCGGAGGAACGCGGGACGACCGCTTATGATGGCTCACCGCTTTAATACCAAACACTATAAGAGAGTGTGTGGCACCAGTGTTGTTTGCTCTAATTTTCTTTCTACGTGGCCTTAATACCCAGATTCTGTTGCCCAAAATGTTTTTTTTTTTTTTTTGCTTTCTATTTTTTTCAGCGGAAATTGACTCACATTTTATAGGTATTTTTATTTAATTTTTTCCTCTTCAGACTGGCGGACGTAGAACTGGAGTTCAATGTGCCAACTGTCATACCAGCAACACGACCCTATGGAGACGCAATAATAACGGAGAACCGGTGTGCAATGCTTGCGGACTTTACTACAAACTCCACAATGTGAGTATATCGGTATTCGATGTATGATTTCCATGCGGACTTTCGACATTCTATCAGCGTTTATCACGTTTTATCCATTCGCTTATATTGTATAAAGTTTGCATTTCCGATTTGATTGTAAAGGCTGTTTTTGGGAGCATCAACCTGTGCGGTATCTCGCGATTGCTATGATCCACATTAAGATAACCCCGTGGCTCCGAACAGTCTGCAATACCATTTAAGTACGATAATGTAGATAGCTGACGATAACTATTAATTAAAATACTATTTAAACGTGAAACAACGTGATACAGTGGTTTATCTATTCGTGAGCGAGAAAAAAGCGAGCAAAGCAAAGCAAAGCGAAGCAAAGAAAAGCAAAGAAAAGTAAAGAAAAGTAAAGCAAAGAGGCGAAACCGGGTGTAGCTCCAGATGTAATAAATTTCAAGTCGAAACATAGGAGAGCTGTAAAGGGCGCAAACAAGAGCCGACCACAAGACCGTTAAGAAACGAGTAGATTCCTCTTCCAAGAACGCTCGAGAGTCTCAGGGAACAAACAGAGAAAGACCACACCTCGGAGAGCCATTTATATATCCATCAAGAGAAGAAGAAAAGTAATGAAAAAAAGATGTACAAAAAGAAAAAGGAGGGACAAAAAAAAAAATTGGGACACTAATATGACTAATAATAGAATTAGGTGGTCGAGTCTTTACCGCTGATCACCACTTGAGCTGAGAAAATCCAGGTGCCATTCAAACTCTCGCTGATATCGATCGCTCCCAAGTAAACCAAACGCGATATCAACGCATTTGCGCCATTTTGCTTTGATCAATAGCTAAACCCGTGAGAATGATTCATTTTCGATCTGGTTCCTTTTTTTTTTTTTAATTTTTATTTTTTTTTGGTTTTTTTCCATCTTTATGTTCTTTAACTTTTTCATGATTTATGACATCGACAATCGACCAAGCAAACATACCTAATACTGCAGCCTGTTGATTTTCGTCAAAAATTGTGGAGCAAGTAATAGTGGAGGATGATAATGAATAGTGCGATAGATAAATGGGTAGAGGATTGCGAGTGGTCGAAACCTTAGGTAATCTTATAGTCAGGTAGTAGTAATCAGCTTGATCATCATCATTTTTAATTAACATTAATCTTGGACGTCGGGTAGACGGGGCTTATCTTACGTCTTGCGATCGTCGCCAGGTGTGATAAGCCTTCGGTAATTAGAGATATACATTATATTATATTTCTAGTTAATAATAATAATAATAATAATAATAAACTAATGAAATATCTCGGCGACATACTGCGGCGATACTATCACCTCATCATCTACAAACCGTCATCGAATAACAGAAAGCAAATATTACTTAATTAAAAAAATTAGAAAAAAAAAAAAAAAAAAATAAGGAACACAATCTTCTTAAATTTCGATATCAGCGTCATTTCAGTCAGATAAAATTTGTTCGTTTCAGGTTAATCGGCCACTGAGTATGAAAAAAGAAGGTATTCAAACCCGTAAACGGAAGCCCAAAAATCCGACTAATTTACCTGGGGGTATGGCAGGAGCCAGCGGTATTCACAAGACCGAGCTTAAGGCCAGCTTACTCGGTGAGTCTTCGGTGAGCAACACTTCTTATTACATGAATGAAAACCAGACCCTAAATTATTATGAAAAGTAGGTAAAAAGAAGAAAAAAAAGAAAAAGAAAAAGAGAAGTACGAAGGACCAAAAATGTCTTTATGCACGACTGTGCCTAAAGTGCGTGTGTAAAGTACACTTCACGCATCGAAAATTTAACTTCACACACGCACTTTACGCACAGTCGTGCATAAAATAGGGTGTGTAATTTTTTTTTTTTTTTCACTCGTGCAGAAAAACTCACTTTCCGCACTAGTTGCATAATATAATATTTTCTTCTTCTTATTTTCATCCATCATGTAGAATTTGAAATGAATATATTTTACACGTATTATATACCTACTGTGGCTATACTTACTATTACTACGCCACTGATTCTGATCAAAAAGCGAACTCCTACACCCTGTGTGCTTTTAATCCATTCGATACATCATGGCCGACCAAATACGGTCGTATGCGCCTACGTGGGCGTACCGAGTCATGTCCATCGCGTACATTGGATACGGTTTGATAACGGACTGTCCGAGTCCACTTTTCACCCCCGTTCCCTACCTCGGTCTGGGTTATAGGAGAGGATTTGTCGACTATAGAAAGTGAAATGAGCATCGATCATCGATCGTGGGTTTCCCTGGCAAAATAATTACAGCCGATTTTATTTTACTTTATTTTGTTTTATTTTATTTTTTTGTCAGTTTTTTTTTTTTTTTTTTTTTTTCTTTCTCTCGTGGACAGATTTGGAAACTTGGAAACCTATGTGATTTTTTTTTTTTCAATTTTTCAATTTTCTTATTTGTTCTCAAAAACTCGAGTACGAGTCTCATTTTGAACCAAAATGCTCATTGAATGAGAGTCTAGAGGTAGCCGGATGAGCACCTTGATCTGAGTAATTTGAAATAGCCAAAAATGGCAAAATTTCGAAATTTCAACTTCAATGAGGCAGTAGTAAATATTGTCCTATAGAGCTAAAAAAAAAAAAATGGAACATTTTTTAAAAAACACAAACAACATTATTCACGGATGAGCAGCAACATCTGAGATCTTAGGTATTTTTTGAACCACCCTAATGTCACATACCTATATAATAATGATAATGATGCGATTCGTTGAAATGATGAAAATCAGTTTTTCATTTCTGATTTTTCTTTTTTCTTCATCAGTGGAATCGAAACTGCAGTTGAACATGTACTCCAACGGCAGTGGCGGTGGCGGATCAGGCGGTGGTGATGAACATTATCTACCTCATGGTCCTCTAGTAACTACACAGTCTCAGTTGAGCCACGCACATTCACCCCTGGCGCTACCCTCTGCTGCTGCACTTAATCGTCAAACTACACTTTCGTAAGTTTTAATTGACGATTAACGATTCATTAAAAAAGAAAAATCTCTGATAATTTCTGCGACGTATAAATTTTAGACTTTTTTTTTTTTGGGTCTTTTTCTTTCATTAGATCGTTATTATCGATTTATTGAAAAAAAAAAAAAAAAAAAAAAAAACAGCAGTATTTTATTAATTTCGTTAAAAATTTGTTTCCTTGTTTTTGTTATTTTGTTTTTGTTCTTATTTTAAATTTAACCGATTTAATTCGTTATACCTACGATTAATTTTCCAAATACTTTTAAATTGTTTATAAATAAAGACAGAAATCAAATTTTTCTTTCAATTTTGTTATTCTTTTTTCTTCTTTCGTAATTTATTCGCAGTGTCCCTCCGCTGGAACCGATAAATGGTCGATCGGCAGCGGATCTGACTTCTGTTATAACTTCTACAACAGCCGCTCATACCGACAGAAATTAATTCCAACAATTGATCGGCAACATTTGACCGTGCCGGCTGCGAACTGTTGTACTGGCAAACGATAGGCCTTACACGTACGTTCCAAACCCTACCGATGGTAAGACACTATATATATATATGTATACACATCTATTGTATTGCCAGCTGTGCAGCTATTATAATATAATATTATAATATATATGTATATTATTATTATTATCATTATTATAAATACATACATACATATAAGTAATTGAAGTTAAAAAGTATTAATTTAAATTAATTGAAAAGCTATAGACTTTTATAGCTAGATAATTTGTTTAGTATTTTTAATTAGATTATTATCATTATCATTATCATTATTATTATTATTATTATTATTATTATTATTTGAATATTATATTCCACGTATATAAATTTTCTCGTGAGCGTAGAATCGCTTTATTGAAATTTGTATATATTATACCTATATAGCTTTTGTACCACATTCCCAAAGATTTGTAAATGTATTAATTAATTAATTAATTAATTAAATTAAATTAAATTAAATTAAATTAGCCCAAAGAGTAATATATATATATATATATATATACATATTCGTAATATTAGTGAATATATATATATTATAATAATTATGAAAGAAAGAAAAAATAAAAATAAAAATGAAAAAATGAAGAAGATAGAAAAAAAAAAAAAAAGAAAAAAAAAAAAACACATCACCAAGCAAAGCTTGTGAAAATATCATTGAAATTATATTATACATTACCGTTAAAAAGTTCGGGATCTGCTGCACCTTCCGAATTTTCGATCTGTGTACAGAAAGTTGAATACTATCTCGGTCAAAAAAAGTTGTAGTCAAATTGCCTAGGTGGCATATGAAAGTTGAAAAAACCAGCTTTTATATTGCTTCGTTTTTTTTTTTTTTTTTTTTCTATTTTGTACGATATTTTTCGCACTTTTGCATGATGTTAAAAATGATCGTTTTTGTTTTTTAGTTGCGCGATTTTTATCATTTTTGAAAAGTCGCGTTTAATTTATTGGGAAATTTCAATGAAGATTATTTCTAAGAGACACTTGAAAGCGTTAAGATTGAGCTCTAAGTTGGTCTTTGAAAAAAAAAAAAAAAAAAAAAAAAAAATTTCACATCTTCTTTCGTCAAGTATTATACAACTTTTAGTGCGAAAAGTCAGTTTTTGGAAAATTCATCGTTATAGGTACTCGAGAACTGTGGGGTTTCAGATATAATGTCAAGTTATGAAAAATGTGTACCTAATATATATTTGAAATTTTAACTCGTTCAAATTTTTTGAGAATTTTTTTTTTATATTAAATAATTAAAATATTATAATGAATAAATAATGCGAATAAATTTATTCACATTAAAATCGTTTATCGATCGGTTGAATAAGATCGAGAAAAAAGATCTCAAAATAAGTGTCTACTTGTATTAAAACTATACATACATCAAGAACGTATACCAATTAGTGATTTGATTACACAATTAGGTTCAGAGGATAGGGTAGGGTGGGTATTACGATTATTTAGTTAAAAGTTAATTGGTAAAGCGCGGTGGTAATCCAATTTCGGTATTAGTATATAACGAAATAATAAAAATTGTTTGTGTATAAGATAGATATATACATATACGTATATAAATACTAAAAGCGTATAAATATATATATAAATACACGTATTCTACATACGTATCATAATCTACCCCCAGAATAATTGGTAGTCGAAAATAAATAAATACGTTATCGATAATTATCTCATACCGTTCGATACCTGCACACATAATTATACGTAGTAGGTACAAAGGTACATAGAAACACACATATATAATCGAATTATAGTCGCGGTATAGGGCAGCAGCAATGTACCACAAATCGAAGTCCTAATTAAAGAAACGCATTCTTACGAAATCGGTGAGTTTCTTTGAGGGATGAGCAAAGAGAAAAAGAGAATTTAAGAAATAAGGATCGCGAGAGTACAAACGAGACTCGTGCTCTTGGAATTGGGATTCGGATTGGGATTGGGATTGGGGTTGGGATTGGGGTTGGATTAGCGTTCGCCGAGAATAACCGTATATTTCCAAGGTTTGGTTTGGTTTTGTTTCATTTCATTTTCTTGGGTTGGGTTGGGTTGGGTTTAGTTTGGTTCACCTCTCTCAGGTGAAGACGAGGAAGGAAAAAGTCCATCAGCCGAAAGAGCGGTAAGACTCCTATCAAGCCGGTCGAGACTCCGCTAAGGGCTATTCCATGTTAGCCGGCCGTCGGACCGATCTTTATTTTTTATTTTTCACCTCGACTTTTTTGTACGACGGGCACCAACGCCAGGCACAATCCTGGCGCCGCCCTCCAGCCGTGATCCAGGAACGTCGGAGGACTCCAGACTGTATAGACCAGGCCTCCGTATATCCGTATAAAAGTATGTTCAAAATATAATCGTTAAACGTAAAACAGAATTCCATTTTTTACAATTCCAAAAAAAAAAAAATGACAATTTTTTTTTCTTCCTCATTTTGTAACATGGTTAAAAATTTATCGACCAATCGCGAGACGCAGATTCGCAATTATTATCACCCTTTCGGATTTAATTCCAAATAAATTGAATCGCAATTTTTTTTTTTTGTTTTCAATTTTTTAATTCAAAAATCATAAAAACAATTTGCGATCTTTTTTCAACATAACTTCGCCAGATAACGCGTTGATTCATTTTAATCACGGGGAATGCGCGAAGGGTAATTTAAAAAAGCCGATGGAAGAAAAAAGGAAAAAAAGAAAAGAAAAGAAAGAAAGAAAAAAAAAAAAAAAAATGAAATTGCGATATATTTCGGTCTGATGCAGATGTTCAGGACGAAAATATATGTGTACGAATGGATCTCGCGACGGGTGCCTGTAACAGGCATGCAGTCGCCGTCGCCGGCGAGGCGACAACCACATTCCCCGGTTATCAAGTCCACTTCGCTAGATTCCCACAGATTCACAGACTCGTAGTTGATGCTGTTGGTCCAGACAACGAGAGGCGCCAACATTCCTAGTTTCTTAAATATCAACTTATGCCCAAATTTTTATTTACCCAAAATAATTCTCAATTTGATATAATTAAATATATAATATTTTTATAGGTACCTACAACTATAATATTCGGCGATACATGCATCAGCGGTTGAATTTTCGCGCTCGAAGTTAACGCAGCTGCGGGGTTTTCAAAGTGAGAGAAAAATCGTCTGAAGTAATTCCGAGCTTTGAAAATGACTGAGAATCTATTCGAAACCGAAAACCCAATTTTGCCAAAAATCAGACAATTTTTATTTTTGATACTACCGCGGTAGTGAACATTGAAAACGATTTCCTACCGGCAACAAAAGTCGTCGACTAAATTTAGCATGTTTTAGTTTGTTTTGGCCCATGTTAGTAGCGCGTGTCTCTCAACCCCATCCCAGCCCCCTTAACAAGGGCCTAAGTTTATTCAGGGTTTTCTTCTTCCAACGTGGTTAGCTTGATCAAATTTCCGGAATCAAATCCTCGAATACGCGTGGCGTATGATAAAATTTGAGAAAAATATCTGCCGCACGCTTTTTTTTTTTTCATATTTTTGTTGTGGTGGTTTCGATTCTTTTTTTCTATATGGAACCTTGAAAATCGTAGTGATATTCTATATACCGTGGGTACAGCTATAATTCCACATTGATTGACACCGCTAATTATTTTTACCAATGTGTTTAGGGACTCTTCAGTTATCAGTGAAGAACTGGATAAGGAAGATTGTAGTATAATTGGATTACTTAATCATCGGTTAATGGAGGCTCGGATACGCGTCAGCCACGCTTCGCCGCGATCGTGATTCTTCCCAATCCATATAACTGACCTATCCTAATCTGAGACCAGTTGGTATCAATATCAACTCGCCTTCCGAACTGTCACTTTGAGATATGTACCGAAATATATAACAGATACTGCGTCTGCAGTAATTTCTTATACGTATTTTGGAAGCTGTCATATTTTCGACTTATGGTTAGCGATAGGAATAAATACGAGCGATAAAATTACGCCGATATAGTTTAATCGGATCTGTCTATATGTATATTCGTTTTAAATGCTAGTTGCGTCGATCGCCGATACGGCAAAACCGCTGCACCGACGGTCCAGTGACGAATTTAAAATTTAGTCAGTCTAGCCGTTGCAGGCCCCCCCTGAGGACGCATGGCGCCGACGGATCCCACTTATCAGCTCGGACCGTTACACCTTTCTCTAATTTCTTTTCTTTATTTCTAGGCGTCCCCTGCGCCTGGGCCACGATCCGAACCCGACTCTATTCTAGCCCTGAGTTATCTCAAAGATTACATGTGCATTACGGGATTGAGTCTTCGCTCGCTCTTATACTCTCATAGTTCTCCTACTCCTACTCCTACTCCTACTCAGCTATACCACCAACCACAGCAGCTATACACACCCGCGTACCAACGAACGGGCTCATTTATATTTCCAAATTATTCTCATATCTGATAATCATTCTCATATAGAATTATAAACATGACTGATGACCCTCTTAGAAACTGTTACCTAACTCGCTTATACTAGTCCGTATATTGGTATACCTGTGTGACTATCACTGCATGAATTGTACTGCTAACGGTATACCCATCAACCTATTTGAATCAGTTCTCTATCACACATCTAATTGATGTTCGACGAAGAGAGTGGTAAAACCTGACAAATTGTTTATTTTTTTTTCCTTTAAAAAATTGCGACGTGTACCTAAGCGCTAGAAGCTGTAAAATAACCAGAGATCCGAGAGAGGGTATATGTAGGTACATTACGTTTGCAGCACATCTGAGTACCGTACCGTACCGTAGCGTACCGCGATGCAATGCAATGCACTGTACTGCACTGCACTGCACTGCACTGCAGTGCACTGAGTGTTATCATCATCCCTCCTTGCTGGTTGAGCTAATCTTAGGTGTTCTTAGAAATTCATTCTCGATAGAGGATATTTTATTGAGGTTGAGAAGATGAAAGGAAAGAGCCCCTTCCCTCTCGCCGGTACCATTCCCTCGTTCCCCCTGCCCGATTGGTCGACGGTTCCAAGATGGCTGTCGCCGGTATAAACCAGAGTGCATATCACAGTACCTACGTAGGTAAGATGATGCATTTATGTGAGTGGAATGGAAAATGGGCATATATGTGTCCAATATACGTTGTTGAACTAATTCCAACTTCTGGCTAAAATCCATCATTCCCGCATATAGGTAAGCGATTGAATAGTTATTGCGATAATCGAGTGTTCGGATTTTGTTCCTGCGCGGACGAAGAGGAATGAAGAACACTGACCGTGGACGTAGTCCGTTATCGCGTTCGGTGACAATGTTGAAAAGCGTGGATTAAGGGGCAGTCCTTATTGCTGAGCGGGACCTTCGCCCATTATTTGCGAAAAGAGTATTAAATTGATCGCCCACTGGTGGCTGAGGGTTCTTGCTGCCTGCAGTCAATTCTTAAGTGTGTGAGGAGTCTAGCGTGCTGCAGGCGAACCAAGGTGGATAAAAGAGGAAAGAGGAAAGAGGAAAGAGGAGGCAAGGGAATGGAGCATAATGCCACGACCGGATAACAAATCACATAGGAGTGGCGGTCTGGCGGACTGCGGAGCGGAGTGGAAGCAGAGGGAAGGGATGGGACACTCGCAAATTGATTCTTCTAATCTAATCGGGTCGGGGCGGCGATGTCTTGGACTCTGGGAGTCTTCTCTTCCTGGAACCCGCGGGGCGGAGCGCGTATATACTCCACGCAGGACGCAGGACGGTGGAACTCTCCACGCAGGATACAGGACACAGGACACAGGACGTTGGACGTTGGACACAGAGCGAAAAAGAGCGAATATAAGAAGCTGAAGGGAAAAGGGAAGAACAGAAATCGAAAAGCGGCGACGACTAGCTCGCTCGCTCGCTTGCCGATCAGGACCTTGATTCCAGTGAAATATTGCACTCAATGGCGCATCGGGGATCCAACCAACCTGAGCCATGTTTCGTTGTTTCACACCTACAACCTGAACTCTGGTTTTTTACTTGAATAAGATTTGTGCGATTTTGGAGACACTTATACGTTAGTCCCAGTGCAGGGATATTAAAGTACACCAATTCCTCCATCAACAACAAAACATTGTATCTTCTATGGCGTCCACGTAATTCTTATCATATTTCTCTTTCGTCGAGGGGTGTTTGGAATAACGGATTCAATTAGGTCTCCCGCCCACAGCTATGGCACGCGCGATAATCACTATACTTCTAATCTAATAGGTTATCAAGAATTTTATAGCCTATCTTCCAAATTCCTTGAAATGAATATACATAGGTACCTACCTATACCCCTCTGCACCTAAAAACTTTGTGATACCCAAAACGCGAACAGGTAATACGTAAAGGTTCTTTCGAGAGAATATATACGTATAATTCCCTGGCTCGTCATTATAAAAGGTTTCTAAAATCTAAACGAGTTGATCCTATCGCGGTTACACCTCGGTATCTAGAATCGAGACTTATGAAAATCGGTGAGTATTCGCACGCGACAATGATTTTTCTCTTTGTCATCACGAATTAGGATTATATTAAGCAACGAGTAATCGTTCAAATTAAAAGCTTAAAAAAGAAAAAAGAAATAGTACTTTTCGATACTAGTGCGAAAATGTTGATTACCGGAACAGTGTGAAGATTTTCGCCCGAGCGAAGCAATTTTATGCGTGCGCAAAATCAAACTTTACGCACATAGTGTTGAAAATGATGTTTTTCAAGAGCTAGAACGTGCGGACAGCTAGAAATTAATCAACGTCGAATATAAGCTTCCTTTTCACGAAGCCCCTGAAAAGTTATTTATTTTAACTGACTCGTTAGCGAAACGAAAACTCCACCCTGCCACACCTCTGAGAAAATTAGACGCGTGCCGAATGCTCGACCCAAACCCTGCGGGGGTTCCACAGATGTTACTGTTTTCTGGACTTATATACCTACAAATGCGGAAGAAAAATAAGAGAAAATGAAAAAGAAAAAAAAAAAAACGACTGAATTTTTCTTGAAATTTTTTTACCCGAGAATTTCAAAACGCTCGTTTCGAAACATGCAGTCAGACTTAATCCTTATGCGAATAATGAACGCGAGTCTACCCAGTGCACTGTGCAGCGCAGCGCCTCGTTAGCGAAGAAAATCTTTAGTTTTATCTGCTAACGAGAGCGGTATAGTGAACATTCATTGATTAAAACGAGTCGTTAATCAAACCGGGGATCGGAGTTATTGGCTGATTAAAAGCAACGAACTGTTCTGCGCGTCGTCGTGGAGGTAAAGAGAAACTTGTAGGGCTAAAATCCGCCAGGTAGATTATTATTAAAACACAGTGGTATTAAATATATGCGAAGAATAGTATGGGGCATAAGGAGCCCATAAATACTCGCTTATATTACACCATTCGCAGTTCAAAACGGATGTTGCGTGTGGATGGTACTACACGCCCTTCTGTACATACGCCTACCTCGTTAAGGGTCGTGAGGAGACCCTTAATAAACTCACAAGTTAAGCAAACAGAAAGTGCATAAGGCTGAATATTTTCTATACCGTATTTTAAATGGCAACGAATGTATTGCCTCTAATCCGTAAGAATAAGAAATGGGGGATTGACGTTAAAAGATAACGAAACGCGGAGTGATTCTTCGAATTTAAAACCGCTCTGGTCATTTTCGGATACGTATATCATTAAGGGGGTTACACAATGATCGGACATTAAAGAGAGTGCGCAGGCGTGCCACAAGCTCGTTTCTAGGGTCGAATGACTGGTGGCTATAACCCTCGTCGGCACACCCCAATTGCCAGATCCCCTTTTTTGATCACGGAACTCATTCCACTCGCCATGTTATACTTTGGGCAGGAATATATATACGAAGGGGAAAGCAGAAGATGGCGAACTTATTTTCATACGATTCGGCAACTATTTCGAATTTTTGCTGAAAAAACTATTCAGGAAATCAAAAAGAAGCTAGAAATTTGACACAGAAACTGAAGTTTTTGTACAACTTGATCAACTTATTCTAGTTTTATTTTGAAGAGCTGCGAATTTTAGATATCAAAACGCTCTTTCAACCCTCCGGAAAAATGAACCGAGTCAAAAACCAGCTTGCGCGTATGTCAAGTCTCATTTTGCCTCCGCAAACCCCAATGCTGAAACGATATAGCAACTATCTGGAGTCGAAAAATCTGGGAGGGAATCGAAAAGAAGCTCGAAATTTGACACAGAAACGAAAGTTTTGGGATAACTTGATCGGATTATTCTAGTTTTATTTTGAAGAGCTGCGAATTTAGGGGATTGCAACCGCCCGAAAAATTGCTTAAGTCAAAAACAAGTCGAGCGTAAAACCCTTATGGTTATTACAGGAAGAAACCTATGTTGTATCTTGCTCCCTCGAACCCCGACGCTAAAACGATTTAGCAACTATTTGGAGCGGAAAAATTTGTGAGAGAATCAGAACGAGGTTCGAAAATTGACACAAAAACGAAAGTTTTTGTATATAACTTGATTAGCTATTCCAGTTTCATGATGAGAAGGTGCGAATTTCAGATATCGAAACGCTATTCCAACCCCCCGGAAAAATGAACCCAAGGAAAAACCGACCTGCGCGTACCTGAAGTCCCTCACGATTCTTTCAGGAGGAAATCAACGTCGCATTTTGCCTCCGCAAACCCCAATGCTGAAACGATTTCGCAACTATATCCCTCAAATCCCGACGTTCAAACGATTCAGCAACTATTTGGAAGCGAAGAATCCAGAAGGAAATCAAAAAGAAGCTAGAAATTTGACACAGAAACTGAAGTTTTTGTACGACTTGATCAGCTTATTCTAGTTTTATTTTGAAGAGCTGCGAATTTAGGGCATCGCGACCCCTCGGAAAATTGCTCAAGTCAAAAACAACTCGAGCGTAAGACCCTTGTGGTTATTTCAGGAAGAAGTCTATGTTCTATCTTGCTCCCTCAAACCCCGACGCTAAAATAATTCAGCAACCATTTAGAGGCGAAAAATTTGCGAGGGAGTGAAAGAGAATCTAAAAATTTGACACATAAACTGAAGTTTTTGTATCATTGATTGATTAACTGTTCTAGTTTCGTATTAAAGAGCTGCGAATTCGAGAAACTGACGATACCCTTTAATCGCGGAAGAATTGATCCGGCCAAAAACCAAGTTGCACGTACGTATGTCGAATCCCTTATGGTTATTGTAGAAAGAAACCCCGACGCATTCCATTCCAGAATGAAGGAACGCTAATGGACAGAACCTCGAAGGGGGACGGCAAACCCTCGCGTCTTGAGTCGCGGACCCCCTCCGTGCGCGTTTATACCTGGTTCATTTATTGGGCTACCATGATGACGTTTGATGTTTGATCTTCCCTTACACGAGTTTCATTATTTTTTATTTTCATCTCCCCGGTGTTTTTATTTTTATTTCTTTTTTTTTTCCATTTCTCTTCCCATCCCCTTCGATAGTATGAACGTCGTGTGTCCAGTCTTCAGACCGCCGCCTCTGGACCAGCAGCCACAGAAGGAAGCCAAGATCGTATCGCTCCTGCACTGATAATTGGCTGCTCAGATCGTGTTAGGATAAAGAACAAATCGCTACCCCCAAATACGACAGCTACACTACACCGCCGGATATACATACTGTGCAGGATCAAGACCTTCCGGTATTTTCAGAAGCTTAAATTAATCGATAAGCTTCCGATATTTCAATTCTCAGACACATAAAAAAATTTCAAATTCTTTTTCAACCCTCATTTATTTTCTTAGATCAAAAATTTGACTGAAAATTAATATAGGATTATAGGAGGAATAGGAATATAGGAGGATTTGTTTTCTGAAGAAAATGAATCCAAGATGACCTGAATCGGTTCAACGGTGCTCTAAAATCCTTACGACACATCATTTTGAAAAAGAAAAATATTTTTATGTGAAATGAACTTTGGGTATGAAATAAATTGATTTCGGACTATGATGATTTCTCGAAAAGTCGCTGTACTGGTCCCCTTAATGAGAGTTAAATGGCAGCATGAATTTTTCATTGATAATAATACTTGCGTTTTTCTGCTTTTAAGTAATAAAATGTCCGGAAGTGAACAGTTTTTTCGATAAAATGAAATAAGACCAAAGTTTTGCAAAAATTAATAAAACTCTGATGTAAAACGTAGTATTTAACATTGAAAAATTGACAAAATCGACTCATTTATAGTTTCTAATTACGCGGTATATTACTATCGTCGAACATGTAATGTATGTGCGTCTATAATGCTGACAACCTGAACTAATCGTTGAATTTCTTGTTTCTTTTAAAATAATTATATCGTATTTTTTATCTTGTTGCATTTCTCGTTAGTGAATATACAGGGTGTAAATCTCAACTCTGTACAGTTAAGATTTACACCCTGTATAATATCGCATATATATACGCTCATAGTTTGAATCTGGTTTATCTGCATATATACATATGTGTATAATATACCTATATATAGAAATAATGTAATAAAAGCAATGATCAAAAAGCGTGTATAATTACCTTTGCAATAGTTAAACTCAGAGTTTCAGGCACCTATATAGGTATTATATGTTACAAGTCCCCTATACCTGATACATATTTGTATATGTAAACATTGGTAGATTTGCGGATGTAAGATATGAATTTACATACCTAACTATATAATTATATACATACATATGTGTATCACATTCGCGTATATATAAACTATAATATAAACATGTGATATGATATGATATGATATGATGTAATATGATATGATAACCTACCTTACTAGCTCGCTTTAAGTGCGCTTAAATTAGAGTAGATACGATATCGCTATGAAGTTTGCGTCCCGAACTCAGGTATGTATGTACATACAGAAGTATAACATATATACATAAAATCTACACACAAATCGTGAGATAAAAGGTAGGTTAAATAATTATTCCAGCTTGTTCTCAGAGCGGCACGTGCGCAACATAGATCAAAGCCTGAAGCAAACCGCGTGAGTATATTAAAGTACTGTATACAGCCATAATACCAATTCCGTATCAAAAATCGGCAATTAGAAGATTTTTTTTTTTTTTTTTGCAGATTTATCATACAGACAGAAAAAGGCAGGGAATTTTTAACGAGTGCTGTACAGTCATTGGATGGATGGAGCTATAATATCCTAGTCTTAGTGGTAAATAAAATTAGGAGCGAAAAAGAGTGAAATTTTGTTGGAGAGTTTCTTTTCTATACTTAGTAGGTATGGGACCTACCCGTTTAGAAAAGTGTCAAAATTTAGTGTGGCCACCCCAAGTGAAGTAGGACTTCCGGTAGTTTCGCGATCGATATCTGTCCCAATACCTGGCTGCGCAGGAATAGTTTCCGGTAGTTATAACTCTAAATAACTGCAGTTTTAGTAGTAGTTTGACGTAGAATAACGACAGACTGGTGTAGCAGGAGGAGTAATAGCGCTGCGGCGATAATCGCGATCAGAGCGAAGAACATTTTCAGGTAGGTACCTATAGAGGTTCGAAGGTAGAGGTAATGTTTTTTGCAGATGACGTAGTTTGCATCGAACAACGGACTCCGGAGATGGAGAGGAAATAAAAGTAACTTCAGGGGTGAGGTGGGTGAAAAAGGGGGAAGGGTGGACCCTGAGCCATTAGCCTAAGTGCAGAGGCCCCTAAAACTGTGCTGGTCACTTTGGTCTTGTACAATTTCCATTCCATTCCACTCCATTCCATTTCATGCCATTCCATTCGTTTCAATTTTCATTTAGTCTTCGTTTCTTCTTGCTGCAGAGTACCATGCCACACCATGGTCGACATCCTTTAATGATATTCATGCCCATACACGTATATCCCTACAGCATATTTCTGGTAATGCATGGTAGTTTCGCTAATAGACTGACCATATTTATACCTTACCCATTAGCGTATCGTAATAAACCAACTATACGAACGACACTGACTTATATATATCATATTAATTGCCCGGCTATTTTCATATACCTGCAGCATAATATATACAAATCGGTTTAATGATCGTCATCAATCTATCGATCAATATTTACGTTGTTTTTCCAAGTAAGTACGTAGGTATACACTTCGGAGATCAATTTTTTTTTTTCAAATTTCGATAGAATATTCTAAAATAATGTCATTTCTTAGCAAACTGCGATAGCATATAGAGATAAGGGCGGTTTTTTTTTAATATCGTTGTGATAACGTGACACACTTTTTTTTTTCCTCAACGTTCATCGAATATCATCGGTTTACTCCGAAAATTACATGCAGGGTGTGAAATATTCACTCGAAATTTAGCGAAATTTCGATCAACGATGCTACCTCTACCCTATACAAAACCCACTTTGATCCTTCGATACAATCAATCTGCGTAATGCAAATTTCCATAAAATGTAAAATAATTTTGAATCGTGTCCGAAGATAAAAAATCTGAGCAAATGGAAGTTTGTTTTTTCCACAGCGTTAGCAGTGATTTGAAAAAAAAAGAAGGGTTTCTAAGGTATGTGAAGATCCTGAATTCGCTCATATTTAAATTTCAATGGTCCTGGCCATAATGGGAGCATTCAAATTCGAATTTGATCAAATTAGGGAGCACTCTAGGGTACCTAGCAATTAATTTCTCAGAATTAATCATTCACTAATAAACTGTACCATTACTCATTCGCTATCTATCTCCTCATTGTTATAATCAGCTTTTGGCTGCTACGGGGTACCAGCATATATTTGTCAACCGACAGTAAAAGTAGCCGCCATTTTGTGGACTGTGCAGAGAAATATCACGTTGACTTTAACCACGTAGACTGAGTAGAGGAGGAGGCTTTTGTTCGACCATAACTCCATAAGGCTTATAGAATATATTACCTTTTAATTTACGATTTATAATTTTCTTTCTCGTTTAGTTAGGGTAAACCCATTAAATTTCAACCGCAATTATCCCGTGTAGGTACTATACAGTAACAAGAAATTAACTAGGTAAACCATGAGTGCGCATACCTAATATGTAGTTTTCTCACCTCTCTGCAGCATTTCCGTGCATGCAATTTCTTTTCGTTCGAATACGTATTTTCTTATTTTCTAAAATTCACATTAATCACTGCTCGCTGAATCCTATAACGTTATAATAATTTGGTGAACTAGAATATGGGTGACAGGATATTGTAGGTATGCAAAAAAAATTGTCAATAAATTAATGTAATAAATAAATAAATATAATATAATTATATAAATTTATATAATCAATCGTTGAATAATAGATTCTGTTAATATAATTATATAATATTAAAAATTTAAATTCGCGGAACGAATCCGCGGATCACCTACATGGCTCTGAATTGTTTTTTGGGGTAAAAACAACAACAACAACAACAACAAATAAATAAATAAATAAATAAATAAATCCACAAAACTTTTTCTTGAATACCATGAAAAGTAGGCGTTACCGAACGTAGGAGTTCAGCTCCACCCATGAGATACCATCGAGAACGCCTACGTAGTTTTTAAACGAGCCTGCGGTGTGCCCTCTCTTCTTAAGAGGTGATTGTCCAGGGCAGTAACAGACCTGCAGTCAACGGCTGCACGACGTTCCCGTCTCCGAAAGAGGTCCGAATCCTCCGATCGTTTAATTCGAATAAATAACCCCTACAGGTCAGAATCGATTGATCGGTAGATAAGATTTTAGTTGAATAATAATAATCAGTGATACTGTATCAATCCCCCCCATTTTTTTTTTTTTTTTTTTAAATTTTTTTTTACCATTATTATTCGAAATTATATTTGACAAGTGTGGCGGGTTCGTATAAATTCATGTGACAGTTCATCACAGTTCTAAAGTTACACAGTTTATATAAATATAAAAAAAGGATCAAGCAGGACTATTCATTAATATCATTTTTCATACTGCAGTGTGTTTAATCCAGTGTTCATTTATCCACTAATCGTTATCGTATTTATAATTAGCTGGATGGATTAGTACGAAGATAAATGATCGGACAATTCGATAAACCACTGCGTAGATAGTTGAGATCCGTTCAATTCATAGGAGGATTTCATGAATGTGTGTTTTCAGAAAGAAGAAGAAGAAGAAGAAGAAAAAAAAATGAATAAACTTTAAGAAATTACGAAGTGGCTACCTACTATACCTATAACGTTCGCACATAAGTATAGTATTAATATACTAAAAGTGAGGCAGCTTACATTAGTTAGCTAGTATAATTAATTGCTTTTTGTCTCGGTGATTATACGCTCTGTGAATCTAAGGAGCTTAGATAGGTCTATAGGTGTAGATATAACCAATTTGTTATTCAAATAAGTAAAAGTGGTGGTGCTCGTGGTCGTGGTGGTGGTGGTGGTCGATCGTTGGAGGAAACTAAAGTGTTAAAGACATATAAATAGGCTGATATTGTATCCTATATGACCATCGAAGACATGTCGAACTACGATTGATTTAAAAATGTGAGTAAATTTACCTTAGGTACTAGATTTAGGTTCTCTTAGTCTCTATGCCTGTTGAAGAACTTGTTTTTTTAACACAACGTGGGTAAAGAATTGAATTTTGTGCACAAAAAAATTCATGCTCAAAATCGAATTTTCACACATGCATCCAAAATCCTACTTTCCGCACAGTCTACAGGCACCCAAAGTAGACGGTGCAAAAAGGAAGACTTTGGGTGCATGATTTAAGAAAAGTACTATTTTTTCTTACAATAAAAGTAAAAAATCGTCCTTTTGGTATTCTGAACCGAAATTATGATCGCCGATTTATTATAAAATGGCGTCATAAGGTTTAATATAACGATATACATGTATATGCAAAATGAGAATTAAAAATCGGTTGATCGATGATTGATTGATCGGTATCGGCACGGTCTAGATCTCCATGCACGGTTGCAATAAGTATGAGGAAAAAAACTGGTTAGTTGAAATTCTCGACTGAAGGATGATGGGGCTTATAATCATTGGTCTTGTAATTAGCACGTTTAACAAAAACCCGAATGATAGGTAAAAAAGGACAGTGGATATGGTATCCGCATCTGATATCCCTCATGACTTTACACTGCAGAGAGTAGTAAGATCTTAAATCGGATAGACGTAGGTGTCGTAACTCGTATCCCTACTTGCCGGTTAAATTAAGATGAATTAATATGGTTTCGACGGATATCGAGTCTGACGCCTATACCTTCATATATGGATTAATAAATCAGCTATCGGTCCATATAGTTGTTGTTATAAAATAGCTGACTGATGATTGATTATTTAATGACTAATGAATTCATTCGATTTTTCATACGCAATTACTTAAAATCGACTTCTGTATCGGTATAACACCTGTCGCGATTTTACGGCTACTGCGAAATTTCTAGATTCACAAACCGCCTCTTTCAGACTCTTGATGAAATTCGATCGAATGAATCAGTCGATTTGATTGACGATTTTGTATTTTAAAATCCAATGACTGCAGGTTATGCTGACGAAAGAAGACGACGAATAATAATCTAAAATTGTTATAAAATCGTGCAAAATTTTATCCCCGAATTATTTTCAATCTCACGTTTTAAAATAAACGTTTATACATGGGGCATTCAGCGCCGATTCGACCTGGGTCTGACCCTCGACCCCTTGGCTTCATTTTTCGTACGGTTTTCACACAGATTTTCTAAATTCGTTCAAAAAGGAAAATAAAATCATTCAAGAAAAAAAATCACATCGAAGGCCACAATAATTTCAAAAATCTGATAAAATTCTCAAAAATCCTCCATTCGATGTCAAGAATTTTGGCGTGTGGACCAGAATGGTACGGCGTTCGCTTCAATCTGTTATATAATTTGCGATTTCCTGGAAAAGAAAAACAAAAATAATAGACGCAAAGGTCAGTTCACTATGAGCAGCTGCTTGAATATTTTTCGGATTTTTTAAAGATTTTTTCAACCGCCTACAGTGAATTGTGACCTTAGCATCTATTTTTTGTTATTAATTTTTTGTTCCAGGAAATCGCAAATTACAGATAGATGAAGCGAACGTGGACCCACTCTGCAGATCCACACGTTAAAACTTTTCATATCCAATGCAGGATTTTTGAGAATTTCATTTTCAGATTTTTAACCCTATTATGGACCCCAATTTTGAAAAATTCATATCTCCGGTAATATTTCACGACAAGGGTTCAACTTGGGCTCATTCTTTTCGTTTTTTAATTCAGAATCACGTGAGCCTACGGCGATTTTGCTTAAAGTCGGAAAAGTTAGTAAAAAATGAGGTAAAACGGCAACAAACATGAAAAATTGGGAGAAAGGACGCGAGATTCAAAATCGCCCGAAGTCGTTTAAACGACCCCTGGTTACCATTCTAGGGTTGAATCGTGGTCTTCGATGTGATGTTTTTTTATTGTATTTGTATTTGAAATAAACGAAATTTTACTCAATAAAAAAAATCTGATAAAAAAAAGAAAACTCAGAGTGCCTTCGAAAGATTATATTTCTACACGACGTGCGCAAAGTTCGATTTTGCGCACGTTTCGCGTGCATAAAATTCAACTTAACGCGCGCTGTGTTGAAAAATGAAGTTCGATACACGTGCGAAAGATGATTCTCGAACAAGTGTGAAGTTTTTCGTCCGAGCGAACACTTTCGCACTAGTATCGAAAAGTACTATAGTAAAACAAGTATGAGAAAAAAAATGACTAAAATATATAATTCAGTTTCGTGGTAAAATATAAGCTAGTAGGTATATATTAGGTATATATGCGAGAAGTAATGATGGCACCGGCATATATAAACCCATAAACCGTATATATGTATATAGCGTCTAAATACCATGAGTATATAACGTATGTACCTACTTTACTCGTTATCAACTTTTACCTACCTTACAATTTTTTTTTTTTTTTAAACGTGTGCACCTCCGCTACCGACGATATTATGTGGGTGATATATGCTGATACAAATGCATCGTGTATATATATATATATATATATGGTAGGTACGTAGTATATAATGTACAATGGGTATATATATGTCGTATATACAAACGCGTTCTTACAAAATCCGATCTATATACATATATATATAGGTTTAGGTATATATATTTATTGTATATTATATACATATATGTGTAATATAAATCAGGAAACATCAAGAAGTCGAACAACTCGAGGCATATAGATGCCTGTACCTATACCTACCTGAGTAATTTAAACTATGGGCTATATGGCTCTTCGATGTCGTCTAGTCGACGAGGTGCGGTATTTCGAACGCGTTGAACAATGGGCATTGCTATCGCGCCCTCGTGCCGCACTTTCCATATCGCGTTGAAAAAGCTTATCGGTATACTATACGTTACCGCGCCGTCCGGCTACCATCCATTTGCCCACTTCCACCCCCTATATACGCGCATATATGCGCTTCGAGTAGTTTGTAACATATATATTTTTATTTTAATGCGGGCGAAGTTTAATGTACCTATATATAGGTAGCTAGAAAAAAAAGTTGAATAGAAAAATGAAAAAAAAAAAAAAAAAAAAAAAAAAAAAAATTCAAATCCATTTCACTTCGATTTTATATCAAGTTTTCATTTTTTTTTTTTTTTTTCTTTCTTTTCTTACTGTTTTTTTTTTTTTGTTTATTAACGTCGAAGGTAATGAACCTTAAATATGTTGATATCAAAATTGATAATGGAAAACGATATAGGTACTAATATGAGAAAACGGTAGCCAACATAATCGACCTTGTGCCGTTTATTTTTCCCCACGGATCACGATCTCTGCAGCATATTATAGCCTACCGGTTTCTCATACGTTGTGATACGTGTTAATTAGCAAACAAATTATTAATGCTTCGTTTGAGTTTTGGGTGAATTCCTCCTAAGGCTTGATGTATATAAACCTAACGCGCTGTTAATTAATCATGTCGATCAATCTCACAATTTATTCATTCATTCATTTAAATTCATTCGGGGATATTAGATATATTATATATATATCTACATATATACGTGACGAATTTTATTATACGTTTCACACGTGCCTAAAGTATTAGTGTCCTCGAAAAAATTGTCATAATATGTAAAAGAGAGAAGAATAAAAAAAAAAAAAACATAGTTTTTAAAAATTCCTAATTTTTTTTTTTTTTTTTTTTCTGTTATCACTTCTGTTTCGAGTTGCCTTATGGTGATTTCTTCGGAAGTATGTATATATAACGACAATGTGTTCCATATACCTAACGTACGTATATATAAGCTCTATGCCTCTATAGCCATCTAACGAAACTATACCTGTCAACTAAAGATAAAGAAAAAAGTAGGCGGAATGCTTTTTGGAAATTCACAGAGAGACATGTATATATATATATATATGTAGATATTTATGTATATGGACGTTAAACATTATATACGTAAGGTTTGACGCGATTAGCTATATACAGAAGCGGCAAGACGGGGCTAGAGGCACTAGCAACAACTCGTCACGGAAGTTCACACGACGGAAATAACCGGTCTAATCGCGAACCAACTCTGGCTGACAACGATAGGGTATCACTACTCGGCCTCGTATTCAGTACGTCGCTCTCCTTTACTCAAATAGCGATATAAATGCATATATATAAGAATTAGACTGTGTCAAAAAAAACAAAAAAAAACGACATCTTCTTTTCGTTCGAGCCCTTTCGAAAATAGTTAGTGCTTAATATAAAGAAAATTGTCCCCAAAGCTGAGCTATGTAGCTTGAACACAGAATTAGCGCATTTGAAAATAAGATTTCGCATGTATTTCAAATGGCAAAATTTGTTTATCTTAGTTTTATTTTTATAATTCTCTTTATTCAACTGATAAGAATAAAGTAAATATACGGTTTTGAAGGGAACAAAAATTTCTGAGAAAATGCATGAAAAAATTTTTTTTTTATTAATTTCTCGAAAAATAAGTAGCAATCAAATATACATATATGACTTTTAAACCACTGTAACTCGTTAACGGTTCAATCGAGCAACTTGGGTCAAAGGACTATTTTTGTAGATCGTAAAATTCTCTACAAAACCGTATATCTACTTTATTCTTATCAGTTGAATAAAGAGAGTTATAAAAATAAAACTAGGATAAACAAATTTTGCCATTTGAAATACATGGGAAATCTTATTTTCATATGCGCTAATTCTGTGTTCAAGCTACATAGCTCAGCTTTGGGGACAATTTTCTTTATATTAAGCACTAACTATTTTCGAAAGGGCCCGAACAAAAAGAAGATGTCGTTTTTTTTTTTTGACACAGTCCTCGATTTCATCATTTTTTGAATTTAAATTTAGAAAAAAAAAATAAATAATATCATATCATATAATTATATTAGACGATATAAAGTTTTAAGAAATATTCTATCTTCTATTCTGAGTTTCTATTCTGTATCGAAAATGAACAGCTAGTAGATCGATTGATTCGAAAATTTGATAAGGTTGATTTAATACGGTCCCGCAAGTGGATCGGAGAAAGCTATTTGTCAAAAAAAAAAAAAAAATATCTGCATAATTTCTATATAAACTCGAAGATCGATAAAATCGAGGATCTAATCAGATCTATGAGAAAGATAAAACCGCGATGATCGATATACTACAACGAATAATGCGTTACAAGATAATTTTGCGGTCCAATAATGAAGACCGAAATTTTCTCGGATCAAATCAAAATTTTTCTCGAACCAAGAAAATTTGGAAAATTTTGATTTGATCCGAGAAAATTTCGGTCTTCATTATTGGACCGCAAAATTATCTTGAATCAACATTAATTTTTTTGGCTCAAGTTAACCTTTTTTTCTATGTATATATATATATTCTTATGCGTGTAAAAACGGATCGGAGTTGATTCTTCGGATTTAAGAATTTTCGCTCTCAGCTCGTTACTATAAATTTCGATAAATTTTCGAATTCCGAAACCCTCGATAGTTGAAATAAATATAATAAACTTATAAAAGGGGTCGTAGAATTAAGTTACGGAAAAGATAGATATCAAAACGAAAAAAAAAAAAGAAACGTTGACAGAAAGACAGAGTGAAACTTCCACAAGTAGGATTATAGAAAATCCGGTCTAGGTGTGGGGCGGCGTGGCGCGGCGGTCAGGAGCCGGTAAGGTTCGGTATAGATTTTTAGGCCTAATTAGTTGACGCCCGATGTCGCCTGGGATGGACGTCCCGACGGTGTCGCCGGTCGCCAACCACTTTACGGTCTTTATTTTCTACCCTCGTTTATACCGGGTCCTGGCAGTCTGATGCAGGAAACTGAGTCTAGGTTGCAGGATGCAGTTCTAATATATAGATCGCATATATAGGTATAGATTTTATAACGTTACATATCGTGTGTCTAATGGCATAAGGTCGTAAGCGCCAAAAAAAAAAAAAAAATTGTTTTTTTTTGGTGGCAAAATCTTTTTCATGCAATATCACATCTTTAGGGCATATCCGCAAGAAAAATTTTTTTTTGGCGCTTACGACCTTATGCCATTAGACACGCGATATTATATTAGGCGATATCACATATATATGAGAACGATTTCTATATTTATAGTACGTATATAATGTCGTACGTATACACAGATAGGTAAAAAAAAAAAAAAAAATCAAATTTTTTGTTCAGTCAACCAAAAATTTCGTTGGGATAACCAAAATTTTGTTGGGGAAAACCAAATTTTGTTGGAACAACCAAAATTTTGGCTATTCCAACAAAATTCTTGGTTGACTGAACAAAAAAATGTGATTGTCCATATAATAACCGAAATTTTGGTTGTGGCAACAAGACCTTTTTCTGAGTGTATATATAGTAGGTATATATACTTAAACACGGATGCGGAGCTCGCGGACCTTCGGAGATTAGAACTATACTTGAGAATATTAAAGTCTCTGCCTGCCTGCAGAGTTTTTTTTTTATTCTTTTTTTCTCATCCAAATTATCTAATTTTAGATTTTATTGGATGTGATTTTTAAAACCTATCGCTACAGTCTACACTGCACTCATCACAGCTATGTCGTCGTTAGCGTGATTATTCAATCGAATGCGGGATTTTTTTTTTTTTTGTTTCTCCGCGTATCGAAGTCACGTGTCGTTTCTTTTTTTTTTTTTGTTTTTTCGTTATTTTCAATTTACATATTTTTAATCAGGTGAAAAATTTCGTTAAAGGTTTTTCTGTCCATCAATATAATTCAGGTCAATATCAAAATCCAATTATTTTGATTCGTATTTTTTTTTTTTTGTCACCTATAATTATCATCGATTAAAAATATATATCTAGATTGTGCACATATTCACCTACTTTTCTAGCTTTTACTATTTTTTTATACTCTACGTTCTTTTCTTTCATTTTTTTTTTTTTTTTTTTTCTCGTTTTCTTTTCTTATTTTACAAATTTATTTACAACACATACAACTCGATTTATTCGCATCTAGGTATATAATTTATAGTATAGAATGATAAGGGGAGGTAAAAAAAAAAGCTAGGTTTAATTAATTACTCACGTGCGCAATCGACCAGCGGACTTATAAATATATAGGAGAGTTTGAAACTATCTTCTTCCACGCGATAGAAAAAAAAAAAAAAAAAAAAAAAACAGAAAAAAATGTCCAAAATCTACATTAATTCTAAAACACCGACACGGTCGTCACAAATATTTAGGAATTCTTTTCAATAGTTGAAATTCTAAATTCTCTAAAACTTTTACTGCAGATTTTTTTCACTGCGGTGAAAACAAAATCGGGAATTTTCCATTTCCTATTACCGCATATTCTCTCTATAGTGAAATAATTTCTTTCGAATCACCTTATTATTTCATCCAAGTAGATATTGAAAATCATTGATAATTGTAAAAAAAAAAAAAAAAAAAAATTGAGAATCTTAAAGATCAATAAATATTATAAAAATTAATATAAATAATCGTCCTATGTATCGTATGACCTACTATAGTGCATATGGTAGGTCATATTATATATTGTTTGACTTAAAACCGCATAAGCTGATAATAAAAAAAAAAAGCAAAATAATGAAAAAAAATTTTAAAATCCCGCAAAAACTTTGAACAAAGTTTTGAAACATTTCGTGAGATCAATTAACGAATAGATCTTCTCGGCAATTGGCATACATGAATAATAGATATTTATATTGTATTTAATTTATATATATATATATTAATATACAAATATAATATGGAGATAGCGAAATAAATTATACCTGCTATCATATATTATATATACACGCATGCTTGACTACCTTATATAATGCAAGTGAATTAGTGAGGCGTAATTCAAGTGGTAATTTGTAATATCATATATATAAGTATATGTGTTTAAATAAAGATTATTGAATAGTAGAATATCAATTCTCCCATTTAAATAATATTGTGATACTAATTAATAATAATCTATCACCACGGGTCTACCACTGGCGCGCATGCAGAGATCCGGAATAGATCGCATACCTGCGTATCGCGATCGGTATAATATCGCATATGTATCTAGGACAAAATAATATGTGGGCGACATATATAGGTATACATATATACATATATACACGTGAATAAATAATATAATCTACATTAATCAAGTATATATCTATGTATATATATATAAAATATACATATAGCAGGAGGGTTATAGCGGTTATAATCGCTCGGCAAATTCAACCGAGCAGAAAAGCTCCAGTATAGGTACAGGAGCAAACGACAAGACGTCTACGTCTACGTCTCTACGCAGTCGGACAGGACTGGTTCCTACATACATCTCATCCGCGTAACTTACGCGATAAATATGATATTAAGAGATCAGATTATTATTATTATCTCGTCTCGCAGTTTATTGAATAAAATTGTTAAATTTATCGACGATTATGATTCGAAACTGATGAAAAAATGATAAATTCTAAAAAAAGAAAAAAAAAAAAAAAAAACAAGGTAAAAGAAAATTTAGCCACGCGTAGGAGAGCAACACAAGATGTTCATCTCGCCTGTCTCCTTTTCCTTTTCCTCTTCCTATTCCTCGCTCTCCACCGCCGCGGCTCATTAGCCTCGATGTCATTTCTCTGTGGCAACTTTGTAGAAAAAAAAAGAAAAAAAGAAAGAAAGAAGAAGAAGAAGAAGAAAAAAATAAATAAATAAGAAGTTCAGATAATAAAGGATGGTGTATGAGATGAGAGAGTGAGGTGATGATCTCTTTGATCAGTTCCGTGGACTCTTTCCGAGTGCATGTTGCGCGTCAATACTATACGTCAACGTTCCTCAAACGAAACGGCCCACTGATCGAACGTGAAACTGGTTTTACCTAGCCCCGGTGTTTTTATACCTGTGTTTGTGTATAATATAAGAGTCGAAATTTAAAGAGAGAGATTTCTAAATTACACATATATATCGAATAAAAAAGCAATCAGCGTATTTCGTACCGATATAAGAGGAATATAAGTATATATCTACACTCGTATATATATATATATACACATCCACTCGTTTCGTCCGTTTATACCAAGACGTACGATACACTATTTCACGTCGTAAATATATATAGGAATAGGTATACAATATGTATAAATTTTTTACGTCGTTTTTTTTTTTTTTTACATTTATTTCAATCTGCTTTTCCAGATTCTATCACAATAAAATTAAATAAAATTAAATTAGACAAAATTAAATGAAATTAAAATAAAATAAAATGAACAGAAAAGAGAGAGAGAAAAAAAAAAAAAAAATTTAACGATTTCAAGATTCAACTTATATATCGAATCATTATATATCAACGATTATTTCTTATTCGTTTAGAATCTTCATCAAACGATTAAACGATTTGAATAACGATTTTAGTTTAATTTGAAAGAAAACAAAAAAAAAAAAAAACTTCAATCAATTTTACTGAAACTTTACAAAATAATTGGTAACAATATGATTTCACGTATTTTTTATTCTTTTCTTACTTCTATACAAAATTTGTCTTGTACCATATCTTATGACGCGTATTTCTTCTCGTAAATTC
Source organism: Tenthredo mesomela (assembly GCA_943736025.1). Taxonomy (NCBI): domain Eukaryota; kingdom Metazoa; phylum Arthropoda; class Insecta; order Hymenoptera; family Tenthredinidae; genus Tenthredo; species Tenthredo mesomela. Next base: position 28,474,314 of record OX031018.1, read on the forward strand.
GTAAAAAAAAAAAGTTTTCATTCAAATTTTGATTTTTTTTTTTTTTTCCTCTTGTTATTCTTGTTGATGATTTTACAGATTGCTGTTCAATTTCAAATATATAATTATAATATGATATTGATCCGTATAATTACATACCAGATTTCAATAGATATCAGTTTTAATTCCCGTCTTTCTATTTCCCATTCGAAATTCAAAATCTTCGTATTGTATATCCCAGGCAGTATAATATCTTCAATTTTATTATTACAGACGTACAGCAAAAATATAATCTATCTATATATAAAATATAAGTATAATTTTTTTCACTGTAGAAACACTATAAATAATAGTAATAATAATAATAATAATAATAATATAATGAGTCCGATCGTCTCATCAACTTCTAAATAAAATTGATTCGATGTATGAGTTTCTCCGCATATAATGTATATCAATAAAAATAAAAAATAAAATGTTCTCAATAACTTTCACGAAATACTTGTATTATATATATATATATATATATATATGTATAGTTGTATACATACTGTTTCCATAATTGCAATCCTAAAATTATCGTCGCTTCGAAAAACAAAAAAAATTCCAAAAAAAAAAAAAAAAACATGGTCTTAACCGCGTAAATCACTTAGGTATGTACATCGATTAAGTTGTATATAAATACCAACGTTCCCGTAAACGATATCCAGAAATATATATATATATCTATGTATAGGTATATTAATTTTTTTTTTTTTTTTTTCATAATTTTGTAGCTCACAAACCAATGAACAAATCCAAATGACTCAAACATATTTTCATAGGAAATTGAACACTCTACAAAAAGCTTCTCTTATCATTTTTTGATAAATTGACTCCTTCCAAAGTTATTCAAGCTCAAAGTTCAATTTATAGTTGAGTCGACTATTTTTTTTTTTTTTGTGATTTTTTTTCCACAATGATAAATACATTTTTTAGAGTGTTCAATTCCCTATCAAAATATGTAAGAGTCATTTGGATTTGTTCATCGGTTTGTGAGCTACGAAATTCTGACAAAAAAAAAAAAAAAAAAATTCCTATGCTATTCAAAAGGAAAATCGAAATCCGCGATGAGCGACCTCTAAATCTTAATATTAAGAGCTCCGTTTTTAACAGGCATCTTCTTTCACCCCTCCGAAAGTATTTCAATGCGAAAATTGAAAAAAAAAAAGAATAGTCGATTTTTTTGAACCGGTCTAATGTATATTATATATGACCAACCTATTTCCGAAAAATAAACAAGTATACCTATAAGAATCTATAATACTTGGTAGTAAATCGATCATTTAAAATTGTATTTATTCCCCAATTGCAGCCAATTTTCGTATATACATATAATTATTAATTTGTCATCTTCACCTTAGATATATTTCACATAGTTTTCGTATAATTTTGCAAAAAAATGACTATATACACCTATTTCACGGCATTCCAATAACTCGAGTCACATCTTAGGTCCGAAGTAGGTATATACATCCATCTCTCACTTTCTCTCTTTTTCTCTCATTCTCATTCTCTCTCTCTCTCTTTGTATCTCGGTCCGAATATTTCACTCCGGACCTAAAAACCTTGTCGCCTTTACTTAGTTCTCAAGTATTAGTGTATTTAAATATATATAATATATATACGTCTATATATTATCATACACCTAGCTAACGTTGAAACATGCATTTATATTTATATACTTAGATACCCACATATATATATAAATATATATATATATATACTATGAAATTTTTGTCCTATCCTGCGAGTATACGTTGTATAGAAAGTGTCACCAACGATGGTTGGTGACGGTGACGATGACGATGACGATGATCGGGTCCTCCAAAATTCATCGATCGTATTCGTATACCAATTTTATTAACCATGTGCTAGCACGTGGGCTGTAGAACCGGTAAAATTTGTTTTTAGTGGATCGTCGACGGGACGTGAAGCAGCAGTGAAGACAGAACGGATAATACATAATTAAAGGGTCAAGAAGAGTGTTTTGTCGGAAATAATCAATTTGTCATCAAAAATTTGAATAATAAATTAATAAATTTACAATAAATTAATCAACGAATAGATAATTGAGATACAGAAAATTTCATATGCTTGCTAAATTGGTAACATACCATCAATATTGTTCATCGTGCGCATGCATACGACAGTCAGCACCATCTGACTGGGATTTCAGGCGTAACTGGGATATCAGCTACGTGCATTTATAACAACATTTAAGCTTTTTTTTCATACGTATATATATATATATATATATGGGGACCGTTTCGTATCGAGGGGGCTACTGATTTGTCATTTATGTAATTTACGTACGTCCCATATGCATTTAATGCAGATATATATTATCATAGCTGTTTACAGTTAATTCATACCGGAATGCCGATTAGATATGTGTACATATATATATATTCTATATAGGTATATACACAGATATACTATATTCCGGCTTAATTAAAACTAGCAAAGTTAAGTCAGCTAGAAACTGCAGGTACCTAAGTAGTTATAAATTTTCATAGAGCTCTAACAGCGTTATGGGTATAAGGTAGCTGTTGATATGCCGTTGCTAAAATTTTTGTCTGCAATGCAACTTTGCTATATCAGATAATTTGTTAAAGATATTTATAATATACGTATTGGTATATATATATATACATATATTTAGTAATTATACATATACATTTACGTATGTGCGTATAAAGATCGAAGTAGTATGTAAATACTCGCATACGTATGTACATACGTGGGGTACCCATCCATACGAACAACACCCGAGTAACCTGTTCGACTAGGCGTGACGGCATACTGCAATTACTTTAGAAATTAAATAGATATAGATATATATAAGGGATGAATAATAGTATAAATTGTATCAGTTTATGTTGGTCGAGAAATTTAATTACTTATATGCGATATAATATAATTAGAATTATACTATAAGAGCAAGAACGAACCGATTTTAATTTTCATTTTCATTTTTTTTTTTTTTCTTTTTTACAAAAGCGATCGCAAAACGTTTTTCTATCTTGTTTGTTTTTTTTTTTTTTTTTTTTTTTTTTATTCTTCTTGTTTTTCAAGTGAGTGGTACATAATATTGTGATTTGTGTGTTCACGCTCTGAGGATATACGTAAAAGGTGAATTCTGAATGTCGCTCTGCGCACGTACTAATGTTGCAATGAGAGCTGTTGATTTATTGGTGTAACTACAACTCGGTTATATTAACGCGTAAGATAGGATTAAACTCGTTTATACACCAATAATGTCAAATGTATGTTAGCTATATGGGTATTAGAGTGGCTACTGCATGGGTAGGTAATACCTACATTTATTGGAATTTGCTCGTAAATAATATCGACACTTATTTTTGTACAGTATATATAAATATTATATATGTAATTTCAATTCTCTCATGGGCCAGGACGTTTTGAAATATTATACAAAAAAATTTAGTCAAAAATTCAAGTTCCTATCTCAATTCTAAGTACTGCCCCAAAGCCTTTGAACTTTCCAAATTAAATAACACCACTTTTCCCAAATTAAATAAGACACTTTTTCTGTGTAAGATTTAAAATCATAGTTTCTCGGTAATTTCTTTATCAAATGAGATGAGATAGTGCTCAAAATGTAGTGTTTCAAATATAGTGTTAAAATGAAGTAAAAATCTAATCTTTACCCAATGCATTAGGGTGGTGGTCTTATATATGGGGTAAATAAAAAAAAAAAAAAAAATTTCCCTAATTTTTCCAGATTTTTATTTCATTCCAATTGCGTTAATTCCTCTTCTTCTTCTTCTTCTTCTTGTTCTTCTTCATTTGATACCAATAGAAAAGAAGTGAATTGAAAAAGAAGAGAAGAATTTGTTCAAAATCGTCCGATTTGAGAATTTTAGTTTAGTATACATACCAGTAAGCATACTGTACCATTAATTATCTTCGTATGAATAGGTGAAAAATTGATTATCGATTATGTTATACCTATATAGGTACTAGAAGTATATAAAATCATCCGTGAGAGAACTTTAATGATAAATAACAGCTGTTATACCTATATACCATATAAAATAAGTACTATTAGTATACTATCGGTGGTAGCTGGTTAATGCAGTGTATATATATAATACTATATATACACATATAGATGCAGGTACGTAAGTAACGCTCATCTGCCTTGGCGATAACATTGGAATGCGGGGTAGTTGATAGTATATCGCAATTATTCCCTATCGCCACTAACTACAACAAATCCAGCAACCTAGTCTTGTCTATTTCTCTTTTTTTTTTTTTTTTTTTCTTTCTCTACATGTATATAACTGCACAACAAATGTATGTACAACATGTACCTTTTTTTTTTTTTTTTCTTTGTTTTTGTCTTCCTAATTTGAGAGATTTACACGGATTTACATATATAGTTATGGAAGAGAATGGGAAAAAACGATGAGCGCATTTATATATATATATATATATATATATATTAGACTGGTTAAAAAAATTCGACTATTCTTTTTTTTTCAATTTTCGCATTGAAATACTTTCGGATGGGGGTGAAAAAAGATGCCTGTTAAAAGCGAAGCTCTTATAATATTAAGATTTAGAGGTCGCTCATCGCGGATTTCTATTTTCCATTTAAAAAGCATAGGAATTTTTTTTTTTTTTTTTTCTTCAGAATTTCGTAGCTCACAAACCAATGAACAAATCCAAATGACTCTTACATATTTTGATAGGGGATTGAACACTCTAAAAAATGTATCTATCATTGTGGAAAAAAAATCACAAAAAAAAAAAAAAATAGTTTACTCAACTATAAATTGAAATTTGAGCTTGAATAACTTTGGAAGGAGTGAATTTATCAAAAAATGATAAGAGAAGCTTTTTATAGAGTGTTCAATTTCCTATGAAAATATGTTTGAGTCATTTGGATTTGTTCATTGGTTTGTGAGCTACAAAATTATAAAAAAAATAAAAAAAAATTTCCTATGCTATTCAAATGGAAAATAGAAATCCGCGATGAGCGACCTCTAAATCTTAATATTAAGAGCTCCGCTTTTAACAGGCATCTTTTTTCAGCCCCCCGAAAGTATTTCAATACGAAAATTGAAAGAAAAAGAATAGTCGATTTTTTTGAACCGGTCTAATATATATACAAGAAATTCAATGTGCGATAGAATTTTTGTTTTCCAATCAATTTTTTATTAATTTTTTTCCCTCTCTCTCTCTCTCTCTCTCTCTCTCTCTCTTCCGGATCGAAGTACCAAGATTTACAGCTCTTTATATATAGTATCAATTTACAGTTACATCTTGGTGCTGCACTGCACTGCACAGTTCAAGTTCAGTCTGCAAACTTGCATGCAACAGCTTCGCATGCACGCGCGCGATACTATATGCGTATTATGTATATATATATATATATGTATATCTATATATATACAGCAGCAACTGTATTTATTTAAATAAAGCTCTTCCTGTCCTGTTCAACTAATCCCACTGATGCACACAACCTATTTATGTATTCCTATTACTATATACATGTATATATATATAGGTACATCTATGCAAGATTTACCGGTATTAATAGAATTCTAACGAGTCCGACAAGTTATTATTTGGATAAAAATTTATATCTACGTATATACGCTTCATTCATTCAATCAGGGTCGATAAACCTTATATTTTAATCCACACACTCACATAGGTGTGTATTATATATATAAGAAGCCGCAAGAGGTATATATATGTATAATATACTCCCACGCTAGTTTTCTATAGGTATATTCATATATATATAAACGTACGAAATAGTATGGTTTTCGGAATAATTTTACGAAGAATGAACGGAACGAGATGAAAAAAACAAAGAAAATAATAAAAAATCACCCCATTATGAGAGGGATGTCAAAATGATCAGAATGAAGAATAAGATTTTTGAGAATATTTCGAGATTTTTAAAAAATGCAAATTTTCAAATGGGTTTGAATAATCATTGAAAATTAACGGTTGGAGGGAAAAATTTGAAAAAATTCGGAAGTGCTTTTTTGTCATCGTAGAATCGTATGAAAAATTGTGAAGCGAATCGTAAATGGTGAGGAAATGGGAAATGGAATTCCCCATGTATATATCGCTCGACATACCGCCAATAGGAAACGACAAGATTCTTCGCGACAACTTTTTGTATAGAAAGAGAGCGAAAAAAAAAAAAAAAAAAAAAAATACACGGGCAAAAAAATAGTAGGTACGTGAATTATTACACACGAAACTACGAACACCTCTGTTATTCCTGTTCTCGATTTTGTGTGTTGCAGTTTCACGAAACTAAATAAGACTATATAGGTATATAATTCTATATCTATATATATATTATCTACCTTATATATATATATATATATATATACTTCGCAGCTTATAGAAGTCCAGCTTATCTATTATGGTATATATGTATAACCAACGGTATTTTGGTGAAGCAATAAAATGATGTCAAACGAGTTGAGCACCTATGGATATATCCATACAAGTATACATTTATATATACACATATATATGCGGTGTGTTTTTTATTTTTCTCTTTTTTTTTTTTTTTTTTCTTCACGGGGTTATCCGAGGTGAGAGAAGAAAGAAAAAAAAAAAAAGAACATGAAAAGACAAAAGAGAAAAAACAGAAATAGAAGGGAAATAAAAATTCGATCCGCTAGATCAGATTGCGAACATAAATTTATTGAAAAAAAAAAAAGAAGAATTTATTTATTTATTTTTTTTAATCGCAAGTAGGTGGCTTCTCTACTATACCTATCATACGAAAACATGAATGAACCGTTGAATAGAAGAAAAATGAAAAACGAAAAGAAAAGAAAGAAAGAAAGAAAAAAAAAAAAATAATAGAGATAGAGGGAAATGTTTTTGAAAAGTTGAGAACCGCTGCTTAGGCGGCACAGCCTGAAACAAGGATGTTGTTAGCGATGAAAAGTTTCTTCCAGAATACCGCATATGTGGGGAAACAGGGAGAAAGGGAATTGGAGAAGTCAGGACACTACGGGGACAGGACGACATATCGCGGCCAGTTTAATATTATAATTACGACTAAAATTCCAAATTCAGTTTCTCACCGCGATGTTGCAGCAGCAGGACCTTTCACAACTTCGATCTAACCGCCGCGCCGACCGTGTATAGCTATACTATATCTATACAGGGTGATTCAGAATTCGTGACGAATCTCTCGAGGGTTTAATGCTAGTCAAAATTTGGATCGAAATGTTCCTCAGCAATTTTTCCAAAAATTGATTTTTATTTTTATTTTTTTCAACATTTTCCAACTTTCACTGAGAAATCTCTTCTATAACATACTGAGAAAAAGCATCAACTCAATGATACCGAAAATTTGTTTCAATTTTTTTTTCCTTAAAATTTTATAATTTCATATTTTTACTCAGCCGTTGATTATTTTCACAATCGTATAACGATTAGCGAAATATCAAACTTTTCCGGTTTATTCTTAAATAGTCCGCACTGCCGCGTAGGATAATGACGCGGAAATAATCGCGTGATAAAAATTGACACTTGAGCGGTACCTTATACCGTGATTCGTATTTGCGATCTTAGATCGTAGAAATGTTTGTACATATATATATATATATGAATAAATGTACATATATACCGTAACGTGGATATAATAATCGAACGTATAGGCAATTGAAAACCCTTTTTATTACCGCACGCGGATCTCAGAGCCAATTCCAGCACGATCAGGGACACTACGATAACGATCTATCGAGTAGGCATATGGTAACTACATCGGTATGGCGTGGGGTGATCACGTAGCGTATAGGTATATAGCTCCGCACCAACCAACGGATTGTCACAGGATTTAATAAATAAGTAGCCGAGTCAATATAATAATCGTGCGTGGTTATTTCACGGCGAAATAGAAACAAGAAATAAAGTTGAAAAACGTTTAATAAAAATGCAAAAAAAAAAAACCAAAAAAAAATTGGAACGATATTTTGAAATCATGTCATTTCGGGGAAAAAAAGAAAATATATATATATATCAACGTTTATAAAAAAAAGTGGTCGAAGATCGCGAAAATTTTCTTATCTAAAAATGAAATTTGTCAATTAATATCATCGGTTTACTCCGAAATTATATGAAACAGTTTTTTCTATCGGTTCAATCAATTTGTCTATATATAGCGATATATAAGCTTCGTATTATATTTCTGTTTTTTTCAGCGTGACAGTGATTTGTAAAAATAGAAAGTATAAAATTAATTATTTTCAAGGTGTATATTAGGTACCTACATATAAGCATATACCTCGAATTAAGGGAACAAGGATTTTCATTGACTTCCGGTTTTAGGTTCGAACACGAATTTCCAATAACGAGATAAAACGACATCTGGATATACCTGGGACATTTAGTCTTTGTTTCGCTCTTACCTTTTAATTATTTATTCTTCTTTTTCTTATCCTTTAACCGGCTTATCTCTCACGCAATATCTATATATATATATATATATATATGAACCAATTCTTAGATAGCTGTTAATATACATCAACAGAGCTCTACTTTTCTCGCTCTATCACATAGAAATTCATTTTCTGAACCGCGATTATATAATAGTTTTTACGACAAAAAAGCAATCTTTAATTTTTAATTTTACAAATTTGTTTTTTTTTTTTTATTTTTTTCTTCTTCTTACATCATCCCTAATAAATTGAAAGTGAAAAAGAAAAAAAATTGAAAAAAAAAGAAGAAAAAAAAAAAAAAAAACCACTTTAATATACAGAAATCTGTTGATCAATCGCGTGAGATAGTAGGCTTAATATGCAACCTTAAACCGAATCAATACTCGTAGTATAAAACACACTATATAAAGGCCAAGGGACCGAAATCATCGGCCACCACGCGTTTTAGTTATAATAATTATATAATAATATAATAAAAATGAATATTAAATAATTAGTCTCGAATTAATCATTTGCTCTTATATGTTATCAATTTATCATGCGATGATATACTCATTACCCTAGAGTCCCTAGAATATGAAAATGAGTGGGAACCTTGTATCTCGTTTGTTGAATAGACATATGTAACATACCTACTGCGATCGTTTTGTTATTGCTTGTTCAATGTATCCATGGTAATAGGTATATGTATAATTGTATATAGGTATACACATGTATACGTACGGTATGTGTAGGTATTAGGGTGGTCCCTAATTCGGTCATATTCGAATTTCGATGCTCCCACGGGCCAGAAAGTCTCGAAATAGTAAATGATGTATTCCACGCCGTTTCGAACGGTCGAAAAAATGACCGCTTCCAAAAAAATCATCATTTTATATTATGAAACAACTATATTGAACGAATTTATGTGCATTTTTTTCCAAATTTCAATTTTTTCTACGAACCTCCGTATCTCAAAAGTATAAAATCATACAAGAAAATTTGTCGGACAAAAAAGTTGCAGTTTCGAATCAACATTCTGAAAATTTTTTTTTTTGGGAATTTCTTGAATCCCAAAAATACAAATTGAAAATACAAGACTGAACAAAAAATGTGATTGTGCATATAATAACCCAAATTTTGGCTGTGCCAACATGACCTTTTTCTGATTGTATACTGGGAAGAAATTGAAAATATCTGCGAAATGTCTGAAGCCGTGTTTTATTGAAATGAGAAAATTTGATAGCAGCCTGGGGTCTTGGCCACATTTTTTTTTTCGTATATATATTTCGAGACGTCAGCTGGCCTATAATGCAGAGAGCATTGAAATTCGAAAATGATCAAGAGCACCCTAAATTGTGTGTATATTTAACATGTACGTGGATATACGATTCATAAAGTTGAAATTATATTCGCGTGTTGCCTGCCTGCCTGCTGCTTATATTCGCAGTAAAAGCAAAATAAATTTGGGCGTAATGCAGATAAGGCACTAGTATATACAGTATATATGTACGTGTATTGCGATAAGCTTAGAATACTATCTAAATGTTTTTATGTATATAAACCAAAGCACGGTATAAACTGGTGAAATTATAATAAACACATGTAAAAAAAAAAAAAAAAAAAAAATAATAATGTGTACCTATAAACTACGCAATACGTAATTATTTATTCGTTTTATATATCATTATTATTATTATTATAAAACTTATTTTATTAGACGATTTAAATTTGATTGAATAATATACCTCAACTCGCATGAAAATTTGTAAACTATATGACCTATATGTATATTCAGGATCGGGTTGAAATTCCGAACGGTAAATATGCCAAATTTGAATATTACCGATTTGCATTTATTAGAAATGTTATTTCGCCGAAAATCTACATAGCCGATTCAAAACAAAAACAAAAAAAAAAAAAAAAACTTTTAAACTAAGAACACCGTAGGTTCAAAATTCTGAAAGGCCAATCCTCCGAAATTTGAAATTCACGTATTGAATATTTAGATTTACTTTTTGAAAAGAACAAAAAAAAAAAAAAGAGTTCCGAAATCCTATGCATTATTTATGACATCATATGAATGTAGGTATCGATTCCTAAATTCATGGATTTTTAATGTTCTAATCTTGAATATTTCGGAAAATTCTAAATCGTCTGAAAATGTATCTAGAATTTGTACCTTTCGGAGGTTTTAAAATTCGTATATATAACTCGAACCCGGCCCGAAGTCATTCATCATCGCTATAGTATAACAACGCGAGCAGATCTAATCATGGAAAAGTTTTCTCAACCGGATACGTAATACTAGTTATCGCTTCGTTACCAGAACTATATATACGCGACGACGCGACGTTGAAAAGATAATCATTTGAATATGCGGGGTAAAAATAAATGAGAATATTTTACGCGTTGCGAATCACGCGGTTATTAATATGAATAATATAAATCATATTATATCGGTATTAGTCAGAATTCCGTTTTATCGATCGCATATTAATAAATGATTCACTTGAGATTAAAAATACATATCGTCGGTGATAATGCAATACCGCGTAACTAACATTTGCAATACCGCGTAAGTACAAAAAAAAAAAACAAAAAAAACGAGATTTGGTGTGCATTCGATGTAGAAATAAAAAATACATCGAATGCACACAATCTCATTTTTTTTTTTTTTTTTTTGTACTTACGCGGTATTGCATTATCACCGACGATATACTATATATAATACGTTTGCACCCTATGGAATGTTATAAACATAACTCGATTTGATTAACAATGGAATAAAAATCAGATATTTTAATCACTCGTATACGTATCGCGTCGTTATAAAACGGAAAAAAAAAAAAATAATAATGGTCCTGCGGAGAGAATCTCTTCTTCTCATTCTCAGGCTCTTTGATCATTCCACTGCAGTGTTGACACCAGGGTACATAATATATATATTATATTATGTACATATACATACCAGAGAACCAACAGTCCCAGATCTTCGAACTTGAGAGATAAGACTATCTCGTCTGTATAGCCGAAAATTCTATTTAAAAAAAAAAAAACAAAAAAAAAAAACAGATTAGTGCAAGTAGTTTGTATAGTCAGTCTCATTCGATCCGTATACACCTACCACAGTGATATTTCTGAGATTGTAAAAATTATGAAATTTCGTTGTTTTTTTTTTCCTTCCTAAACCGCGAGCCCATAAATATTGATATACAAAAAAAAAAAAATTTTCATCGTGAAGTGGTATTATTTTTTATATATTTTATATTATTTTTATCAAATCGGGCATCGAAACGAGAAGAGATTAAGTACCTACCTACCTCTGGTTCGATATCTCAGATTCAGGAAAGAGTAGATATTAATTTCGCGAAATCGGTATGTGGTCAATCTCTTATCGTAAACTATTTATAATTCATATATAATTATATACTATGTATATGAATGTATATTCAAATTTTATAATTTTAAGTGCTTTTTGATACAGACGATAAATTATTATTCATTTATTTTTTTATAGGTATAATATCTAATACGCGAACACGAAAATCCATATCTATATTTTGTTAAAATCCATTCATTAAACTTCTCCATTCATATACTATGTCGAGTTCAAATTCCCCTTATAACGAATAACTGCATGGGATGACAAATATTTGCTTCTTTAGGGTATGTAAGCGTATTTACTTATACCTATACATACATATTATAGACATAGATGTGTATAAGGGAACAGGTATCTATATATATGCACGTATATATGTATATAAAGATGTAAAGATGTATCCGGAGCTACAGCCTCGTCATGGGATTCTCGACGCGTGCCGTTGTCCGAGCTGGTGAACCCCTGGGTATTTATCTGATGTTTGCATCACGGTTTCGGGTTATTCCCGGGGTCACACCTCCCCGGCGCCCAGCCTCTGTCAGGAGCTGGCGCACGACCCTCGTATATATTCGGTCTAGGGGAGGTCGGCGATCCTCCCCAGGTCGGATCTCGGTAATATTAGGAAAGCAGTGAAAAGTAGGAAAATTTAAGGAGGCTGAACCTCGTCCTTCCTTATCAAGCCTTCCTAATTCTTCTCATTTTCATTTTCATAATTTCATAATAATAATCTTAATTTATTTAATAATTAATTAATTACACACTCAGAAAAAGGTCTTGTTGACGCAACCAAAATTTTGGCTATTCCAACAAAATTTTTGGTTGACTGAACAAAAAATGTGATTGTCCATATAATAAGCAAAATTTTGGTTGTGGCAACAAGACTTTTTTCTGCGAGTGTAAAATCATCCCGAATTTGAAATAACGGAATCAGACTATCCTTTCGGCTACCGAATAGCAGGAGTCTAATTTTCAGTCTGAGTGTGTCACCGGGGCTAAAGGATTCCTTCCGAACGACGCGGCACGGTTATTCTACCGAGACGGGGTCCGGGGACGTCTACTAATACGGAAAAGGACAGACTACCAGAGGACTACAAGAAAACCCTTCTACGTAGCGCCGGCGTCCTGGCGCCTCATCTTCTAATCGAACTTGTCTCTCGGAGAATCCGGCTACTCTCCTCGCGATCTTTGCATTATAAACGAACCTATATAGTAATATAATATACTCGAAACTATTCGACTTTTAACCTGCGGTGAAATTATTTAAAATATTTTTATAATTCGAAAAATTGATGTAACTCTATCACAGAAAAAATGGTCAACTTGAGCCAAGAAGATTATTCTTGCGATGCAAGATAATTTTGCGGTCCAAAAATGAAGACCGAAATTTTCTCGGATCAAATCAAAATTTCGGTCTTCATTTTTGGACCGCAAAATTATCTTGAATCAAGTCAATCCTTCTTTCTGTGTATTACCTCATCAAAACGAGTAAAACTACGAAAACGTAGGCATAGAATATCGCTTCGTTCTTCAGGATTTATATTACCTATACCTAAAAGTCAAGACTTTTCGTGATTTACTGACGTTTTCAATCCATCCCATGTTTTCGTTCAATTGGTCACTCGAGAGCGTGGGCTTACGAAATTGGGAAATATAGGTACACGGGGTAGGTAGTACGTAAAGGTAGTACTACTACGGTTTGGGATGGATGAAAGCTTCGCTTCGTTCCATTAGCGTTTCCTATCAACCGTATAAGCTATAGGTATAATACTTTAGCTGCCGTATCAATAAACCTAGAGGACTAGGCCTGAACCATTGTCTGAAAGCCATACCCCATAGCATATACACATATACTCTGAGATCTTCCCATATAACGCGCTTTCACAGGCATATAGTAGTAGTCAATTTATCTGACCAGTGTGTATATATATTTTTTAGGTAAGTGTACCTGTAGGTATATCGCTTCAGGTATTCGTAACACCTACACAATCGCATCCATAGGTACTCCTATATGTCTCCTTTGGCTCGCTTTTGACCACCTGCGATCCTAGGAGTGCGGGGTAAAAGAAATCTACCTGCATAGGTATATATTCTTGCGTATTGGTGCAGCATATACCTATGCATGTATACCTAATATATATGTTTGTGTATACCTAATGTCCGACGACCCGTATACTGCTGAGATCTGGTGTCCCTGTTTCAGGACAAGACTGACCAGAGTAGAGTAGAGTAGAGTAGAGTATAGGTTCTACTCAGTAGTTTAGAGTATAGAGCCTACGTAGCCATTATATAGCCGGGTGCAATGTAACGGCGGGTGACAGATCCACTCTGATGTACCTACTTCGAGAACCGACGCCACCCGACGGTCCCGACGATGCCGACGCGGACGCGGACGCGACGGTGCAGCCGGCGCCAACAAATGCACTCTTCATGGCGCCAACTTGAAACGCGAACTGAACTCTCCCTTCCCTCCGCAGGCCTCCACCAAACACCACCCTAATTAAGAACTCTTGATTATATTTTCATGCGGTACTTTAGAGGATGAATTTCGATCATTTTTTTCTATATAGAAATCATTCTGCATTTGAATATACTTAAGTGTATTTAGTGATCCTTGAAGGTTGCGAGTATTGCGGATTATTCGTTTTGGGTGTAATAAAGAATTCACATTGTATTTAGATCGGAGAAATTATTGCAGATAATGGAATTTCAGTTTTGACGAAATTTTTCGAAAATTATTCAAAACTGCACATATCGACGCTGCTTACGAAGACTAGCACGTTTCAGATTTCATGCGAAAACTAGCGAAATTCGAAACGTGCTAGTTTTTGCGGCGAAAGCCGAAACATGCGCTAGTCTTCATGAGAAGCCGAAACGTGCTAGTTTTCGTAAGAAATCTGAAACGTGCTAGTATTCGTAAGCAGCGTCGATATCACGGAGAGAATTTTATGTGAGAGATTACCCATACTACGTATAGTAATTTTTGAACATACTTGGAATATGATGATGGTTCCTATACTTTTACCAAATGTCACCATGAATATATAGGAATGTCTTTCTTATTTTCATGGAAGAGTATATACAAAGTATCGGAACGATCGTCATATTCCAAGTTTGTTCCAAAATTACTATACGAGTATGGGAATCTCTCCAACAAAATTCTCTCCGTGTATGTACCTACGTATAGACTTGGTAAACTAATGAAGCTATATAATTACACTGCGTTAGAGAATGGACCGATGTCTCTAATTTTGAAAAAGAGTTTTATAGCTGGAAAGTAAAAATCGTTAATTCGTTGACTTGGGTTTTCTTTTCGATAACAAAACTGGAAATCGAGATGGAACGAATTTCACTTCTATTACTGCGTGGCGTAACTATAATACGATGCAGGCGCAGGCGATCAATAATATTACGTGATAGTATTTATTATATTTTAATCGCTAATTATTATCGTCTACTACTTTACCCCGCAGCATGGATATGTAGCAGCTGCACGTGGCTGGAATTGATACAAGTAATAGATTACATACTGTATATATGGGGCTGTATCTATATATCTATAATGATTTATGATTTCGATGAAATTTATCCGGAAAGACCGCGGTAACTGCGCGGTTTATTCTGGTAATTACACAATGTTTCGCGTATATAGATGCGGAGATAATATACTACCGAAAAGTTTTACCTATACGTAGGTAGCATATAAAATTCCCCGTCCCGCGCAGGTCATCGACTAAAATTTTTAGGCCTTGGGTTTATAGTATCGTAATTATTAGCTCGGGTTTCATCAAGTTCTGCATATTTTCTTTATACTATCTAACTATACTATAGGTGATTTCTCTGCCATATATAATTACATATCGACGGCTGCGTGGAATAACCGGCTATCTCAGAGTCCGGTTGAAAAAGCGGCTATCTCAGAATCCGGTTGAAAAAGCGGCTATCTCAGAATCCATTCGAAAAAGCGCCTGTTGCCTATATTATTCATATAGGTACAGGTCGCTTTTTCGAATGGATTCTGAGATAGCCGCTTTTTCAACCGGACTCTGAGATAGCCGGTTATTCCACGCAGCCGTCGATATAGTGTCTCTAAATTTAAACTTTTAGAAAATAATATTCGCATATACATCCTAATAATTTTGTCGAAAGTGTTAAGAGAACTAGAACTAGAAGCTGATCGGAAATGTTGGTGAAATACGATAATAATGTATCAAGGATCCGGGAATAATACCCCGCTGTACACCTCGTCTACCCTGTTTAAACGAAGTCCCCAGGTTCCCGCCTACATGCCGCTAAAGCTGAGCTAAAAGCCGCGATGGCTGCGCATGCTATCTCTGATCAACGGAGGAGGAGACACGACTGCGCTCTCTGGCCTTCTCTCTCTTTCCCTCTCTCGTATATTATCTCCGATTCTCTCGCTCCCCCTTCTTCGTCTCTTTTTTCTCCTTATTTTATTTCATTTTATACTATTTCTGATTGAGTTGATGTCTGCGCATGCGCATAAGCTAATGCGCAGACCCGACATGCGCAAGTCTCTTTACTTGATTCTGAGATACTATATACTTTGACAAAAGAATTCAAATACCCTCGTTGACAGAAGATTCGGTGGTTTTACATCCCTCGCGATATTTCGAGTAAAAAAAAAAAAAAAATAAATAAATAACACAAAATATTTCTTTCAAATAAGGTGCGAATACAAACAACTTCAATTTTCTTTTATTTTGCTTTCTGTCTTTATTTCGTCACAGCTCAATAAATTTTCAAATTTCCCTAACTCAAAATGATATAATTAATCGACGACGTAATCTCAATAATAATTTTTGGTATACCGTGTGCTTAAAAAGAGAAATTTCAACCAATAATATTTCTCTATTATATATAGGGGAGAGTTGCCACTGTTGGACCGCCACCTAAATTGGACCGTTTCAATTTGGTAATTTTTTGCAACTGTATCTTCTCAATTTTGAGAATTGTAAAAATGGGTACCATCAGTACTAGAAATTCTCTAAACATTCATATTTTTACAATTCTCAAAATCGAAGAGATACTGTTGCAAAAAATTACCAAATTGAAACGGTCCAATTTAGGTGGCGGTCCAACAGTGGCAACTCTCCCCTATAAGAGAGAGAGAGAGAGAGAGAGTGGGCGATAAAAATTTCTTCAATATACGTTATATTATTACACATAATGTATGTGTCTAACATTATTCATTTTTTTTATTTTATTTTTTGTTATCTATTAAACGATTATGCGTCGCTTCAGATTATACACTATGCCAGCACAGCTGTAAAAGATAATCTAATTATCATACTACTTACCGTTAGTTTACAAAGCTGCCACCGTTTTCTTTCTTTTTAGTAGTTTTTTTTTTTATTTTTTTTCTATTTTTAGTATAACAGGTATGCACGCGTATAACATAACTACACGAGTAAGAGCTACAGCATTGTAAAACAAATTTGTCGAGTAGATATAATATTATTGTTGATACTAAATGAAAAATAAATTTTTTTTAAATTATTTTTATTTATAATAAAATTACAGTTGCAGCAGATGTTATATACCACCGTGTTGAGAGCAATCGTTGGTATAGATAATGTTTCACGGAAGTAGTAGCACGGGGTACGGCGCAGGCTCGGATTACCAGCAACAATCCCAGCAGCAACAACAACAGCAACAACAGCAACAACAGCAACAACAACAACAACAGCAGCAACAACAACAACAGCAACAACACACTCAGCAATTACAAGCCCCTGTCTACGTACCATCGTCGAGACCCACTTTAGCGTCGGCAGCAACTGCGGCACAGTATCATTCCTTTTCTACATCGGCATCGCCGGCTTGGTAATTAGTTAAAATGATTTAAAAACTTTTTAACGTAACGGTACAAATTTCTTTGTAGAATTTGGAAAAATAAAAATAACTGTACAATAGAAATCTCGGAATGCGGGAGACGATCAAGTTCTTCGTTTATACAGTCGAATTTTAAATCCATAAGCATGCCACTCGGAAAAAGGTCTTGTTGACACAACCAAAATTTGGTTATTATACGGTCAAAGAAATTTTTTTGTTCAGTCAACCAAAATTTTGTTGGGCTAGCCAAAATTTTTTCTGATACTACTAAAGGACCCCGCACATTTTTTATGGGAACTGGCTTTCCGATGGATTTGGCTAAATTTTTCAGGTTTCGTAGTTCATGCAATGCTGATCAAAATTTACCATTGCCACAACTTCCAAAAGTGAACCATTCGACCTTGGTAAGCGGTTGAGGTTTAAAATCGGTCCATTTGTACTCGCGTTTCCCCTGATCTGTGAATGAATAGCCCCTCGCTTTTACCGTTAGGTGATTTTTTGAGTATAGGTTTTTCGACTCATCACTTCGTACTTGAGCTATTTGATAGTCAGATCCAAGTTAAAAGTTGGAAAGTACACCGAACGGAAATTCCTGCCTGCAAAATACCTGCACTTTTGGGTTGGAACTGATACTACACGAAATGGAATTTAAACTGCAACTGCTTACTAAGGTCGAACGGTTCACGTTTGGAAGTTGTGGCAATGGTAACTTTTGATCAGCATCGCATGAACTACGAAACCTGAAAATTTCAGCCAAATCCATCGGAAAGCCAGTTCCCATAAGAAATGTGCGGGGTCCTTTCTTGTTAGCATAACAAAATTTTGGTTAACTGAACAAAAAAATTTCTTTGACCGTATAATAACCAAATTTTGGTTGTTTCAACAAGACCTTTTTCTCAGTATGCAGATAAGAAAATTCCGAAATTTTCATACCCCTAAAAAAATCCGATAAGTAGATTTCCCATTACTTTCCTATGATTTTTTGGACCGCATGTGCTGAAAATTTCGTCAATTAATTTCAACCCATTGAAATATACCATCCGGAATCTAAACGAAACATAATTCAATTTTTTTTTATAATTAGGGAGAAAACAGCTTCATGGCAACACGGAGTTGAGTCTTACGCGGCTCATCACGCTCTCACAAGTCACTCAGGGACTTCTACGGCCGGTATGGGTCCCCATGGTCCTCACGGTCCTCACGTTCCTCACACGAGTCATCCTCATTCTGCGCATCCCCATTCAACCCTTGCAGCAGCAGCCGCTGCACCATTCTACGCTCAAAATGTAGCAATGATGTCATCATGGAGGGCGTACGATGGAAGTGGATTTCAGAGGGCATCGCCCTACGGTGGGTCATAAGTTTATACATTTTTTTTTTTTGTATCAATTTTGAAACAATTTTTTCCCTTTTCTTTCCTGCTCCCCCTTTTTTTTTTCTTCTCGTTTTTCATTCTTTCTTTTTATTACAATTTATATCTCTCGAGCTCCTAGATCCTCTTATCAGGATTGCTTCGTCTTGAGAGTTCGCAGACGCGTTTCTACTCGAAGTTTTGGTATATAGGAGGGAGAATCTAGGCTTCTATACTGAACTTGCAGGGCAGTCATGGGAGAGCCATGTGCGACGAGTGGTGTGATAGCGGCGTCTTTGACGTGGGTTTAGATTTAAAGAAGCTATACGATGATGCTGATGCTGCTGCTGCTGCTGCTGCTGCTGCAACTTAGGTCAAGAGCATTCAATGCGTATAATATACACATGTATGCTTCATCGTCCTTTATATATTAGGCCCGTGCCAAACGCGACCGAACCGACACTTAGCGCTGCGGCCAGAGACCGTCTGTGTTTGAAGTTTGAACTCTTAATTTTCTCCCCCGTAAAAATATCTCTATTTCCATCTCATTTCGTACATACACACACACACACACATATAGAAAAACGAGGCATTTTTTGGTGATTTACACGTAACGCGTCAATTGATTACACGTAGCGGAAAGATTGACAGGATAAATCGACTTTTTAACATTTTTTCAATACACAGTGAAAAATTTTTTTGTAAAATTTAACACAAAAGTTTGTGTTAACCACTTTTTTTTTTTTACACAAAATTCGTGTTATTTCAACACAATCCGTTTGTGTTAAAAAAGTAACACAGCATTATGTTAAAGGTAACATGATCTAAGAGTAACATTTAGAAAGTGTTACCTTTGTATCAAATTAACATTTTAGTGTGTTAAAAAATTGGAAACAAAATACAACACCGAACCATATTTGTTAGAATTAACACACGAGAGTGTTAAATATTTAACACAGAAATTTTAACAGGGACTTTTTTGTTGACACAATGACCAAATTTTTTTTTTTACTGTGTATTATCACAACTTTATACAGCGAGAATCGAACGGTTTTTAATTTCAACCAGCGATGAAAATGCAGTATTATTTTTCTTCCTCTATAGGATTTCGACTAGTTTCCGGAAAATAGCGGAGGAAAATCAGGAATCTTTACTAATTTTCTTTCGTTTTTCATATCGCTTACAAAATTCACATGTAACATCTTTAATTTCTATCAGCGTATGTTATCATCCGCCCGTATTACTTATGTAGGCTGGCTTTTATACTGTTGGATAAGAGACCCTATATGAGGTATTGATTGAGCAGTTGGGACGAATGGAAACGTCGCTTGCTCCGCACTGTTTAGTTCGCATTGAAGCAGAGAAGAACATCATCAACAAAAAAAAAAAAAGAATTTAATTATTTGCAGCCAATTCGGGGAGCGCCTGCTAAAAAATTCATCCGAGCATTAAATAAGGACCACCCTAATCCATATATACATACTTCTATCATTATATCTGTCAAATTTGTTATCTATTTATTATATAGGTACATATTTTCAACAAATTTCATTCCAGCTCAAATGTGCTTTCAGACACGGCAATGGATTTTCAATTTGGCGAAGGCAGAGAATGCGTAAATTGCGGGGCTATATCTACCCCCTTATGGCGAAGGGATGGGACAGGACATTACCTCTGCAATGCTTGCGGTCTTTACCATAAAATGAACGGGATGAATCGTCCGCTGATAAAACCTTCCAAGCGCCTCGTAAGTCTATTCGCAATCTTGCGCAATATAAAATCCAGAAATTTTCATCTTCACGATTCTTAACGGTTCATTATTGGTGACAGGACTAATGACCACATAGTCATTTTACACGTTCATTCAACACACATACAAATTTTACACAGAACAAATTCAACATTTAGGGACACCACAACACACCGAGAAGTGCTAATCAGCTTCCGGTGTGTTGAGATTCACATGAGATGTGTTGAATTTGTAGGTGTTTGAATTGTTGTGTGTTGTGATGGACGTGTTGAAATGTTTTCGTGTTGATTAGTCATGGAACCGAATTTTGAGACAGGAGCGTTTTAGCAATGGGGTAGATCTCTGAATTTCAGACCGCAACAAGACGGCTTGGCCTCTGCTGCACAAACTGCGGCACGAGGACTACAACATTATGGAGACGAAACAACGAAGGTGAACCAGTCTGCAACGCGTGTGGCCTTTATTTCAAACTTCACGGTGTAAATCGTCCCTTAGCTATGAGAAAGGACGGTATACAGACGCGGAAAAGAAAGCCGAAAAAAACGCCTGAACCAAACGCAAGGCCTTCCGGTGACCACGAAACTTCAACGTCAACAACTTCTTCACCCTCTGGAGGTAAGCGTTTACAAAATTCAAACAGTTTCCTCTATCCGAAAATTTCTTTTTTTCATTTTTTGTTAAAAAAATATTCAAAATTGGCAACAGGACAGTCGGAAGATGATAATAAAAAAAACATTTCTTTTCTTTTTTTTTTTTCAATTTTTTCAATTTTTAATTTCGTCAATTTTTTTCAACAATCAGCGGAGTTGAAACCGAGTCAACAACAACAACAACAGCAGCAGCAGCAAAGATCTCAACAGCAACAAATCGATAATCCAAAACCGTCTCACTCGACGGTAACGTCCGAAAGGCCAGTCTACCTCGGACACACGTCACTTCTTTCTTCAAGCGCTGCTACTGCGACAGTAAAAGCTGAGCCTCGCAGTTGTGATACTGGTGTTAGCCAACAGTACGCGTCTTACTATCAACACCCTCATCAGCTTGGAACTCCCGGAAGTGAACACCAACAGCAAAGTTATTACGGAACCCAAGAAGCGCCGTACCATCATCAACACCACGTAACAGCGGCCGCAAAATTATTGGCTTCGTCGTAAAAGAGAAAAAAAAAAAAAAAAATGAAGAAAGAAGACAAAAAGACAAAAAGGGAGAGAAAACAAAACAAAAAAAAAAAGATTTAGGAAAAAAAAGGAGCAAATTTTTTTTTTCAAACGTTTTTTCAAGGATTAATAATAAGGGAAACCTAGTTGAACTTATTATATTGTTAATTGAAATTTTAAGTTCTTCGTACATCTAACTGAACGAAACCTGCAGGAACAACGAATTTATAAAAAAAAAACTCGTGGACTTAATTGTTGAGAGAAATCCTATATATTATGTATGTAGCAGCTTTTGCACAACTATATATCCAATATCCTGTTTTTTTTTTTTATTATTATTATTATTATTATTATTATTATTATTGTCATAGATGAGAAATGAATAATTGTTGCCACTGTGTAGGTAGAATTATGGATATATAATTATTAATTGTTATAGGTGTAAAGATATAGAAATATTACCGTGTACATAATAATTGTAGAAGAGAATATCTCACTCACTCACTTTCTCTCTCTCTCTCTCTCTCTCTCTTTCTCTTTCTCTTTCTCTAGGTACCCCTGAAAAATATCCTCAGCAATACTATACATAATACATATATGCATACATACATACATACATACATACATACATACATATAGATATTATATTATATTATAGATATACATATATATAGTTTTAATATTATTTCTATAATAAGCGAATAAATAAATAAATAAATAAATAAATATATTAGAAGAAAAAAATCATACTGCTATAAATATATATATATATATATATATATAATGTAACTATTGCAATAAATATTCGTTGAAATTTTTTTTTTTTTTATAAAACAAGAAAATATGGTATATATTATATATACCTACTATAATATATAGGTATATGAAATAATATCCCAGCATGACTATATGATTATTAAGGTGGTCCCTAATCTGATAATTTTCGAATTTTAATGCTCCCATGAGCCAGGACGTCTCCAAATATGTGTAAAAAAAATGTAGCTAAGACCCTAGGTGCGTATTTCTATTCTAAGTACCGTTCCAAGCCTTTCGAATTTTCATATTTTAATAAAACACCATTTCTGACATTTCGCGGTTAATTTCTTTCAACTAGGTACACTCCTTACCTGTATAGTAGTAGTAGGTATTTCATGAAAATTCGACAGATTTTCAGCAATATCATTTTCGAAGCTATGCGACGCACCAAAAGAAAAAAAGAAATAAATATTTCTCATCTCCAAATTGTGGTGAGTAAAATTTTGTCGTTAAAAAAATCTGTTTAATTTTCCACGGATACCTACTATACTGTATATATGTAAGAAGTTTAACCAGTTTCGGATTATTCGAAGCTATAATGCGATAGGAATGTAAAAAATAACACCGAAGTGATAAAAAAATCGTGCGTGTTATTTAAATGGGAAATTTCGAAGGGTTTGAGGCAGTAATTAAAATCGAGAGAGGAACCATCGGTTTTGACTAAATGTTTTGTATACATATATTTGGAGACGTCCTAGTCCATCGGAACATTGAAATTCGAATATGACCGAATTAAGGACGTCGACCTTAATTATTATATCTTTTTTTTTTTCTTCTTATTCTTGTTATTTCTTCTAGATATAAAAAATTATTTAATATCGAAGTAGATTTTTCTATACACGAAAATAATCCTCTCTAGCTATGCGACCGCATGAGTGAGGATTAATCAATATTATACGTTATATACGCATACCTATATGTATGTGTAATAAAATAAAGAAATCCGATTTTCTATAACGTGGTAAGTATAACACCTATAAACAACTCGTTTCCGATAGGTCGAAGGGTTACCTGCGCACTGACCGTAGCCTGACCAGGCTTAAGACCTTCCCCTATATCAGGGCGCCTCATTCGATCTATGATTCCTGATCGACTCGCTTATCTAAACTAGGATATACGCGCGATATACATATTCAAGAACCAATAATAAATTAAAATATAGAAAAAAAAAAAAAAATAATAAAAAATAACAACGAAATGGGTGAGTTCAATATAATTTACATTTATATATACGTGGTGAAAAGTTTATTCCGCAAATATACAGTTTTATAATAAATATCAAGATATTGTACATATATATTAGCAAAGATTGATTTTAGTGTTATTTTATTTTGTTTCTTTTACTATTTTCTGTCCTGCGATTTTTTTTTTTTTTCATTTCGTTTTTTTTGGGTATTCTTTTTTTTTTCTTTTTTTCAACTTGTGCAGGCAGGACGCTTCCCGCACCAGTCGCTTGTAAAGTTTGTGGCGATCGGTCTTACGGGAAACATTACGGTGTATATTGCTGCGATGGATGTTCCTGCTTTTTCAAAAGATCTGTACGTCGCGGAGTACTTTACACGTGCATAGGTCAGAAAATCATTTTTTCTTTCTTCATACATTCATTCATTCATTCATTCATTTATTAACATCCTGTGTTATTCATTATAAATACACAAAGTATATTTGATCATTTCCTTCTTTTTCTTTTTTTTTTTTTTTTTCATAAATACAAGTATCAATAATTCATTCTACAGAATATTGGTGAAATATATCCATGAAATGAAATTATGCATCGGACGATCTTTATATCATAATATACATTCATATTCACCGCGGACAAGTTATTCAACAATTTATTGTCGAAGCATGTATTTTTTTTCTTGTACGTTAATAAATCTTATTAAATCGTATCTCTTCGATCATCGTCTCGATTTTATGACATTGAAGTCTGCATCGTTGGAACGCAACGAAGTCCGAAAAAAAAAATAATTTAAACATATTAATTTACCAAAAATGATCCTGCTATGTTTGAAAAACGAAAACGAATAAACATAACTTGAAAATGTTAATGAATCTAGTAGGATCATTTTTATGCTATGTGTATTTTTTTTAAATTTACGTTGAATTTCGTTGCGTTCCAACGATGCAAACTTCAATGTCATTCGATTTTAACTTTTTTTTAATTTCATTTGTAACGATAACGAAACAAGAAAAAAAAAAAATAAATAAATAAACGTGTGTCGATTAATGAGGAGAAAAAAAAAGTCGAAAAATTCAAAAACGAAATATTTCTGTTCAGCCGGAACAGGAGGCTGTGCTGTAGACAAGGCAAGACGTAATTGGTGTCCTCATTGTCGTCTAAAAAAGTGCTTCGCAGTTCGCATGAACATCGCCGGTAAGTTGAAGAGCGAAGAAAAAAAAAAATCATGGATTAGGTTTTTGCGTGTTAAATAATAGTATAAAATTTTTGTGGCTGTTATTTCATTTTTAGTTTTTATTTTTTATTTATTTTTTCTTGCATACACAAGAATCTTTTCCTTTTTTCCGCACAAATTATACACTACACTGAGGAAAAGGTCTTGTTGACACAACCAAAATTTGGTTATTGTATGGAGAATTAAATTTTTTGCTGAGTCAACCAAGAATTTTGTTGGGATTACCAAAATTTTCGGTTCACTGAACAAAAAATTTGATTGTCCATATAATATTTGATTGTCCAAATTTTGGTTGCGTCAACAAGACCTTTTTCTTAGTGAAATTTTATGTAAAGGACCCTGCACATTTCTTATGGGAACTGGCTTTCCGATGGATTTGGCTGAAATTTTCAGGTTTCGTAGTTCATGCGATGCTGATCAAAAGTTACCATTGCCACAACTTCCAAAAGTGAACCGTTCGACCTTGGTAAGCGGTTGAAGTTTAAATTCCATTTCGTGTAGTATCAGTTCCAACCCAAAAGTGCAGGTATTTTGCAGGCAGGAATTTCCGTTCGGTGTACTTTCCAACTTTTAACCCGGATCTGACTATCAAATAGCTCAAGACGAAGTGATGAGTCAAAAAACCTATACTTAAAAAATCACCTAACGGTAAAAGCGAGGGGCTATTCATTCACAAATCAGGGGAAACGCGAGTACAAATGGACCGATTTTAAACCTCAACCGCTTACTAAGGTCGAATGGTTCACTTTTGGAAGTTATGGCAATGCTAACTTTTGATCAGCATTGCATGAACTACGAAACCTGAAAAATTCAGCCAAATCCATTGGAAAGCCAGTTCCCATAAGAAATGTGCGGGGCCTTTATAAACAAACACGTATAATGTAAAATAAAGTCAAATCTGATAGTTATAGAAATTTGATCGCTGAAATTGATTGAGAGCCTTCTAAGTACTCGTGGAGCAAACGCGATAGGCTATATGTAGTATAGGTAAGGATAGCATTATAGCGATTGAGGTAAAGCGATGAGTAGCGAAACGAGATACAAATATGAACACGCGTCGCCACGCGGCAGTATCTTGCTTCGAGGGTAACTAATTGACAGGCGTCGAAAGAGAAAATCATTCTTGGATGTAAGGACAGTGAGTGTGTTTTTTGTTTTTATTTTCGTTCAATTTTTATAAAAATAAAAAATGACGAAAAATAAATCAAAACCAATCAAGTGACAAGTAAAATCAGAATTCAGAATTCAAAATCAAAATCATGTTATTTTTTCACCACTTTAGAAACCCACATATGTAATTGCTGTAAAGAATTTGTATTGTCAGTAAATAAGAGATTTTCATTTTTCATTTTTTAAAATTATTTTTCTCTTTTGTTTCTGGTGGTAGCAAAGACTAAAATTGATAGAGATGTGACATTTTTTCTTACCTATCACCTGCACGCGAAACACCGTGAATTTCAGAATTTTATTTTTATTTTTAATTTTATTTAATTTTTTGATATCATTCGGCAAATTAAAATTTCGAATAATCTCGAAAAACCGATGAATGATATTCTACAGACGGAATGTCGATGAAAAAAAAAAAAAAAATAATTGTACGTCCAATTTTTTTCCCGGTAAAAGTGAACGTTGAAAGTAATAAACGAGACGGGGCAATTTTTCATGCCCATCATTCGTAGACTCATGTGATATTCTCTAAATTTCAAATTTTTTTCATCTCGTCGATTCGGAGATCATTTAACCAGTTTTTCAGACAGACCGAGATCGATTTGTTTTCTGGATACTGGAAGACTTCGATGTTAATTAATCGATTTCTTTAATTAATTGAAAGATTAATTACTTGAAACGATAATTTGAAATACCAAAGAGTAAAGAAGAAGAAATAAGAAATCTACGTGTTTAATATTAAGAAAAAGTAACTTTATACGAAGCATTCTCCACCGAACGGTCGACTTTTTTTCGTGACCCTGCCCGATATTTTCGAAACTTCGCCAGTTTGCAGAACTAGTTGGAGAGACTTTCAATTAATTATTTCAAATTCACGAATCCAACCGTTCTCGAAATACTATATTTTTTTCAAGTAAACATATCTAAAAAGAAAAAAATAGGTCGCAGAAAAAAAAAAATGATACACATAAGGTAAAGGTTGTAGTTTTGAATCATATTTTCAATAAAAATTTGTGTTATAATTTTATCGTCCTTGTAAACTAGATTTTTCGTTAAAATAAAAGTCAAAAAATATTTTTTCTTTTTCAAGAAACACCGCTTTTATTTTGCTGCAAAATTTACTAATTTCTTGAGAACATGTGTATAAATTCAGTAAAAATAAATCGCCAGCATGGGACCGTCAAGGGTTCTGGACTGAAGAAGAAGAAGAAGAAGAAAAAAAAAAATTAAATAACAAAAAGTGGCTGGTTTGGTGAATAATATGCTTCATATACATATATATTTATATAGCACACTCATATAGGTATAGGTTTACCTATATTTAGGTAAATGTTGGCGTGACAGTTCCTGGGCGGTCTTTTATCATTATCACCTGAACATTTGCGTTCTTGCCCACACCGAGTCTATATATACGGTTAGGGTTTGAAGGGGGACAAAAGTGGAGTAACAAAGCACTGACAGCTCGCGAGCGTACGTAACGTGTTGTCAAACGTAACGACAATCAAATCACTCGCTTCATAGGACTGTGTATACGGTTTGTTTGTGCGAGGGTTGTGACAGTTTACCCTCTTTTCCACCCTAAAGCGTCGCTCACATTGTAGATGGAAATAAACCTGGAATAAATTTTTTTTAGAAAAGAAAAAAAACAAAACACTTCACCTGAACATTGCTTGAGGGGTTTTGATGCACGCTCTGATCACCTAGAAATCGCAATTCGTAGTTTTTTCCAAAACGAGTGAAATCGTGGAATTATTTATAGTTCTACTCGATTTTTCTACACATTTGAAATACTCAGGCACTCCGCGATGGCAATTAACCGCATCTAATCTCATTTGATAAAGAAATGACCGAGAAACGACGATTTTCCGTCTTATACAAAAATAAAAAAATAAAAAAACCAACATCAAAGCCTCTTCTAGTCTTCGTTGCAACGGAATCGATCAAATTTTCTGTTGAATGACAAAAAATTAATGAAATGGTTCACATCGTCGATCGCACGGTGTGAAAGAGCTTTAATATATTTCAAGTTGGCGTGCTTAACCCCGGATGATATATCGTATATCGAGTTGAGTTCGCCACCGTTAATAATTCAGAGACTGACCACTTGAATAAGAGAAACAGGTGGCGGTGTCCCGGGGGTTGTATATGCGTCTACGAAGTAGTTGTACGTCTATACTTATGACATATCACTGCTGCTCTGCGTCTCCACATGACGTTTTCGATTTTTGTCAATTTCTATTTTTTTCTCAATCTTTTTTTCTCTCGACTTTAATCTGCAGGACGAAAATAATGAATAATCTAAAATTATTCATCGAATATAGGATTGTTTAGTAAATTAAACGCCTTTTTTATTTTTCACTTTTGTAGCCGTGCAAGAAGAACGTGGACCCAGACGGAGGGTTAAAGTTTCTTCGTCTCGTGGCCCTCCGGTTAACACATCTACAGGAAGCGCGTTTACAGGGGTCAACAACATCCAGCCTATCCTTATTTCGCCTAAACCCATTTACGATAATCGTACTAATCCTAGACTCGTTTTACCATCTATGCTACCATATCCGACACCATTCTCTAGAACAATACTCCCAGGTTAGTATATATATGAATAAAAATTGACATTTTTTTTTAGAACTGGTAAACAGTGTTGCGAGTCACTAATTACATTTGTAATGGAATTACTCATTTAATTACCCATTACTTTGGTAATGTGTGATTAAACCAAGTTTAATTACCCATTACTTTGGTTACCAAATACATTACCAAAGTAATGTGTAATTAAATAAAAATTCAATTACACATTACGAAAGTAATGAGTAATTAAAACAAAATGTAATTACAATTTTTGAATTCGGAAAGCTTTGATTTTCGGAAATTCAGTTCTATGTCGAAAAAAATCGGTCGAAAATCCTCATTTTTGTTACTCAATTTCCGTAATGAAAGTAGGATGTAAAAGAAAAGGAAAAAGAAAAAAAAAAAAGACAATTTATAGGGCCAAGGAATTATCACTTTTCTTATTTCTCAGGGGAAGTAATCCAGTACGAAGTTTCAGCTCAGATTTTACTTGCCGCTGTAAGATGCGCTAGACATCACCGCGATTTTTCACTCCTGAATAAAACCGAGCAAAATAATATACTCCAGAGGGGATGGCCCGTGCTTTTTGCGTTAAGGGCTTCAATTTGGCCACTTGACGTCGGTGTGCTTCATGGAAGGACTTTTGGATTGGGAAAAACGGCCGCAACCTCTTTGGCCAGAGCTAGAGCCGCGGTTCTAGACGTGCGTCCGGATCACGTCGAGCTATCGGCTCTGGAAACATTTGCGCTTTGTCGTCCTGGTGAGCTTGAGGATATTTTCTTTTTTTTTTTTTTCGTTTCTTTTTTCCCAGAATAACAATAACAATGTCAAATTCGAAATTCGTTTCAGAACTAACAGATACGAATGAAAGCCAGGTTACTATGACCAAGGCACGAGATACGGCCACAGAAAATCTCGTTAGATATTTAGACCAGCGAAGTAATCCTGGGCAAAGATTGGCGAGGATAATGCTCGTCTTACCAACCCTTGGGGCCTGCTGTGCTTGCGATTTGGCGAGTAGTTTATTTGCACCTATAATCGGTGAAGCTGCTCTAGATCAAGTTATAGCATCTATTCAATAAACGAAACTTTTTTAATAGTTTTCTGCACTTGAATAGTCTTTTTTCTTTCTTTTTTTTTTTTTCTTTTTCTTGTGGGGTGAGACGGTCTCAAAATTAGAGAAAAAGTCTTGATAACGAGGAATCCGCAATGTGCGGTAGTATTTATAGTATTAAAATTGGTAATATCGATGTATAGATTGCATATTTTGATTGTTGATATAATAATGATGTGAATATATAGAATAAAGCACGCCTGAGTGTAAAACTATAGCGCTAGAAAAGAAATACACTTTTTTGGAGCCCAGATAAAAATTGATAAATAAAAAATGTTACGGTTCTAAAAAATAGCAACAATATATTCGTTCCCAATCATTTCGTGCCTACGTTTTGATTATTGTAATGAAATACACTGCCGATTCCCTAATTCCGGTTAAAGTATAATCCTCAAAATTATCACCAGCAAATTCTATAACGGCGGTGCTGTCCGGGTCGAGCGGAAAATTTCCTTCGAAAAAACCGTTGAAAGGGCGAAATATCAAAAATGCCATGAGCTGCACTGATAAAAATTCTATTGCGGTGGCTTCCAACTCATTTCCACGGAAATGACCCATTGATGACAAAAAAAAAAAAAAAAAAAAATGGTCGAAAATTTTGAGGTACAAAACCACACCGGGAATTTGTGAATTAGCTCATATTATATAGATACACTATACCTTCGACGAATAGCCTTTTTCAGCGAGGAGAAATTTTCTACACGATATAACCTGGGTTATTTTTATTACGAAGTATTATATTGCACTTGTATGATAACGTATGAACTCATATCTCATCAGTTGTGGTCTACTGTCCGCCATTTACAGTCAAGGTTTAATAACTTAGGATGTGGTAACGGCTATGTCAGATGTTAAATGAAAGAGCTATACTCTACAATATGAGATGATACGTATTACTTTTCCCGTTTTCCGGTCAGTCGGTTCTTTACCTCGTTGTTGGAAGCGTTTTCTTATATTTATCAATGGTAAAATTGAACAGTGAATTCATGATAATCAAACTCGAGCATAGCTGGCAGTCGGAGTTTCGGAAGCTTTTAGATATAGAATAGATCGCTTCGAGGATTAATCATTCGCGGCTAACAAATAGCAACATTGGAATCAGATCGTTTAAGAAAGAAGAGAGTGATGAGTGAAAATGGGTTTTTCTTGCACGTTTTTCATTGCGATAACATTTTTCTTGGCGTCATTAGTGGTGCAGGGTCTTGGTGAACTTATTGTCCGGCGTGATCCACCGGATGCTGAAAGTGCCACGAGGAAACTGACTTGTATATCTGACGACGACGATTCTGCATTAATTTGGAACTACGATTATCAGGAAAACGCTGATCACATAGAGCAAAATATCGTCAAGGGTGAGTCTAGTATAATTACGCAGGTTACGCGAGTTACATAATAGGCAATAGGAATATACGAGTATGTAAGGAAGAAAATCTGAAAAATGTCGGTGCTTATAACCGCAACAGTTCAACTAATTTATTTGGATACTGTTTAGATTTTAAACCAGAAAAACCGACGCCAAAGAGCGTTGCCGAGTGTGCAATCTGGGATTCGATAAGATGCGTTGCCCCTTGGGGAAATAACAGCGGTTGGGATGTGGTTAACTCCGCTATCAGGCCGATGTGTCCTGTCTTCGACTACCGATGGGAAGGTAATCGCGGTATTTCATTTATTTTCTCATGCCATTTATTCAATTGATCAATCAAATCGCTCCTAGGCTTTGAGGAGATGATAGCAAACCAGGAACCTAGCTACGTGTGCAAGGTCAATGAGTCTTCCGGCAGTGTAGTGTTCTCTGCTCGAGGGAAACGAGACTTTCACATATATTTCTGCGAAAATTCTGACCCAAGGAAAGGTCACTGTTTCTGGATCATTATTGAGGGATTGAAGAATGGACGATCTTCAATCTGGTCCTGTGCTGATGGAATACCGCAAGACGATCATCCTCCGAGCGTTGGAAGTTGCTCGCAATTAGCAAGAACTAAGGTGTTATAGAAACTATATCTAACTAACCGCATATCTGATAACTGATGATGCAGACGCAGAGAAGACTGGCGGTGATGACTTAATGCTCTGCCTTCATTTCCAGCACAACTTTGAAGAAGTTCTCGATGGCTACGAATGGCGAACGTTTAGATTAACATGGATGGGTGATAAAAAGACAATCCAAATTTTGCGAGACACTGATTCCGAGAATGAACCATTTTTGGAAGCACAAGTCGAGCGATGGGATCCTGTATCTCATATATCAATCAGAAGTGACGGAGCCACACGTGTCCGATTCCACTTTTGTAAGTAAAACGCAATTTCACAACATCGGATTAATAATCTCTGACGCTTATTTCTAGATGAATATTTCCTGACGGAAAAGAAGGACTCGCAATTATCCACACCACACTTCGTTTGGTACGGAAAAAGTTTCTGCGTTGAACTGCTGATAGGTCTCTGCCCCGATTGCAAATTGAAAATTGATTTGATCGATAGAGATAACCGGCTTATTTTTACGGACACCATTTCTGGAGACACGATATTCGCGGGTGACAGGCTGTTGTCTTGGCAATCGATTAATCTGACCGTAAATTTGCAGAAACCCATTCCAAAATTTGTACAATTAAAAATCACGACTATTCTGAATGGAGATAAAGCCAAGGGCCAATGGGCAGTCGATACATTTCGTGTGTGTAAATCAGTTGGTAAGTGAAAATATAATGTTCGACTCACTACAGGTAATTCGGTAATTACTATAACAAGATTTGAACTAAACGTCAGATTTGTCTTCCTTCAGGCAGCCAGAGAAAATCGACAATGACAATTCATCGAGAGAGTTTGGATCCGTCGTTGTGGCCAAAAGTTAGGTGTCAAAAATTATCTTACAGAAAAAGTATTGTAGTCGATTCAGAAACTGTGGGCCTCGATGCATTAACCCCTGAGTCAAATGGAGTTCTTCATCCAATTCGCGCAGTACGAGGAATCGAAGACTCGAGATCTGCCTACTCGACAAATACTGAAAGTAAGTTAATACGTGACGGAAATAGATTTATTTCACCTGAGGATATATTTTTCTCATCGTGTAAACGATGGTCCTATTTCTTCACTATGTTTCAGGAACGTCTTGGTCTTGCTTCAACATTGTAGTGAAGAAGACCAGTATAATTGTCACTTTCCGCGACGATTTAGAGGTGATTATCCGTTGCCACGATACTTTCCGTTAATAATTCTGCACAAGTTTATCTCGGACTCTATGTTATTCCAGAGTTGTTATGATCAACGCTTGGATTACTTAGAATTGAGCTTCATGAGTGATACATATCGAGTGGTAGACACTTCTCTATCCTCTCCCTTCGTCTTCAAAGATCTAGTACCTTACACCTCATATAAGCTGACTGTCCATCGGGGTCTTCGGTCCACAGGGCTGACCATAATAGTTACCACTCTCGAGTCAGGTAAGAAAAAGCTATGATAATAAATCAAGCTGAATTGAAAATATGATATCTTATTACCTGATCCGAATATCAACCATAGTGCTATTCTTTCCGTTTATCGCAGCACCCGGCAGAGTGGGTAAATTGAAATGGTCACACCTATCCGATACTGAAGTCATTCTCCAGTGGACAGCACCCTCGCAAAAGAATGGAATCATCACTAAATACAGTGTGTCGATTCAGGTATTAATTACGTATCTATTAGCTGATGACACAACGATCTGTTTAGATAGTATCCCTACCTTAACCCTGACCATGAATAATCACCTAGGGTAGAAAAACATTGGGCAAAGCACATGACATCAATGATTATTATTATTGATTCAAAGATTAACGAATTTGGAATAAGGCCTCTCGTCAAACTTCACTTTTCCGATAATTTCAGAACCTTATCGAGGTCATGACGTGTAAACTAGTCATATTATTATTCGTTATTTAGAGACTTGGAATAATTGGTTGCGAGGAACTCGGAAAATCTACACCTCCGCAAAATGCGATAGTAAAAGAAATTAGTGAAACAACAGCTTCCTTCACCGACCTGCATCCTTATGCCCTTTACGAAGCATCGGTAAACGCATACACCTCCGAACCAGGACCGAATGTTCTGCTCAAATTTTATACGAATGAAACGGGTGAGTAGCGAGCGGTGAGATATATTTTTTTCTTCTCGAAAGCTATAACACTTGTTTGTTGATCTGGACAGAGATTCCTACCTCAGTCGTCAGCAATTTGGAACTTGTCAATGGTCAGAGTCTTCTCAAATGGGACAAAATACCTGAAGATTGTACCAGTATTTCCGGCCCCCTGGGAGACACGAGATTAATATTTAAACGTCTTAGTAAATCGGTAAAAAGTTGGACTTTGAAGAAAGATACTACATTGACGGAGTTCAGTCTGAACACCATTGACCTGGCTCCCTATACCAGATACAGGGTGCGTGTTCACATCATGAGAGAAAGTAACAAATGCATAAACACTGGTCTTTACCAGCAGAAATTTTGGAGGACATCACCAACTGGTGAGAATCCGATCCCACTAGTTTTGTAGATTGGTAAAATTGAGAGGATGAATGGAATTGGGAATGGATACATGAATATACTCTTTAATACTCCCTTCAATTACTATTTTTCTTATTCCAGCGCCACCCGCTGTGGAAAATCTCCAAGTAGACGAAGTCGACCCTGACACGAATACCATCAACTTACGATGGATGCCACCTAATCCTGCCAATGGTGTGATTGAATCCTACGAGGTAATAATCATCGGAAAAAATTGGACGTTGGATGGCTGGACCATCAAAGTGTCGGAAGGAATACCAATGTGTGATTTATGGAGTGACTACGTCTGTTTCGGAAATATAGAACTTCCGTCACATGCTGTAACCGAGAAATTTGTAATAGAGGTATTGAACAGGAGATTTTTATAAACCGATGCGAATGGCGGGTATCATTTGGTTTCGAAGAAAATTAAAAACGAAATGGTTTATTGATATTTTGATTACAGGTTAACGCGAGAAACGAGGGAGTTCCGAAAAAAGGAACCTCAGCATCGCTTGAATTGAGCCCTTCCATGGATTACGATAGTGGTAAGTCGACATAACAGTCAAGAGACGATTTCGCCCGAGATCCTGACCAGAATAAATGCCCTCTTTGTTTCAGCCCCTGACTCCCCATCGAATTTAACAATGGTCCCTGAGGGTGCTGGTGTCATAATGGTAGAATGGATGCATCCGTTATCCAGTTACACGAAAATCACACGATTCGAAATCACCGTCAAGTTCTTGCGTACTATTCTAGAAAATGAAAAAGAACCAGGCACGCGGTATCCGATTCAGATGGATTATACAATCACAAAAAGGCGGAGAAACTACAGCGAAATGCTATACCTTTTACCCTCGACACGGTACAATGTTTCTGTGGTTGCGGTGAATAAGCGTGAAACGAAAAGCCTGGAGACTAACGCACAGCTTGGAGTTCCAGCGAGCCTCGGTTTCAGGAGCGAAGCGGAACCCAAAATAACATTCGACGGAACTTCGATCGACATTGAAATGCCTGTGGTCGTCAACGCGACACAGAACACTACGGTCAAAGTGATAGTTAAGGGTTTGTTAACATGCGCGCGAAATCAGTCGCCAAAATCATCACACCTGGAAAATCTGACAATATCTCAGATGGAATGGGACGCTGTATTATATCAGGTGAGCTGAATTCATCGCAGGCGATTAACACCTCGTGCAAAAATCTGTTCGTTCATTTTTCTTGTCTCATTATCAGTCTCTGTCACACGGTGTCTACTTTGCCTCAGGTAAGGAGCAACACATCTGAATCCTTGAAGATCCTCGTAAAGCAGAACCACGGCGTGACGTTAAACTGCTCCCTGCATCTTGGAGAAACGTATAGGATCATTTTCAACGCGACGGACTGGTACTCCAAGACATCGGCCATACTCGGGACGTCCCCAATTACTCTGATTGCTCTGACCACACCTAATATAGCCTGGTTAGCTATATTTCCAGTTCCAGCTGTCTGCGTGCTAGTGCTGATCATCTTATACAGGTAATAGAATGTTTGAACGGAACCTGAGTTCTCGTTTAGCTTATGGATAATGCAATTTGGAAAGAAGAAGAACCGATATATATTTCCTGCGCTTTCAGGCCTACAGAATCGGGTTCACTTTATATAAGATTACTCTGAAATTTAAAATCGTTTTTGCACTTGAAATAATTTTTCAGCTATCGCGAAAGCATTCAGCGACAACTCAGGCGGACCTGCCCGTTTAACATGGATCGACTATCCTTGACAGCAACGTGTACAAACGATCTACAGTCTCTTCATTTCTCAAATAATTCAATGTCACAGGTTGAATTAGAGGAAGATAGAGTGTACGACTTACCAAAAGGGCATGATTCTTGCTCTGTGAGCAGAGAGAACTTTGGCAAGTACGTTAGGCAATCTGCTGCTAATGGACGACTGTATTCACAGTTCATGGTAAGCAATTCCGATTTTCTAACAATATGTGCAAAAGACATGATACCGTATACCATAGTTCTTTCAATTATATACGGTAAACACTAATCGAGAAATTAAATGCAATAAGAGCTTCTGATACATGGCAAGTGTTCTGTTTTGTGAATTTTTATTGCACACCTATAGCTCACACATGTATGATAAATGTACTTTACCCAACGAACAGTTCGATTATTCATAAATTCGTGAAGCACGCTCATGTTGCATGCAATTCCATATCCATCCGCAAAATTGATTGATGTTTTGGACTTTAGCTGTTGCTGAGAGGTTTGACAAAACCCTGCGATTACGGAAAAGAGCCCGATAACATGCCAAAGAACAGATACGAAAATCTGGTTGCATGTGAGTAACGTCAGCGACTATTACGTGATCATTATACCTCAGAACATAAGTTTCCCCAGATAATTGGAACCAGTCTGGACACCGCGTTCTGAATTATCTGCATAATCAGTCCCGCTTCCACCATTACGAGTTTATACGAATTTTTATCGAAACTTCACTATAGAGCTTCTGGATATTAAATTAAGCCTGTTTACAGCGCGCTTTACTCATTTTATACGCCTTATTTTATCTTGAAACTATCTGTAGATGACGATACCAGAGTTGTTCTCGAGAAACTTCCCGGCGATTTTTACTCTGATTATATCAATGCCAGTTACATCAAGGTAAGAGGATCAAACGTGTTGTCATCAATATGACGAGTGACGTTCGGTGTGTTGAACGTATCCATATTGCAGGGGTATAGAAAGGAGAGGGTCTACATCGCAACCCAGGGACCAAAGCCAAACACGGTGAATGATTTCTGGAGGATGATCTGGGAGCAGGAAGTCAGAGTGATTTGTATGCTGACTAATGTCACAGAGGGTACCGAGGTTAGCCACTATTTGAATGAATCGATGCTAATT
Source organism: Tenthredo mesomela (assembly GCA_943736025.1). Lineage (NCBI taxonomy): Eukaryota > Metazoa > Arthropoda > Insecta > Hymenoptera > Tenthredinidae > Tenthredo > Tenthredo mesomela. Next base: position 28,511,749 of record OX031018.1, read on the forward strand.
CGTATGGAAACGTAAGTCGAGGGAAGCAAAAATAATACAAGACGCAAATATTTCAGACTAATTGTGAGAAGTACTGGCCAGATATCGGGTCCGGGGTGAGGCACGGTAACTTCCACGTCTCTAACGTTGACGACCAAGTGTATGCCGACTACACTTTCAGAACGCTTGAACTTAGTTATAAACGGAACATGCGAAAGGTAGGGTGAGGAAGCTCAACGGTTGCTAAAATTCAAATTTCCCCGTGATTTCCCTGTATTTTTCTCTTTATTCGCGCAGATCACGCACCTTCACTATACGGGATGGCCGATTACCGGGGTTCCAACATACCCTGAATCATTCGTCGCGTACTTGAAAAAGCTCAAGCGAACGCCTGCAGGGAATAGTCCCATCGTTGTACATTGCAGTACCGGCGAAGGTCGGACCGGCATGATAATATTATGCGACATCTGTCTGCGCCAAGCAGCTGCGGAAAAGGTGGGTACTTTTGGATAACGCGTAAGTAGTAACGTCGAAACATTGAAATTGAAATTGGACTCATTAGGTGATCGACGTAACAGCCGTGATCACACGAATGCGTGATGACCGTGCGAACATGGTGAGCACTCTGCAGCAGTACCTGCTTGCTCACATAATTATAATGGAAAGCATCATGCCCTGGGCCACGCAGATTGCCTGCACCGAAGTTCTGTCAGAGCGTATGAAACGAATGAGAATTCAGTTACCGTTCGACAAAGAAAGGTGAGCAGTTCAGTCCGTTGATTTAATAGTTAACTTGGAGTATCTACTTTGTCTTTTGTCCTCCGGCTATTGAATTGAAAATCATGCATATGTACGTGACGATTTTTTTCTGATACAGACTGGATGACGCCAAGTGGCAGAAACAGGTGTTGCAATCCTTGTCTATGCCGATACCCGCCACTATGGAGAACGTGGGTAATGATAGAATTCAGAACCTCGTCCCAGGTTGGAAAATTCTTTCGCATTCTACTCATTCTTTCATAGATTACGCTGAAATTGTGACAATATTTCGAATTCAATACCCAAGTATAATTGTTACAATTTCAGCCACCTATGTAGCCTTTCGTTCCGATCTGATCGAAAACGAGAGCAATCAGATCAACGCGGTGAGCGTTGATGGCGTCAAGGTAAAGAAACGATATCTGGCATCTTGGCTACCGCCACCCATAAGCCTCTTCAACTTTTGGGGATTCATCACTGAAAAGAAAATGAAACTCATCATAATATTGCAATGCTCTGACCCGAGAGATCCCGTGAGTACAAGAAAGAGGAACGACTCGTTGGTGCATGAATTATTGTACCACCGCATATAAGTATGGTTTCCACTGATTTTTCCGCAGACATGCATGGACATCATGCCCAATGAATCGATCGTCGTCCCCATGCTCGACATACAAGTGCAGAATAAAACAAGTCTTGACGAGGGGGAATATTTTACAAATGAGAGACTTCTGCTCAAGGATACCTTACAGGTAATAATACATGTACAGAAAATATGTCCGTACAAATATTAGTTTCTCCAATACTAAATATGAAATGCGGTTTCTCAGAAACTTATGTCATCTTGTTTGTGGTTTAGGGTCGGGCAAGATCACAGTCAGTGGCCGTGCTGACGTGCAAAGGATGGGGATATAGCCAAAATCAAAAACCACCACCACCCGAAGCGTTGATTTCACTTTGGAAAGCTTCGGAAAAAATCACGCGAAAGAAAGGCGAGACCTTGGTGCTTTGTCAGTGAGTATAATACGCCGGGCTACTCAAACGTTGGAATGTAGTTTTCAAGTATCAGATTATCACGAAATATCTCTATTTTGCCCGTAACGCAATATTGGTTATCAAATCCGATCTCTATTCGCCTAATTTTCTTCTGTTTTTAGCGACGGCATCACGGGCTGCGGCCTATACCTGGCACTGAGTTTTCTACTAGAGCTTATGGCCGAAGAAAAGGAGTGTGATATCATTTCCGCAGTCCAAGCAGTTCGCCGATCCGAACTGGAATTTGTGCAGTCGATGGTAGGACCAGTTAATGGCAGGCATTCTAGTCTATCTCAAATAGTTTTATTTTTTATTTCAACCGAGATGAATGGATTGAAAATATGAGAGTCCAAGAATGAATTTTGCCTGCAGATATTGAGACCAGGTAACAATCGAGCCATACTCGTAACCCGAGTGCATTTCATCATTTTCAGGAGCAATTCGAGTACTTATACGATGCAGCGGTGACTTACGTCGAGAGTCTTCAGGCGTAAGCGAATTTTGACTGATTCTGAACCGCGATTTGATGACAACGTGGAAAGGAACTGGATCTCGAATTATTTCTATGTAAAAATTTCTATAGATTAGCGAATGCTTATCTCTTTATAAATTTCCATTCATGTTTCTCACATCTATAAGAATAGTGGAACATATTTAACTATAAGACATTCCTAATGTTATGTTACGATGAAGCATTTTATATCATCTAAGTTCTTCGATAAGCAGTACTCTCTTGAAATAAATCAGTGGAATTTCACTGATTCAACCAGTGAGTAGAATGTTTACTGGTAGATCAGTGAACTTCCAAGTTTTTCACTGGTCCAATCAGTGGAATTCACTGGTTGAATCAGTGAATTACCCCCACTTCTATGTTTACTGGTTAAATCAGTGAGATTTCACTACTGTCGGCGCAAAAAGGTTTGGCCCCTCTGTTTGAGTGATCATAACTTCTACAGGAAAATTGGTAGAGCATCGAGTCTGGAAAGATCGGAAAGCGCCAAGTTTTCTGCGTCTAATGGTTGTTCGCAAATTTCCGTGTAAAAATCGTGAAAGCCCCTATGATCTCCGAAAAGTTAAAAAAAACGTAGTTTTTCGGAGTCCATCGCCGTACAACTTCAACTCGCCAGGTGCAAAAAGGTCCAATGGTGCGATTTGGGGAACGGATCGGTACGGACGAACATGAGCCAGCTCAAAATTATCGTCAGGATATACACTTTTTGATTCCGTAATAAGTTTTTGGTTCGCAATAGCGGACTTCCAGTAATCGACGTCAACAATTTTTCAAATTTGCGCAGGCCGCCTGTGTCCCCTAGCTGCTTTCACGATTCTGATTCAATCAAAGTTGAACTCAAATGAATTTATGAAGCCTGTGCATCCAATTTTCTTTTATTTTGTCGTATCTATGTCGGAATGTGAGGACCCTAGAACCCCCCTATTTTCGCCTAAACTGTTCCCTATTTCCCCTAAAATTTGACGGAGTGATCGCTGTGAAGCCTGTAAAATTATTATTTAATGATAATTTTTTGACACAGGAATCCCTTTATTGCTACTTGATGAAGCAACAGAATTAAAATATATGTAATAACATTTAACAGTTGAGAGCAGCATCTTTATAAATACGTCACAAATTTGAGATAAAAAAATCAGCGTTAAAATCTTTATAAAATGTCTAATACATTATTCTATTATTAGGGTGATGATAGACATAACTATTTTATGTATCAAAGATTCGGTTTGTTGAATATAAATAAATACAAGTATAAGAATGAGTATAATATTTATTTTTTCTTACAAATTACAAGTCGTATACTATATTATCTATTAAATACACTTATTTTCCGTTCTATTATACTACATGAAATTCACTACAATTTATAAGCACTCGCGATGCTTAAGTACAGTTCGATGGACTTGATGAATTAAATAAAGTAAAATATAATGTTATTAAAATATAAATATTAATATTAATAAACTATTCGAATAGTCCCTTCATCTGGCTATGGGTGCCTCTGGCTTGCCTCTTTTTATTTTTAACATCTGCACCGAATGAATTTTAGGACGGGAGCGACGAATGGCTGGTATCGTGAACGTGAAACCATTTCAAAGTTGAGAGAGTTGAGAAATTCAAATATTATATATTTTTACAATACGTGTGATACAGAATTTATTATTATTATTAATATTATCATCATCATTATTATATTACCGGTGCCGCATTAATACCTGAATTTATATCATAACTCATAATTATTATGTATCATAAATTAATAGACGGACCAATTTCTAGAAGAGGGTAAACCTAAGGAATGAACGCTGCGCCCTATTACATGCAACCCGCGGATCATTTCATTATTCTGATCATTCTAGTTCCGTAGTTCGTCGCCCGGTGGCGCCGCCAGCGTGAACTGACCTACGCAACGGCGTCCTTGCCCCACTTCACGCCTCAAGGTCGTCAAGGATGGAGCGCGGAAGCAAACCGGTCTAACCGGTTTCAGTAGCCTTCGTGGCGCCGACTAGTAAACAGGTCTGTGACGTAGCGACATGTTCCTGGACGAATCTTACGCGCCGAATTAACCAACGTGCGAGGTAATGTTTGACAAGTGGTTACGCTGCGTCGTTACGCGTTCGAGGAGACGTGAGTTTTAAATATTTTACCATAACCATAAATAATTATCAATTTTCAAGAAGAATCTTGCTGATTCGTTTCATACGGAAAATAGTAATACCATACGAAACTTTTTCGAGATGTTATTTTACGTGTCGCGTATTTCGATCAGCGAAGTAAGTGACGATTGGAGGCCTTTGATTATTATTCAGGGAAATAGGGAATCGTTCATTTTCAAGTATATTCTATCTCCACCCGCGAATAATTGTGTGAAAATCTACATTTCTTGCGAACATAACCTCTCCGATCTATTTTAAACACAAATATACTAGGCGAGGGAGTTTCGTTTGATAACCTCGCGATAATTATCATCCTATCGTATCAGCAGTCACATAATTCCAAGTTCCTCTTCAATCGTTTGCTCTACGAGCATATTTTGTGCCGCCGAGGCTAAACTAATACATCGTGTTATTTTGACTTTACAAATGTTTTCTCGGAGAATACTTGTTCCCTGATTTAATCTTTTCTTCGATTCTTTGACAGCGTTATCAGTCGACGGAGATCTGAACGAGCGTCGCAGATACTTGAGATGCATAGATCCTACGTGCCAATTGGTCGGAGATGGACGCCAACCAACACTATCTGGCTAGTCATAGGTTAATGGTCAACCAAGACGATGATAAGCTCCATATCGTATCAGCCAAAGATCCTGTATAACTATAAATGTATGTCGATGAAACAATCAATGCTGAAACACATTTATCTCGGATACTCAGACAGTATCCATCTCTAGATCTAACAACGGTTGTTTTAATCGCAACAATATTCCCACGTTTCAGAATTGGGGAGAGAAAATCAGATCTGGATAGATTACGTGCCGAATCATCAGTCCCATATGCCTTTCCAACTATTCGAAAACAGTTGGCCAACAGTTATGGAGTATCACGGCGACCAAGCTGGTGATTGACCTCTAATTTGAGGGACCATGGTCAGAGGCAAGGAGGATATTGGCGTTGAGGTAATTGATCTCTAATATCGATTGACTTCTAGCCACCACAGGCTGCATTGCATCAATTTACCCATGTTATTGAAATCAAATTGCCCCTGATTCGTTATTATATCGCAAATAAATCACCTTTTGGAATCCATGTATCATAGCTTCTCCCTGTACCTTTAGCTAGCGATGGACGCCCCTGGCTTACCTCTGTCATCACTTTACACCAGATATTCTCACGGCGACTTGGTTCTACTCAGCTGCGAGGGAAACTGTACGGACACGATAATGATGTACCCAAAGGCAACATAGTGACGCGATTCGTGCAATACTTGGGGATATCTTATTAGGCGGTGAGTCTAAGAGATAAGGAACACTCAATTCTTCGAAGCAATTATAACTTGCTTCTTTCAATGGCAAACTGGAATCTTTGTGTTGTATTCACAACAGTAGTGAGAGCTTGATGAATCTCAAGAAAATTGTTCACTTTATTTTTGGATATAGACTTACCTTGTAGTAGAGAAAGAAATATCTGAATAACGAGGATAGAGGATTAAAGGTTCTAAAATAAATACAGGCATAGATTACTGTAGAATTAATTAAGCATCACATTTATTTTTCAAACATCAAACACAATTCAATATTGGTGATAAATTACTTTCGAGTCCCATTCTCTGGTTCTTAGTTCAAAATGTTTGCTTGAACAATACATTGAGTCAATTTATTCCATGTAACGTATGTTAATCTAGTTTTTATCTTCACAGATGTTGTTCATCGAGGGAAACTAGGTCCTGTCCATCTTCAACAAAACCTCTTCAATATTCATCAGGACAGGATTCACAACAGGAAGTGGAGCAGTCAAAGCACCGGGGGAATGACTGCAAGACAACTCTGCACTGCAAAGTGTTGATAAAGTAGCATAAGCATATAGTTTTAGGGTAATCATTTCTCGAAGCTACAAGCTGTGATATATTAACTCGTTATTATACAGCACGCTTCACCTGACTAGTTCATACGAGGACTCCGAATACTTTCAATCTTACAGAATAGATGAGAATGATGTATAAATAATAACAGCCCCGTAACACATACAAATACGATATACATACGTGAAATAATATTATACTCCTTTGATTTCCTCGTACATACGGGCGGGTCAAAGTGCACGAGAAAACACTACCGTGGATAAAAAGCATTCTTTCCCGTTAGTGAAAAATGTGTTTGTTTGTTTTTCGCATTTCGGGACATAACTTTTCTTCCATTCACTATTTATTTGACATTGTCCGAAATGAATAGAGAGTAGATCATTGAGAGATCCGTGAGTTATAAATCGTCATTAGTATCTTTTAACAACAAGTATGTGTAAATTAACGAATTGTTTTACTGTGGTTCCTGCAATAAAATTACATCGTCTGACTAATATTGTTGAAGGAATTCTTGATTCAAATAATAATTGTATTCTATATTTGTATCGCGGTAGGAAAAATAGAATGCAGTATCTGTATGTATTATCGCGGCAAGGATTAATTTGGAGTTAAATCATACTTTTAGTATAGCCTAATTAAAATTTCCTCGCTTTATATTAGACTGGAATTATTATCCTTACCGTATTGCATTCAAAACATATCCGATGATATTTTAGATCCATAACAATAACTCTAAACTAAGCGTTTGCATAACTTAGAGAAATTGCCGTACAGATAAAGAGACATAAACACATGCTTTTGGTTTTCCAAGAAAGTAACGTTTTCTTTATATTAGTAGACTAACTATAATTAGCAAACCTTTGTCTATTCATATCTCTACAAACTTAAAGAACAAATACGTGATGCAATAGTCTGGATGATTATTACATACCAATCATTTGTAGAAGCTATAAGTAGTAACAGATAAACTCTTTACTGTACAGCAAGCTATATCTGACTAATTCATACGGTAATATTATAATCTCACAAGGAAAAGACTTGTGAAATTACAGAATAGATGAGAATTCGTGATGATATATTATGAACAATATGTTCTTTCTTATTTGTTTAAACTCGTTGTATTTGGGATAGTTGGATTAGCCATTACCGTATTAAATATTCTCAATATGTATGCAGGTAACAGAGCATAATACACGCATATACGATATACGTACTTTACTCTTTTGGAAAATTGCCCTTAATGAATAGAGAGGAGATAATTTAAAGATCCATCAATTGGAGACTCTCATTAGTATCTTTGAAAAAGAACCATATTTATAGAGTCAAAGTATTATTGTTAACTAAAGCCATAATGGAAATAATGAATCTGTTCTCTATTCGTATGGTGGTCTGAAAAATAATAATGAACAACTCGTTGTTTTCAACAAGACCAATATGAAAACTATCTGCTTCAAAAACATTGTACTTGGCATTCTGTAAAATATACCTTCGTACGTATATGCATGTATTATCGTCGCAACGATTAGCTTAGAGTATAATGATAGTTTTATTATAGCCTAATTATAGTTTTAGCTAATCTCGGGACTTTCAAAGTGCCAAATAGGTAGTTTCCTGTGATATACGTAGTAAATTAACGTATATGTTTTACAATCACATCTACAATCATTTTCAATCAAATGTTCAGTGTTGTGAAAATTGTGATTGAATTTTTTTTAATTACTCATTACTTCCGTAATGTGTAATTAAATGAAGTTTACTACTTCGATATAACTTTACTTTATAATTAGTTTAATCAACTTTATTTCATAATTACTTCAAGTAACTTCACTTTATGATTAGTTTAAATGATTTTACTTTATAATTCGTTTAAACAACTTGACTTTACAATGAGTTTGAATATCTTTACTCTATTACTCCATTATTAGTTTAAATATCTTTACTCTACAATTAGTCCAAATATCTTTACTTTTTAATTCGTTTGAATAACTTGACTTTACAATTAGCTCAAATATCTTTACTCTATTACTCTATGATTTACCGTATTTACGCGCAAATAAGCCGCACTTTTTTTCGCTTTTTCAACCTCCCAAAATCTGGGTGCGGCTTATACGCGGGTGCGGCTTATATGAGGATACAATTGCGAAATATTGAACAAAAAACGTTGGAACAGCATGGAATGACTTAGCATAGGTGTATAAGGAAACGCAATCAGTAAAAATGCCAGAAATACTTTATAACATTTTTTTATCTGAATCAAAATGAAGGAATAGGGGAACTCCCGTGATTTAAAAAGCGGTCGCGCATGCACAAAGCAGTGTTGAAATTCGAATTTTGTCGCCGGCTTGTGTCATCTATACCCGCGGCTTATACGAGTGTAAAAACTTTTTTCCGCAAATGACCCTTCCAAAATCGGGGTGCGGCTTATACGCGGGTGCGGCTTATTTTCACGTAAATACGGTATATATCTTGACTCTATAATTAGTTCAAATATCTTTACTCTATAATTGGTTCAAATATCCTTTTTCTATAATTAGTTTAAATATCTTTACTTCATAATTCGTTTGAATAACTTTACGTTATAATGAGTTTAAATATCTTGACTCTACTACTCATGATTAGTTTATATATCTTTATTCTATAATTAGTTTATATATCTTTACTTTATAATTCGTTTAAATATCTTTTTCATATAATTAGTTCAAATATCTTTACTCTATTAATCTATAATTTATATATCTTTACTCTACAATTAGTTCAAATAACTTGACTTCATGATTGGTGAAATGAGGTATTTTGTTATATTATATTTTCAGGAATTTTTATTTCTAAGTTTTCAAATAATACAGACGAAACTTAGAGGTGGCAGAAATAATATCTATTAATTTGTTAATACATTTTTATTATCATATAAATCGTTGTATACGACATTGTGAGTCGCAAATTCGAAATAGAATCTATTAAAAAAATAATATATAACAATATATAATTGGTGCGTTGATGCGCCTTACGAAATGCAACCCGCCGATCAGTTGAGTATTTTGCTAATTCTAGTTCCGTAGTTCGTCGCCCGGTGGCGCCGCCAGCGTGAACTGACCTACGCAACGGCGTCCTTGCCCCACTCGCCGCCTCAAGGCCGTTGAAGGCCGTCAAGGATGGGGGGATGGGGTTTGGAAGCAAACCGGTCTGACCGGTTTCAGTAGCTTTCGTGGCGCCGACGAGTAAACAGGTCTGTGACGTAGTGAAATGTTCCTGGAGAAACTTACGCGCCGCGTTAACCAACGTTTACAATTAACCAACGGAAATGTTTGACAAGTGGTACGCTGCGTCGTTACGGGTTCGAGGAGACGTGAGTTTTTAATATTCCGATCACCATTTTAACATAACCATAAATGATTATGAATTTTCAAGAAGAATCTCGCTGATTCGTTTCATACGGAAAATAGTATACGAAACTTTTTCAAGATGTTATTTTACGTGTCGCGTATTTCGATCAGCGAAGTAAGTGACGATTGGAGGCCTTTGATTATTATTCAGGGAAATAGGGAATCGTTCATTTTCAAGTATATTCTATCTCCACCCGCGAATAATTGTGTGAAAATCTACATTTCTTGCGAACATAACCTCTCCGATCTATTTTAAACACAAATATACTAGGCGAGGGAGTTTCGTTTGATAACCTCGCGATAATTATCATCCTATCGTATCAGCAGTCACATAATTCCAAGTTCCTCTTCAATCGTTTGCTCTACGAGCATATTTTGTGCCGCCGAGGCTAAACTAATACATCGTGTTATTTTGACTTTACAAATGTTTTCTCGGAGAATACTTGTTCCCTGATTTAATCTTTTCTTCGATTCTTTGACAGCGTTATCAGTCGACGGAGATCTGAACGAGCGTCGCAGATACTTGAGATGCATAGATCCTACGTGCCAATTGGTCGGAGATGGACGCCAACCAACACTATCTGGCTAGTCATAGGTTAATGGTCAACCAAGACGATGATAAGCTCCATATCGTATCAGCCAAAGATCCTGTATAACTATAAATGTATGTCGATGAAACAATCAATGCTGAAACACATTTATCTCGGATACTCAGACAGTATCCATCTCTAGATCTAACAACGGTTGTTTTAATCGCAACAATATTCCCACGTTTCAGAATTGGGGAGAGAAAATCAGATCTGGATAGATTACGTGCCGAATCATCAGTCCCATATGCCTTTCCAACTATTCGAAAACAGTTGGCCAACAGTTATGGAGTATCACGGCGACCAAGCTGGTGATTGACCTCTAATTTGAGGGACCATGGTCAGAGGCAAGGAGGATATTGGCGTTGAGGTAATTGATCTCTAATATCGATTGACTTCTAGCCACCACAGGCTGCATTGCATCAATTTACCCATGTTATTGAAATCAAATTGCCCCTGATTCGTTATTATATCGCAAATAAATCACCTTTTGGAATCCATGTATCATAGCTTCTCCCTGTACCTTTAGCTAGCGATGGACGCCCCTGGCTTACCTCTGTCATCACTTTACACCAGATATTCTCACGGCGACTTGGTTCTACTCAGCTGCGAGGGAAACTGTACGGACACGATAATGATGTACCCAAAGGCAACATAGTGACGCGATTCGTGCAATACTTGGGGATATCTTATTAGGCGGTGAGTCTAAGAGATAAGGAACACTCAATTCTTCGAAGCAATTATAACTTGCTTCTTTCAATGGCAAACTGGAATCTTTGTGTTGTATTCACAACAGTAGTGAGAGCTTGATGAATCTCAAGAAAATTGTTCACTTTATTTTTGGATATAGACTTACCTTGTAGTAGAGAAAGAAATATCTGAATAACGAGGATAGAGGATTAAAGGTTCTAAAATAAATACAGGCATAGATTACTGTAGAATTAATTAAGCATCACATTTATTTTTCAAACATCAAACACAATTCAATATTGGTGATAAATTACTTTCGAGTCCCATTCTCTGGTTCTTAGTTCAAAATGTTTGCTTGAACAATACATTGAGTCAATTTATTCCATGTAACGTATGTTAATCTAGTTTTTATCTTCACAGATGTTGTTCATCGAGGGAAACTAGGTCCTGTCCATCTTCAACAAAACCTCTTCAATATTCATCAGGACAGGATTCACAACAGGAAGTGGAGCAGTCAAAGCACCGGGGGAATGACTGCAAGACAACTCTGCACTGCAAAGTGTTGATAAAGTAGCATAAGCATATAGTTTTAGGGTAATCATTTCTCGAAGCTACAAGCTGTGATATATTAACTCGTTATTATACAGCACGCTTCACCTGACTAGTTCATACGAGGACTCCGAATACTTTCAATCTTACAGAATAGATGAGAATGATGTATAAATAATAACAGCCCCGTAACACATACAAATACGATATACATACGTGAAATAATATTATACTCCTTTGATTTCCTCGTACATACGGGCGGGTCAAAGTGCACGAGAAAACACTACCGTGGATAAAAAGCATTCTTTCCCGTTAGTGAAAAATGTGTTTGTTTGTTTTTCGCATTTCGGGACATAACTTTTCTTCCATTCACTATTTATTTGACATTGTCCGAAATGAATAGAGAGTAGATCATTGAGAGATCCGTGAATTATAAATCGTCATTAGTGTGTTTTAACAACAAGTGTGTGTAAATTAACGAATTGTTTTACTGTGGTTCATGCGATAAAATTACATCGTCTGACTAATATTGTTGAAGGAATTCTCGATTCAAATAATAATTGTATTCTATATTTGTATCGCGTTAGGAAAAATAGAATGTAGTATCTGTATGTATTATCGCGGCAAGGATTAATTTAAAGTTAAATCATACTTTTAGTATAGACTAATTATAAATTTCCTCGCTTTATATTAGACTGGAATTATTATCCTTGCCGTATTGCATTCAAAACATATCTGATGATAATTTAGATCCATAACAATAACTCTAAACTAGGCGTTTGCATAACTTAGAGAAATTGCCGTACAGATAAAGAGACATAAACACATGCATTTGGTTTTCCAACAAAGTAACATTTTCTTTAGTAGCCTAACTATAATTCACAAACCTTTGTACGTTTCGTTAGTTTACTCGTTTATTTATATCTCCAAAAATTTAAGAAACAAATACGTGATGCAATAGTCTGGATGATTATTACATACCTATCATTTGTAGAAGCTATAAGTAGTCACCGATAAACTCTTTACTGTACAGCAAGCTATACCTAACTAATTCATACGGTAATAATAATATTAATAATCTCACAAGGAAAAGACTTGTGATATTACAGAATAGATGAGAATTCGTGATGATATATTATGAACAATATGTTCTTTCTTATTTGTTTAAACTCATTGTATTTGGGATAGTTGGATTAGCCATTACCGTATGAAATATTTTCAATATCTATGCAGGTAACAGAGCATAATACACGCATATACGATATACGTACTTTACTCTTTTGTAAAATTGTCCTTAATGAATAGAGAGGAGATAATTTAAAGATCCATCAATTGGAGACTCTCATTAGTATCTTTGAAAAAGAACCATATTTATAGAGTCAAAGTATTATTGTTAACGAAAGCCATAATGGAAATAATGAATCTGTTCTCTATTCGTATGGTGGTCTGAAAAATAATAATAAACAGCTCACTCATTTCAACAAGACCAATATAAAAACTATCTGCTTCAAACATTGTACTTGGCATTCTGTAAAATATACCTTTGTACGTATATGCATGTGTTATCGTCGCAACGATTAGTTTAGAGTATAATAATAGTTTTATTATAACCTAATTATAGTTCTGTCTAATCTTGGAACTCTAAAAGTGCCAAATAAGTAGTTTTCAGTGATATTCGTAATAAATTATACGTATTACGATCACATCTACAATCTTTCCAATCAGATGTTCAGTGTTGTGAAAATTGTAATTACATTTTTTCAATTACTCATTAATTTCGTAATGTGTAATTGAATCAATTTTATTGCCTCGATATAACTTGACTTTATAATTGGTTTAAATACCTTTACTCTATGATTAGTTTGAATATCTTTACTTTATAATTAGTTTAAATATCTTTACTCTATAATTGGTTCAAATATCTTTACTCTATAATTAGTTTATATAACTTTACTTTAAAATTACTTTGAATAACTTCACTTTATAATTTTAAAAACAACTCGACTTTATAATCACTTTTAAATATTTTCACCTTATAATTACCTAGTTTGAATAACTTGACTTGACAATTAGTTCAAATATCTTTACTCTATTACTCTATGATTTATATATCTTTACTCCATAATTAGTTCTAATAACTTGACTTTATAATGAGTTCAAATATCTTCACTTTGTAATTGGTTCAAATATCTTTACTCTATAATTGGTTCAAATATCCTTTTTCTATAATTAGTTTAAATATCTTTTTTCTATAATTAGTTTAAATATCTTTACTTCATAATTCGTTTGAATAACTTTACGTTATAATGAGTTTAACTATACGTTATAATGAGTTTAAATATCTTTACTCTATTACTCAATGATTAGTTTAAATAACTTGACTTTGAAATGACTTTGCATAACTTCACTTTATAATCAGTTCAAATTATTTTACTTTATAATTCTCTTAAGCAACTTGACTTTATAATCACTTTTAAATATTTTCACTTTATAATTACTTAGTTTGAATAATTTGACTTTATAATGACTAAATATCTTGACTCTACAATTAGTTTGAAAATCTTTTTTCTATAATTAGTTTAAATATTTTTACTTCGTAATTCGTTTGAATAACTTTACGTTATAATGAGTTTAAATATCTTTACTCTATTACTCTATGATTAGTTTATATATCTTTATTCTATAATTAGTTTATATATCTTTACTTTATAATTAGTTTATATATCTTTACTTTATAATTAGTTTATATATCTTTACTTTATAATTCGTTTAAATATCTTTTTTATATAATCAGTTCAAATATCTTTACTCTATTACTCTATAATTAGTTCAAATAACTTGACTTCATGATTAGTTTGAATATCTTTACTCAATGATTAGTTTATATATCTTTACTCTATAATTAGTTTATAGATCTTTACTCTATAATTAGTTTGAATATCTTTTTTCTATATCTTTACTCTATAATTAGTTCAAACAACTTTAGTTTATACCCAATTATCTTGAATTCTTTTACTATTTATAATTAGCTTGAATAACTTGACTTTATAATTACTTTTACTATTTGAATCGAGTTTAATTACACATTACCAAAGTAATGGGTAATTAAATGAGCAACTTAATGAGAAATGTAATAAGTTACTCGCAACACTGCAAATATTTATGTAATAATAAGATTGTTTATGCAACAAACATGTATTATTACAGTAAATGGCGCATTCTTGAATAAATATCTCTTGAGATTGAAAATAATCAATCGTTGAATCATTATCCCCTCTCCTTTCCTTGCCTATAAGTCGAAAATCATGAAAATCGCATTATTTCATAATTTTGAAATAATAAAGTTGCCGCACGGGGTGACAAAGGGTATCGCCATCTCGCGGTGGAAGCACCGCACTATTTTTCCCGTAAAAATCGCGATGCGCCTGACCATATGCAACCCGCATTGCATCCGTGTGATGCAAGATTTTTGTTGCCTATAATCAGGCGCGGCTGATTTGACATGGCGATGCGCCTTACCATATGCAACCCGCATCGCATCCGTGTGATGCAAGATTTTTGTTGCCTATAATCAGGGTTGGTTAAACTCATTTTTCGGCCGGCGGCCCGATATTCGCTCAAAAAGCGCCGAAAATTGAAAAAGAGAGAGACAGAGCGATGGGAAATCAATGAGTGCGAGAGAGACAGAAGATTTTTTTTCGGTCAAAGGGGGTACCCTTCCTAAAATTCGGGTCTCAACTGCCAGAATTTCGGAGTCATTTTTCTGGCAGTTGAGACTTTATTTTAGGAGTCGTTTTTCTGGCAGTTGGGACATCGAATTTTAACTCTTAAAAATAAGGTCCCAACTGCCAGAAAAACGACTCCTAAAATAAAGTCTCAACTGCCAGAATTTCGGAGTCGTTTTTCTGGCAGTTGAGACTTTATTTTCGGAGTCGTTTTTCTGGCAGTTGAGACCTTATTTTTAAGAGTTAAAATTCGATGTCCCAACTGCCAGAAAAACGACTCCGAAAATAAAGTCTCAACTGCCAGAATTTCGGAGTCGTTTTTCTGGCAGTTGAGACTTTATTTTCGGAGTCGTTTTTCTGGCAGTTGGGACATCGAATTTTAACTCTTAAAAAGAAGGTCTCAACTGCCAGAAAAACGACTCCGAAAATAAAGTCTCAACTGCCAGAAAAACGACTCCGAAATTCTGGCAGTTGAGACTTTATTTTCGGAGTCGTTTTTCTGGCAGTTGGGACATCGAATTTTAACTCTTAAAAAGAAGGTCTCAACTGCCAGAAAAATAACTCCGAAAATAAAGTCTCAACTGCCAGAAAAACGACTCCGAAATTCTGGCAGTTGAGACTTTATTTTCGGAGTCGTTTTTCTGGCAGTTGGGACATCGAATTTTAACTCTTAAAAATAAAGTCTCAACTGCCAGAAAAATAACTCCGAAAATAAAGTCTCAACTGCCAGAAAAACGACTCCGAAATTCTGGCAGTTGATACCCGAATTTTAGGAAGGGTATACCCCCTTTGACCGAAAAAAAATCTTCTGTCTCTCTCGCACTCATTGATTTCCCATCGCTCTGTCTCTCTCTTTTTCGATTTTCGGCGCTTTTTGAGCGAAAATCGGGCCGCCGGCCGCAAAATGAGGTGAAATGCGCCTGATTATAGGCAACAAAAATCTGTGTATCACACGGATGCGTGCGGGTTGCATATAGTAAGGCGCATCGGTATTTCAAAATCGACGCGCCTGATTATAGGCAATAATAATTTTGCATCACACAGATGCAATGCGGGTTGCATATGGTCAGGCGCATCGCGATTTTTACGGGAAAAATAGTTCGGTGCTTTGACCGCGAGATGGCGATACCATTTGTCACCCCGTGAGGCAGCTTTATGATTTTAAAATTATGAAAAAAGGCGATTTTCATGATTTTCGACTTATAGGCAAGGAAAGGAGAGGGGATAATGATTCAACGATTGATTATTTTCAATCTCAAGAGATATTTATTCAACAATGCGCTAATTTACTATAATAATACATGTTTGTTGCATAAACAATCTTATTATTACATGAATATTTGCAGTGTTGCGAGTAACTTATTACATTTTTCATCAAGTTACTCATTTAATTACCCATTACTTTAGTAATGTGTAATTAAACTCGATTTAAATAGTAAAAGTAATTATAAAGTCATGTTATTCAAGCTAATTATAAATAGTAAAGTAATTCAAAATAATTAGGTATAAAGTAAAGTTGTTTGAACCAATTATAGAGTAAAGATATATAAATCATAGAGTAATAGAGTAAAGATACTTGAACTAATTGTAAAGTCAAGTTATTCAAACGAATTATAAAGTAAAGATATTCAAACTGATTACAGAGTAAAGATATTTAAACTAATCATGAAGTCAAGTTATTTAAACTAATCATAGAGTAATAGAGTAAAGATAATTAAACTCATTATAACGTAAAGTTATTCAAACGAATTTAAATTATGAAGTAAAGATATTTAAACTAATTATAAAGTCAAGTTATTCAAACGAATCATAAAGTAAAGATATTTGAACTAATTATAGAAAAAAGATATTCAAACTAATTATAGAGTAAAGATCTATAAACTAATTATAGAGTAAAGATATATAAACTAATCATTGAGTAAAGATATTCAAACTAATCATGAAGTCAAGTTATTTGAACTAATTATAGAGTAATAGAGTAAAGATATTTGAACTGATTACATAAAAAAGATATTTAAACGAATTATAAAGTAAAGATATATAAACTAATTATAAAGTAAAGATATATAAACTAATTATAAAGTAAAGATATATAAACTAATTATAGAATAAAGATATATAAACTAATCATAGAGTAATAGAGTAAAGATATTTAAACTCATTATAACGTAAAGTTATTCAAACGAATTACGAAGTAAAGATATTTAAACTAATTATAGAAAAAAGATATTCAAACTAATTGTAGAGTCAAGATATTTAGTCATTATAAAGTCAAATTATTCAAACTAAGTAATTATAAAGGGAAAATATTTAAAAGTGATTATAAAGTCAAGTTGCTTAAGAGAATTATAAAGTAAAATAATTTGAACTGATTATAAAGTGAAGTTATGCAAAGTCATTTCAAAGTCAAGTTATTTAAACTAATCATTGAGTAATAGAGTAAAGATATTTAAACTCATTATAACGTAAAGTTATTCAAACAAATTATGAAGTAAAGATATTTAAACTAATTATAGAAAAAAGATATTTAAACTAATTATAGAAAAAGGATATTTGAACCAATTATAGAGTAAAGATATTTGAACCAATTACAAAGTGAAGATATTTGAACTCATTATAAAGTCAAGTTATTAGAACTAATTATGGAGTAAAGATATATAAATCATAGAGTAATAGAGTAAAGATATTTGAACTAATTGTCAAGTCAAGTTATTCAAACTAGGTAATTATAAGGTGAAAATATTTAAAAGTGATTATAAAGTCGAGTTGTTTTTAAAATTATAAAGTGAAGTTATTCAAAGTAATTTTAAAGTAAAGTTATATAAACTAATTATAGAGTAAAGATATTTGAACCAATTATAGAGTAAAGATATTTAAACTAATTATAAAGTAAAGATATTCAAACTAATCATAGAGTAAAGGTATTTAAACCAATTATAAAGTCAAGTTATATCGAGGCAATAAAATTGATTCAATTACACATTACGAAATTAATGAGTAATTGAAAAAATGTAATTACAATTTTCACAACACTGAACATCTGATTGGAAAGATTGTAGATGTGATCGTAATACGTATAATTTATTACGAATATCACTGAAAACTACTTATTTGGCACTTTTAGAGTTCCAAGATTAGACAGAACTATAATTAGGTTATAATAAAACTATTATTATACTCTAAACTAATCGTTGCGACGATAACACATGCATATACGTACAAAGGTATATTTTACAGAATGCCAAGTACAATGTTTGAAGCAGATAGTTTTTATATTGGTCTTGTTGAAATGAGTGAGCTGTTTATTATTATTTTTCAGACCACCATACGAATAGAGAACAGATTCATTATTTCCATTATGGCTTTCGTTAACAATAATACTTTGACTCTATAAATATGGTTCTTTTTCAAAGATACTAATGAGAGTCTCCAATTGATGGATCTTTAAATTATCTCCTCTCTATTCATTAAGGACAATTTTACAAAAGAGTAAAGTACGTATATCGTATATGCGTGTATTATGCTCTGTTACCTGCATAGATATTGAAAATATTTCATACGGTAATGGCTAATCCAACTATCCCAAATACAATGAGTTTAAACAAATAAGAAAGAACATATTGTTCATCATATATCATCACGAATTCTCATCTATTCTGTAATATCACAAGTCTTTTCCTTGTGAGATTATTAATATTATTATTACCGTATGAATTAGTTAGGTATAGCTTGCTGTACAGTAAAGAGTTTATCGGTGACTACTTAAAGCTTCTACAAATGATAGGTATGTAATAATCATCCAGACTATTGCATCACGTATTTGTTTCTTAAATTTTTGGAGATATAAATAAACGAGTAAACTAACGAAACGTACAAAGGTTTGTGAATTATAGTTAGGCTACTAAAGAAAATGTTACTTTGTTGGAAAACCAAATGCATGTGTTTATGTCTCTTTATCTGTACGGCAATTTCTCTAAGTTATGCAAACGCCTAGTTTAGAGTTATTGTTATGGATCTAAATTATCATCAGATATGTTTTGAATGCAATACGGCAAGGATAATAATTCCAGTCTAATATAAAGCGAGGAAATTTATAATTAGTCTATACTAAAAGTATGATTTAACTTTAAATTAATCCTTGCCGCGATAATACATACAGATACTACATTCTATTTTTCCTACCGCGATACAAATATAGAATACAATTATTATTTGAATCGAGAATTCCTTCAACAATATTAGTCAGACGATGTAATTTTATCGCGTGAACCACAGTAAAACAATTCGTTAATTTACACACACTTGTTGTTAAAACACACTAATGACGATTTATAATTCACGGATCTCTCAATGATCTACTCTCTATTCATTGCGGACAATGTCAAATAAATAGTGAATGGAAGAAAAGTTATGTCCCGAAATGCGAAAAACAAACACATTTTTCACTAACGGGAAAGAATGCTTTTCATCCACGGTAGTGTTTTCTCGTGCACTTTGACCCGCCCGTATGTACGAGGAAATCAAAGGAGTATAATATTATTTCACGTATGTATATCGTATTTGTATGTGTTACGGGGCTGTTATTATTCATACATCATTCTCATCTATTCTGTAAGATTGAAAGTATTCGGAGTCCTCGTATGAACTAGTCAGGTGAAGCGTGCTGTATAATAACGAGTTAATATATCACAGCTTGTAGCTTCGACAAATGATTACCCTAAAACTATTTGCTTATGCTACTTTATCAACACTTTGCAGTGCAGAGTTGTCTTGCAGTCATTCCCCCGGTGCTTTGACTGCTCCACTTCCTGTTGTGAATCCTGTCCTGATGAATATTGAAGAGGTTTTGTTGAAGATGGACAGGACCTAGTTTCCCTCGATGAACAACATCTGTGAAGATAAAAACTAGATTAACATACGTTACATGGAATAAATTTACTCAATGTATTGTTCAAGCAAACATTTTGAACTAAGAAGCAAATAATGGGACTCGAAAGTAATTTATCACCAATATTGAATTGTGTTTGATGTTTGAAAAATAAATGTGATGCTTAATTAATTCTACAGTAATCTATACCTGTATTTATTTTAGACACCTTTAATCCTCGATCCTCGTTATTCAGATATTTCTCTACTACAAGGTAAGTCTATATCCAAAAATTAAGTGAACAATTTTATTGAGATTCATCAAGTTCTTACTACTCTTTGTGAATACAACATAAAGATTCAAGTTCGCCATTGAAAAGAAAGCAAGTTATAATTGCTTCAAAGAATTGAGTGTTCATTGTCTCCTAGACTTACCATCTCATAAGATATCCAAGTATTACACGAATCGTGTCAATACGTTGCCTTTGGTTACATTATTATCGCGTCAGTACAGTTTCCCTCGCAGCTGAGTAGAACCAAGTTGCAATAAAAGCATCTGGCGTAAAGTCATCAGAGATGTAAGCCAGCGACACCCATAGTCATCTAAAGATACTGTGTAAGCACCAGATTTGCTTAGCGTAGGAGCTGTGTGATACATGAATTTGAAAAAGTGATTCATTACAGATGTATAACGGATCAGCGTCAATCTCATTTCAATAATTTGATTTCATTGATGCAACGCAGCCTGTGTTGGCTAAAAGTCAATCAATATCATAGATTAATTACCTCAACGCCAATATCCTCCTTGCCTCGTAACTGCTGGCATACTGTTTCCAAACAATTCAAAACGCCTATGGTACCGGTAACTCGG
Source organism: Tenthredo mesomela (assembly GCA_943736025.1). NCBI lineage: Eukaryota > Metazoa > Arthropoda > Insecta > Hymenoptera > Tenthredinidae > Tenthredo > Tenthredo mesomela. The sequence continues at coordinate 28,532,718 of OX031018.1, forward strand.
CATGTGAATTACCCGAATCTGATTATCCATCCCTGATTCTGAAATGCAGGAATATGATTACGATTAGAAGAAACGTCGTCTTATCTGAAGATAGATACTTTTTGGGTATCGAACAGATAAATGCGTTTCAGCATTGGTTGTTTTATCGATATACATTTATAGTTACAGATAATCTTCGGCTGTTATAATATGAAGCTTACCACTGTGTTCGTTGACTATTAATCCAGGACTAGCTGGATAGTTTTGGGTAGCGTACATCTCCGACCAAGTGTTACGCAGGATCTATGCTTCTCAAGTATCTGCGATGCTTGTTCAAATATCAGTCGATCAATAACGCTGTTAATAAATTGAATCGTAGAATAAATCTGGGACAAAGTATTCTCGCAGAAAACATTTGGATATTCAAAATAACACGAGGAATGAATAATTTTAACCTCGAAGGTGAAAAATATGCTCGTAGAGCGCACGATACTAGAGTACGAGAAACTTGGAATTATAAGATTGTTAATACGATGAAATGATCGTTATTGTGAGGTTATACTATAAAGAAACTTCTTCGCTGATTTTAATTGTCTTTAAAATAGTTTTGAGAGGTTATGTTCAGATTTTCACTAATTTATTCGCGGGTAGTGGATAGAATATACTAGATAATGAACAATTACTGAAATTATAATAATATTCCGCTTATAGCGATAAAATTGTCGTCACACTTACTTTGTTGATCCGAAATACGCGTCACGTAAATTATGTCGAAAAAGTGAGACAAATCGTCATGATTTTTCTCGTTATATACAAAACAAGTTTTTAAGGTTATCAATTAAATCGTTTTTTACAAATATATGGATTAAAATAATCTTATTTTATCGAAGAACACACACGTTGGTTGATTTACCGCAAAGTAATCATCATAATATAAATTTTCACTTGTCTGAAAACACGTCTTTACTCGTCGACGGCGCGGAGTAAACTGAACCCGTCACTGCTTAGATCACTCGCGAGGGCTTGAAGGGGAGGGGGAACAAGGACGTTGTTGTCGTAGGTCAGTTTACGCTCGTAGCGCCATCTGACTTGAAACTACGGTATTATAAAGAGCGCAAATGATACGCGGGTTGCCTACAATACGGCGCAACGAATTATTATAATAATGTTATTATACAAAATTAAAAAAAAAAAAAGTATACCATGTATTCCCCACCACGAAAAAGAAATAAAGGTAGAACAATTTTCTCAGCAGATGACCCCGGACTAACATTTAATCATATTTTGGCCATCAAAGGAAACGGACGTGAATTTATTTTCGGTGCGAATTTCTTTTACTCCCGTGCAACTCCCGGGTGATAAACTATTTTTTTAACTTCCCGTTTCTCTGTTATCAGAGAAAAAAGGAAGTTATTTTATTAATTCAGAATTAAATACATAATATAATCAACCCGAAAATGAAAAATTGAGTTTTTACTGGATCTCCACGTTTTGAGGTCCGGAGTATCACCTCCGACTATTTTGAGATTGATGTCTGGGTGTGTGTGTGTGTGCGTGTGTGTGTAATCAAATTTTTGTCCCCACGATATCTCGGAAACGAGTGAGCGGATTTTAATCAAATTAGTCTCAATCGACGCGGTTTTTCTCAACTTAGAATTGATTAGATTTTGGCTTCGATCGCTTCAGTACTTTTCGAATTATTTAAATAACAAAATTCTAGAAAATACAATAAAAATTACGATACCTTGAGAATGGATGAAAATTGGTGCCATGAGATTTTTTGGATCACTGTTCACGAAATTGACATTGTGCTTCAAAAATTCGAATACGATAATGACATTATTATTATTATTAATTCATTTCGAAATGAGTTTGAAAACGGGAAGTTGAAAGGCTGGCCATGTCAGCCCCAAACCGCTTATTTTTTTTTTCTTTACAATTGAGGAATCAAATATACTACTTGAATAACAGGGCTGTTAGTAGTCAAACCCCCTAAAAATCTGATTATAGGACTGATGAAGATTGAAAAATCTGACCTAAAAATGATCGAAATATGACGAAGAATAGCGAACAATGAATACGTAACAAAGACTTAGGTAAAAACTACAGTGGAGACAGGTAAAGAAAAAAGGAAAAATTTTTTTTTGAGATGAATTATTTTTCAAAATCCAGTTATGCGAACCAAATATTATGAAAAAGTATTTATGGAAGTCTAATTGATCGTCCTGAACGATTTATCGATAATAACGCGTTATATCTAACGTTTTGTATTTAATTGTAAAGATATCTGCGAGACTTGAATACTTTCACTTCATGACGTAGATACTTCGGGCGAACGGAGCTCAGACTGTTCAGAGATTCGAGGCTTGTTCAGTCAGCAGTATAGGAGGTAGCATAACGGATTGTTAAAGGCGCTAACCTTCTTCAAGGCAAAGTTACTATCCTTTCAAAAATATCAGGTCGCTTTCTACCATAAGAACAGTCTCTGCGATCAAGCTGTATACCTGTGACTAGACTGTGCAGTGTTGCGAGTAACTTATTACATTTTTCATCAAGTTACTCATTTAATTACCCATTACTTTAGTAATGTGTAATTAAACTCGATTTAAATAGTAAAAGTAATTATAAAGTCATGTTATTCAAGCTAATTATAAATAGTAAAGTAATTCAAGATAATTAGGTATAAAGTAAAGTTGTTTGAACCAGTTATAGAGTAAAGATATATAAATCATAGAGTAATAGAGTAAAGATACTTGAACTAATTGTAAAGTCAAGTTATTCAAACGAATTATCAAGTAAAGATATTCAAACTGATTATAGAGTAAAGATATTTAAACTAATCATGAAGTCAAGTTATTTAAACTAATCATAGAGTAATAGAGTAAAGATACTTGAACTAATTGTAAAGTCAAGTTATTCAAACGAATTATCAAGTAAAGATATTCAAACTGATTATAGAGTAAAGATATTTAAACTAATCATGAAGTCAAGTTATTTAAACTAATCATAGAGTAATAGAGTAAAGATAATTAAACTCATTATAACGTAAAGTTATTCAAACGAATTTAAATTATGAAGTAAAGATATTTCAACTAATTATAGAAAAAAGATATTTGAACTCATTATAGAAAAAAGATATTGGAACTAATTATAGAGTAAAGATATTCAAACGAATTATAAAGTGAAGATATATAAACTAATCATAGAGTAGAGATATATAAACTAATTATAAAGTCAAGTTGTTTAAACGAATTATAAAGTAAAATAATTTGAACTAATTATAAAGTGAAGTTACTTAAAGTAATTATGAAATAAAGTTGATTAAACTAATTATAAAGTAAAGTTATATCGAAGCAGTACACTTCATTTAATTACACATTACGAAAGTAATGAGTAATTAAAAAAAATTCAATCACAATTTTCACAACACTGAACATTTGATTGGAAATGATTGTAGATGTGATTGTAATACGTATAATTTACTACGTATATCACTGAAAACTACCTATTTGGCACTTTTAAAGTTCCGAGATTAGCTAGAACTATAATTAGACTATAATAATAGTATATTGTGTACCAAGGGCGAGAAGTGGGCCTTTTTCGCCCGCGTGTGGAGTTTGCAGTACGAGTCGAGGCGAGCAAGCACGAGCCGAAGGCGAGTGCGTATCGCGAGCCGGAGACGAGTAATGCAAACACACGAGGGCAAAAAAGCCCTCACCCGTGGTGCACACCATATTTTTTGTGACACATGCACGATTTTGCGGAAAAAAAAAAAAAAAAAAAAAAAAAAAAATACATAAATAAATATTTTTTTGCCCGCTAAAAGTCGGTAGCGGGCGCAAAAAGTTCTTTTGCGCCCGCTACCGACTTTTTTCGCCCGCTACTGACTTTTTTTGCCCGCTACGAACTTTTTTTTGCCCGCCGGTCAATAAACGGCTACTTTTAGCCCTATTATTAGGTAAAAAAAACGCAAAAATCGTGCATGTGTTACAAAAAACTATTATTATACTCTAAACTAATCGTTGCGACGATAATACATGCATATACGTACAAAGGTATATTTTACAGAATGCCAAGTATAATGTGCGAAGCAGATAGTTTTTTATATTGGTCTTGTTGAAAACAGCAAGCTGTTTATTATTATTTTTCAGACCACCATACAAATAGAGAAGAGATTCATTATTTCCATAATGGCTTTCGTTAACAATAATACTTTAACTCTATATAGTTGTTTTTAAAAGATACTAATGAGAGTCTCCAATTGATGGATCTCTAAATGATCTCCTCTCTATTCATTAAGGACAATTTTACAAGAGTAAAGTACGTATATCGTATATGCATGTGTTATGCTCTGTTACCTGCATACATATTGAGAATATTTCATACGGTAATGGCTAATCGAACTATCCCAAATACGAGTTTAAACAAATAAGAATCCTCTCGAAGAAAACATGTATACCTACTTAGATTATGTTATGCGCAGATGCAAATGCAAATTCCAATATAAATTTTTGAAAATCTTATCAATACTGAATCACCTATATTTCTAATAATAATAATCGACTAGTCTTCATTTTTTCATTTTTTTCTGAATATTATTACGTTGAAGAAGTTTGGAATACATTCTAGTTTTGGACGTTCATTCAATTCCAAACCATGTTATCTCAATTTAATGCAATGCAATGCAATGTAATGTTATGTAATGTAATTCCCTTCAGAGATCTATAAATTTATCCAAACTGATAAATAAATATAAATATAAATATAACGACCTGTTGTTCTTCTGAAAACATTAATTATGTATCAATATGTCAGAGAATTGTAATCAATGAATGTTCGCGATGCTCAGGAAACAAAAATCCGTTTATGAACCGTTATCTAAATAATGATTTAGATATTTAATTTTATTATATCTTTACTTGAAAATTAGAGTAGAAAAACTTTTCATTTTTATGATAAATACTGATTCAAAATGGATATTGGAAAATCTCGGAGATATAAAAATCTCTGATTCCTGTATCCTATGCACGAATAATGGTAGACACGATATACGATAGAGAAACGTTGGGTTAATAGAACGAATCATTTTTATAATAAATACTGATTCAAAATGGATGTTGGAAAATCTCGAAGATGTAAAAATCTCTGACTTCTGTATCCTGTGCACGAATAATGGTAGACACGATATACGATAGAGAAACGTTGGGCTAATAGAACGTATCGTTCTTAAAATGGATACTAATTAAAACTAAATATTAGAAAAAATCGGAGATATGAAAACCTCTGATTTCTGGATCGTATGCACGATTAATGGTAGACACGATATGAGATAGAGAAACGTTGGGTTGATATAACGTATCATTTTTATAATAAATACTGATTCAAAATGGATATTGGAAAATCTCGGAGATATAAAAATCTCTGATTCCTGTATCCTATGCACGAATAATGGTAGACACGATATACGATAGAGAAACGTTGGGTTAATAGAACGAATCATTTTTATAATAAATACTGATTCAAAATGGATATTGGAAAATCTCGGAGATATAAAAATCTCTGATTCCTGTATCCTATGCACGAATAATGGTAGACACGATATACGATAGAGAAACGTTGGGCTAATAGAACGTATCGTTCTTAAAATAAATACTGATTAAAATTAAATATTAGAAAAAATCGGAGATGTAAAAATCTCTGATTTCTGGATCGTATGCACGATTAATGGTAGACACGATATGAGATAGAGAAACGTTGGGTTGATATAACGTATCATTTTTATAATAAATACTGATTCAAAATGGATATTGGAAAATCTCGGAGATATAAAAATCTCTGATTCCTGTATCCTATGCACGAATAATGGTAGACACGATATACGATAGAGAAACGTTGGGTTAATAGAACGAATCATTTTTATAATAAATACTGATTCAAAATGGATGTTGGAAAATCTCGAAGATGTAAAAATCTCTGACTTCTGTATCCTGTGCACGAATAATGGTAGACACGATATACGATAGAGAAACGTTGGGCTAATAGAACGTATCGTTCTTAAAATAAATACTGATTAAAATTAAATATTAGAAAAAATCGGAGATGTAAAAATCTCTGATTTCTGGATCGTATGCACGATTAATGGTAGACACGATATGAGATAGAGAAACGTTGGGTTGATATAACGTATCATTTTTATAATAAATACTGATTCAAAATGGATATTGGAAAATCTCGGAGATATAAAAATCTCTGATTCCTGTATCCTATGCACGAATAATGGTAGACACGATATACGATAGAGAAACGTTGGGCTAATAGAACGTATCGTTCTTAAAATAAATACTGATTAAAATTAAATATTAGAAAAAATCGGAGATGTAAAAATCTCTGATTTCTGGATCGTATGCACGATTAATGGTAGACACGATATGAGATAGAGAAACGTTGGGTTGATATAACGTATCATTTTTATAATAAATACTGATTCAAAATGGATATTGGAAAATCTCGGAGATATAAAAATCTCTGATTCCTGTATCCTATGCACGAATAATGGTAGACACGATATACGATAGAGAAACGTTGGGCTAATAGAACGTATCGTTCTTAAAATAGATACTGATTAAAACTAAATATTAGAAAAAATCGGAGATATAAAAATCTCTGATTTCTGGATCGTATGCACGATTAATGGTAGACACGATATGAGATAGAGAAACGTTGGGTTAATATAACGTATCATTTTTATAATAAATACTGATTCAAAATGGATATTGGAAAATCTCGGAGATATAAAAATCTCTGATTCCTGTATCCTATGCACGAATAATGGTAGACACGATATACGATAGAGAAACGTTGGGCTAATAGAACGTATCGTTCTTAAAATAAATACTGATTAAAATTAAATATTAGAAAAAATCGGAGATGTAAAAATCTCTGATTTCTGGATCGTATGCACGATTAATGGTAGACACGATATGAGATAGAGAAACGTTGGGTTGATATAACGTATCATTTTTATAATAAATACTGATTCAAAATGGATATTGGAAAATCTCGGAGATATAAAAATCTCTGATTCCTGTATCCTATGCACGAATAATGGTAGACACGATATACGATAGAGAAACGTTGGGTTAATAGAACGAATCATTTTTATAATAAATACTGATTCAAAATGGATGTTGGAAAATCTCGAAGATGTAAAAATCTCTGACTTCTGTATCCTGTGCACGAATAATGGTAGACACGATATACGATAGAGAAACGTTGGGCTAATAGAACGTATCGTTCTTAAAATGGATACTAATTAAAACTAAATATTAGAAAAAATCGGAGATATGAAAACCTCTGATTTCTGGATCGTATGCACGATTAATGGTAGACACGATATGAGATAGAGAAACGTTGGGTTGATATAACGTATCATTTTTATAATAAATACTGATTCAAAATGGATATTGGAAAATCTCGGAGATATAAAAATCTCTGACTTCTGTATCCTATGCACGATTAATGGTAGACACGATATGAGATAGAGAAACGTTGGGCTAATAGAACGTATCGTTCTTAAAATAGATACTAATTAAAACTAAATATTAGAAAAAATCGGAGATATGAAAATCTCTGATTTCTGGATCGTATGCACGATTAATGGTAGACACGATATGAGATAGAGAAACGTTGGGTTGATATAACGTATCATTTTTATAATAAATACTGATTCAAAATGGATATTGGAAAATCTCGGAGATATAAAAATCTCTGATTCCTGTATCCTATGCACGAATAATGGTAGACACGATATACGATAGAGAAACGTTGGGTTAATAGAACGAATCATTTTTATAATAAATACTGATTCAAAATGGATATTGGAAAATCTCGGAGATATAAAAATCTCTGATTCCTGTATCCTATGCACGAATAATGGTAGACACGATATACGATAGAGAAACGTTGGGCTAATAGAACGTATCGTTCTTAAAATAGATACTGATTAAAACTAAATATTAGAAAAAATCGGAGATATAAAAATCTCTGATTTCTGGATCGTATGCACGATTAATGGTAGACACGATATGAGATAGAGAAACGTTGGGTTAATATAACGTATCATTTTTATAATAAATACTGATTCAAAATGGATATTGGAAAATCTCGAAGATGTAAAAATCTCTGACTTCTGTATCCTATGCACGAATAATGGTAGACACGATATACGATAGAGAAACGTTGGGCTAATAGAACGTATCGTTCTTAAAATAAATACTGATTAAAATTAAATATTAGAAAAAATCGGAGATGTAAAAATCTCTGATTTCTGGATCGTATGCACGATTAATGGTAGACACGATATGAGATAGAGAAACGTTGGGTTGATATAACGTATCATTTTTATAATAAATACTGATTCAAAATGGATATTGGAAAATCTCGGAGATATAAAAATCTCTGATTCCTGTATCCTATGCACGAATAATGGTAGACACGATATACGATAGAGAAACGTTGGGCTAATAGAACGTATCGTTCTTAAAATAAATACTGATTAAAATTAAATATTAGAAAAAATCGGAGATGTAAAAATCTCTGATTTCTGGATCGTATGCACGATTAATGGTAGACACGATATGAGATAGAGAAACGTTGGGTTGATATAACGTATCATTTTTATAATAAATACTGATTCAAAATGGATATTGGAAAATCTCGGAGATATAAAAATCTCTGATTCCTGTATCCTATGCACGAATAATGGTAGACACGATATACGATAGAGAAACGTTGGGCTAATAGAACGTATCGTTCTTAAAATAGATACTGATTAAAACTAAATATTAGAAAAAATCGGAGATGTAAAAATCTCTGATTTCTGGATCGTATGCACGATTAATGGTAGACACGATATGAGATAGAGAAACGTTGGGTTGATATAACGTATCATTTTTATAATAAATACTGATTCAAAATGGATATTGGAAAATCTCGGAGATATAAAAATCTCTGATTCCTGTATCCTATGCACGAATAATGGTAGACACGATATACGATAGAGAAACGTTGGGCTAATAGAACGTATCGTTCTTAAAATAAATACTGATTAAAATTAAATATTAGAAAAAATCGGAGATGTAAAAATCTCTGATTTCTGGATCGTATGCACGATTAATGGTAGACACGATATGAGATAGAGAAACGTTGGGTTGATATAACGTATCATTTTTATAATAAATACTGATTCAAAATGGATATTGGAAAATCTCGGAGATATAAAAATCTCTGATTCCTGTATCCTATGCACGAATAATGGTAGACACGATATACGATAGAGAAACGTTGGGTTAATAGAACGAATCATTTTTATAATAAATACTGATTCAAAATGGATGTTGGAAAATCTCGAAGATGTAAAAATCTCTGACTTCTGTATCCTGTGCACGAATAATGGTAGACACGATATACGATAGAGAAACGTTGGGCTAATAGAACGTATCGTTCTTAAAATGGATACTAATTAAAACTAAATATTAGAAAAAATCGGAGATATGAAAACCTCTGATTTCTGGATCGTATGCACGATTAATGGTAGACACGATATGAGATAGAGAAACGTTGGGTTGATATAACGTATCATTTTTATAATAAATACTGATTCAAAATGGATATTGGAAAATCTCGGAGATATAAAAATCTCTGACTTCTGTATCCTATGCACGATTAATGGTAGACACGATATGAGATAGAGAAACGTTGGGCTAATAGAACGTATCGTTCTTAAAATAGATACTAATTAAAACTAAATATTAGAAAAAATCGGAGATATGAAAATCTCTGATTTCTGGATCGTATGCACGATTAATGGTAGACACGATATGAGATAGAGAAACGTTGGGTTGATATAACGTATCATTTTTATAATAAATACTGATTCAAAATGGATATTGGAAAATCTCGGAGATATAAAAATCTCTGATTCCTGTATCCTATGCACGAATAATGGTAGACACGATATACGATAGAGAAACGTTGGGCTAATAGAACGTATCGTTCTTAAAATAAATACTGATTAAAATTAAATATTAGAAAAAATCGGAGATGTAAAAATCTCTGATTTCTGGATCGTATGCACGATTAATGGTAGACACGATATGAGATAGAGAAACGTTGGGTTGATATAACGTATCATTTTTATAATAAATACTGATTCAAAATGGATATTGGAAAATCTCGGAGATATAAAAATCTCTGATTCCTGTATCCTATGCACGAATAATGGTAGACACGATATACGATAGAGAAACGTTGGGTTAATAGAACGAATCATTTTTATAATAAATACTGATTCAAAATGGATGTTGGAAAATCTCGAAGATGTAAAAATCTCTGACTTCTGTATCCTGTGCACGAATAATGGTAGACACGATATACGATAGAGAAACGTTGGGCTAATAGAACGTATCGTTCTTAAAATAAATACTGATTAAAATTAAATATTAGAAAAAATCGGAGATGTAAAAATCTCTGATTTCTGGATCGTATGCACGATTAATGGTAGACACGATATGAGATAGAGAAACGTTGGGTTGATATAACGTATCATTTTTATAATAAATACTGATTCAAAATGGATATTGGAAAATCTCGGAGATATAAAAATCTCTGATTCCTGTATCCTATGCACGAATAATGGTAGACACGATATACGATAGAGAAACGTTGGGCTAATAGAACGTATCGTTCTTAAAATAAATACTGATTAAAATTAAATATTAGAAAAAATCGGAGATGTAAAAATCTCTGATTTCTGGATCGTATGCACGATTAATGGTAGACACGATATGAGATAGAGAAACGTTGGGTTGATATAACGTATCATTTTTATAATAAATACTGATTCAAAATGGATATTGGAAAATCTCGGAGATATAAAAATCTCTGATTCCTGTATCCTATGCACGAATAATGGTAGACACGATATACGATAGAGAAACGTTGGGCTAATAGAACGTATCGTTCTTAAAATAGATACTGATTAAAACTAAATATTAGAAAAAATCGGAGATATAAAAATCTCTGATTTCTGGATCGTATGCACGATTAATGGTAGACACGATATGAGATAGAGAAACGTTGGGTTAATATAACGTATCATTTTTATAATAAATACTGATTCAAAATGGATATTGGAAAATCTCGGAGATATAAAAATCTCTGATTCCTGTATCCTATGCACGAATAATGGTAGACACGATATACGATAGAGAAACGTTGGGCTAATAGAACGTATCGTTCTTAAAATAAATACTGATTAAAATTAAATATTAGAAAAAATCGGAGATGTAAAAATCTCTGATTTCTGGATCGTATGCACGATTAATGGTAGACACGATATGAGATAGAGAAACGTTGGGTTGATATAACGTATCATTTTTATAATAAATACTGATTCAAAATGGATATTGGAAAATCTCGGAGATATAAAAATCTCTGATTCCTGTATCCTATGCACGAATAATGGTAGACACGATATACGATAGAGAAACGTTGGGTTAATAGAACGAATCATTTTTATAATAAATACTGATTCAAAATGGATGTTGGAAAATCTCGAAGATGTAAAAATCTCTGACTTCTGTATCCTGTGCACGAATAATGGTAGACACGATATACGATAGAGAAACGTTGGGCTAATAGAACGTATCGTTCTTAAAATGGATACTAATTAAAACTAAATATTAGAAAAAATCGGAGATATGAAAACCTCTGATTTCTGGATCGTATGCACGATTAATGGTAGACACGATATGAGATAGAGAAACGTTGGGTTGATATAACGTATCATTTTTATAATAAATACTGATTCAAAATGGATATTGGAAAATCTCGGAGATATAAAAATCTCTGACTTCTGTATCCTATGCACGATTAATGGTAGACACGATATGAGATAGAGAAACGTTGGGCTAATAGAACGTATCGTTCTTAAAATAGATACTAATTAAAACTAAATATTAGAAAAAATCGGAGATATGAAAATCTCTGATTTCTGGATCGTATGCACGATTAATGGTAGACACGATATGAGATAGAGAAACGTTGGGTTGATATAACGTATCATTTTTATAATAAATACTGATTCAAAATGGATATTGGAAAATCTCGGAGATATAAAAATCTCTGATTCCTGTATCCTATGCACGAATAATGGTAGACACGATATACGATAGAGAAACGTTGGGTTAATAGAACGAATCATTTTTATAATAAATACTGATTCAAAATGGATATTGGAAAATCTCGGAGATATAAAAATCTCTGATTCCTGTATCCTATGCACGAATAATGGTAGACACGATATACGATAGAGAAACGTTGGGCTAATAGAACGTATCGTTCTTAAAATAGATACTGATTAAAACTAAATATTAGAAAAAATCGGAGATATAAAAATCTCTGATTTCTGGATCGTATGCACGATTAATGGTAGACACGATATGAGATAGAGAAACGTTGGGTTAATATAACGTATCATTTTTATAATAAATACTGATTCAAAATGGATATTGGAAAATCTCGAAGATGTAAAAATCTCTGACTTCTGTATCCTATGCACGAATAATGGTAGACACGATATACGATAGAGAAACGTTGGGCTAATAGAACGTATCGTTCTTAAAATAAATACTGATTAAAATTAAATATTAGAAAAAATCGGAGATGTAAAAATCTCTGATTTCTGGATCGTATGCACGATTAATGGTAGACACGATATGAGATAGAGAAACGTTGGGTTGATATAACGTATCATTTTTATAATAAATACTGATTCAAAATGGATATTGGAAAATCTCGGAGATATAAAAATCTCTGATTCCTGTATCCTATGCACGAATAATGGTAGACACGATATACGATAGAGAAACGTTGGGCTAATAGAACGTATCGTTCTTAAAATAAATACTGATTAAAATTAAATATTAGAAAAAATCGGAGATGTAAAAATCTCTGATTTCTGGATCGTATGCACGATTAATGGTAGACACGATATGAGATAGAGAAACGTTGGGTTGATATAACGTATCATTTTTATAATAAATACTGATTCAAAATGGATATTGGAAAATCTCGGAGATATAAAAATCTCTGATTCCTGTATCCTATGCACGAATAATGGTAGACACGATATACGATAGAGAAACGTTGGGCTAATAGAACGTATCGTTCTTAAAATAAATACTGATTAAAATTAAATATTAGAAAAAATCGGAGATGTAAAAATCTCTGATTTCTGGATCGTATGCACGATTAATGGTAGACACGATATGAGATAGAGAAACGTTGGGTTGATATAACGTATCATTTTTATAATAAATACTGATTCAAAATGGATATTGGAAAATCTCGGAGATATAAAAATCTCTGATTCCTGTATCCTATGCACGAATAATGGTAGACACGATATACGATAGAGAAACGTTGGGTTAATAGAACGAATCATTTTTATAATAAATACTGATTCAAAATGGATGTTGGAAAATCTCGAAGATGTAAAAATCTCTGACTTCTGTATCCTGTGCACGAATAATGGTAGACACGATATACGATAGAGAAACGTTGGGCTAATAGAACGTATCGTTCTTAAAATGGATACTAATTAAAACTAAATATTAGAAAAAATCGGAGATATGAAAACCTCTGATTTCTGGATCGTATGCACGATTAATGGTAGACACGATATGAGATAGAGAAACGTTGGGTTGATATAACGTATCATTTTTATAATAAATACTGATTCAAAATGGATATTGGAAAATCTCGGAGATATAAAAATCTCTGACTTCTGTATCCTATGCACGATTAATGGTAGACACGATATGAGATAGAGAAACGTTGGGCTAATAGAACGTATCGTTCTTAAAATAGATACTAATTAAAACTAAATATTAGAAAAAATCGGAGATATGAAAATCTCTGATTTCTGGATCGTATGCACGATTAATGGTAGACACGATATGAGATAGAGAAACGTTGGGTTGATATAACGTATCATTTTTATAATAAATACTGATTCAAAATGGATATTGGAAAATCTCGGAGATATAAAAATCTCTGATTCCTGTATCCTATGCACGAATAATGGTAGACACGATATACGATAGAGAAACGTTGGGTTAATAGAACGAATCATTTTTATAATAAATACTGATTCAAAATGGATATTGGAAAATCTCGGAGATATAAAAATCTCTGATTCCTGTATCCTATGCACGAATAATGGTAGACACGATATACGATAGAGAAACGTTGGGCTAATAGAACGTATCGTTCTTAAAATAGATACTGATTAAAACTAAATATTAGAAAAAATCGGAGATATAAAAATCTCTGATTTCTGGATCGTATGCACGATTAATGGTAGACACGATATGAGATAGAGAAACGTTGGGTTAATATAACGTATCATTTTTATAATAAATACTGATTCAAAATGGATATTGGAAAATCTCGGAGATATAAAAATCTCTGATTCCTGTATCCTATGCACGAATAATGGTAGACACGATATACGATAGAGAAACGTTGGGCTGATATAACGTATCATCTTTATAATAAAATACTGATTAAAACCGAATATTGGAAAAACTCGAAAATATAAGAATCTCTGATTCCTGTATCGTATGCACGAATAATGATAGACACGATATGAGATAGAGAAACGTTGGGCTGATATAACGTATCATTTTTATAATAAAATACTGATTAAAACCGAATATTGGAAAAACTCGGAAATATAAGAATCTCTGATTCCTGTATCGTATGCACGAATAATGATAGACACGATATGAGATAGAGAAACGTTGGGCTGATATAACGTATCATCTTTATAATAAAATACTGATTAAAACCGAATATTGGAAAAACTCGAAAATATAAGAATCTCGGATTCCTGTATCGTATGCACGAATAACGATAGACACGATATGAGATAGAGAAACGTTGGGCTGATATAACGTATCATTTTTATAATAAAATACTGATTAAAACCGAATATTGGAAAAACTCGAAAATATAAGAATCTCGGATTCCTGTATCGTATGCACGAATAATGATAGACACGATATGAGATAGAGAAACGTTGGGCTGATATAACGTATCATTTTTATAATACATACTGATTCAAAATGGATGTTGGAAAATCTCGAAGATATAAAAATCTCTGATCCCTGTATCGTATGCACGATTAATGGTAGACGCGATATGAGATAGAGAAACGTTGGGCTGATATAACGTATCATTTTTATAATAAAAAAATACTGATTAAAACCGAATATTGGAAAAACTCGGAAATATAAGAATCTCTGATTCCTGTATCGTATGCACGAATAATGATAGACACGATATGAGATAGAGAAACGTTGTGTTAATATAACGTATCATTTTTATAATAAATACTGATTCAAAATGGATATTGGAAAATCTCGGAGATATAAAAATCTCTGATTCCTGTATCCTATGCACGAATAATGGTAGACACGATATGAGATAGAGAAACGTTGGGCTGATATAACGTATCATTTTTATAATAAAATACTGATTAAAACCGAATATTGGAAAAACTCGAAAATATAAGAATCTCTGATTCCTGTATCGTATGCACGAATAATGATAGACACGATATGAGATAGAGAAACGTTGTGTTAATATAACGTATCATTTTTATAATAAATACTGATTCAAAATGGATGTTGGAAAATCTCGAAGATATAAAAATCTCTGATCCCTGTATCGTATGCACGATTAATGGTAGACGCGATATGAGATAGAGAAACGTTGGGCTGATATAACGTATCATTTTTATAATAAAAAAATACTGATTAAAACCGAATATTGGAAAAACTCGGAAATATAAGAATCTCTGATTCCTGTATCGTATGCACGAATAATGATAGACACGATATGAGATAGAGAAACGTTAGGCTGATATAACGTATCATTTTTATAATAAAATACTGATTAAAACCGAATATTGGAAAAACTCGAAAATATAAGAATCTCTGATTCCTGTATCGTATGCACGAATAATGATAGACACGATATGAGATAGAGAAACGTTGGGCTGATATAACGTATCATTTTTATAATAAAAAAATACTGATTAAAACCGAATATTGGAAAAACTCGGAAATATAAGAATCTCTGATTCCTGTATCGTATGCACGAATAATGATAGACACGATATGAGATAGAGAAACGTTGGGCTGATATAACGTATCATTTTTATAATACATACTGATTCAAAATGGACATTGGAAAATCTCGAAGATATAAAAATCTCTGATCCCTGTATCGTATGCACGAATAATGATAGACACGATATGAGATAGAGAAACGTTGGGCTGATATAACGTATCATTTTTATAATAAAAAAATACTGATTAAAACCGAATATTGGAAAAACTCGGAAATATAAGAATCTCTGATTCCTGTATCGTATGCACGAATAATGATAGACACGATATGAGATAGAGAAACGTTGGGCTGATATAACGTATCATTTTTATAATAAAATACTGATTAAAACCGAATATTGGAAAAACTCGAAAATATAAGAATCTCTGATTCCTGTATCGTATGCACGAATAATGATAGACACGATATGAGATAGAGAAACGTTAGGCTGATATAACGTATCATTTTTATAATAAAATACTGATTAAAACCGAATATTGGAAAAACTCGAAAATATAAGAATCTCTGATTCCTGTATCGTATGCACGAATAATGATAGACACGATATGAGATAGAGAAACGTTGGGCTGATATAACGTATCATTTTTATAATAAAAAAATACTGATTAAAACCGAATATTGGAAAAACTCGGAAATATAAGAATCTCTGATTCCTGTATCGTATGCACGAATAATGATAGACACGATATGAGATAGAGAAACGTTGGGCTGATATAACGTATCATTTTTATAATACATACTGATTCAAAATGGACATTGGAAAATCTCGAAGATATAAAAATCTCTGATCCCTGTATCGTATGCACGAATAATGATAGACACGATATGAGATAGAGAAACGTTGGGCTGATATAACGTATCATTTTTATAATAAAAAAATACTGATTAAAACCGAATATTGGAAAAACTCGGAAATATAAGAATCTCTGATTCCTGTATCGTATGCACGAATAATGATAGACACGATATGAGATAGAGAAACGTTGGGCTGATATAACGTATCATTTTTATAATAAAATACTGATTAAAACCGAATATTGGAAAAACTCGGAAATATAAGAATCTCTGATTCCTGTATCGTATGCACGAATAATGATAGACACGATATGAGATAGAGAAACGTTGGGCTGATATAACGTATCATTTTTATAATAAAATACTGATTAAAACCGAATATTGGAAAAACTCGGAAATATAAGAATCTCTGATTCCTGTATCGTATGCACGAATAATGATAGACACGATATGAGATAGAGAAACGTTGGGCTGATATAACGTATCATTTTTATAATACATACTGATTCAAAATGGACATTGGAAAATCTCGAAGATATAAAAATCTCTGATCCCTGTATCGTATGCACGAATAATGATAGACACGATATGAGATAGAGAAACGTTGGGCTGATATAACGTATCATCTTTATAATAAAATACTGATTAAAACCGAATATTGGAAAAACTCGGAAATATAAGAATCTCTGATTCCTGTATCGTATGCACGAATAATGATAGACACGATATGAGATAGAGAAACGTTGGGCTGATATAACGTATCATTTTTATAATAAAAAAATACTGATTAAAACCGAATATTGGAAAAACTCGGAAATATAAGAATCTCTGATTCCTGTATCGTATGCACGAATAATGATAGACACGATATGAGATAGAGAAACGTTGGGCTGATATAACGTATCATTTTTATAATAAAATACTGATTAAAACCGAATATTGGAAAAACTCGGAAATATAAGAATCTCTGATTCCTGTATCGTATGCACGAATAATGATAGACACGATATGAGATAGAGAAACGTTGGGCTGATATAACGTATCATTTTTATAATACATACTGATTCAAAATGGACATTGGAAAATCTCGAAGATATAAAAATCTCTGATCCCTGTATCGTATGCACGAATAATGATAGACACGATATGAGATAGAGAAACGTTGGGCTGATATAACGTATCATCTTTATAATAAAATACTGATTAAAACCGAATATTGGAAAAACTCGGAAATATAAGAATCTCTGATTCCTGTATCGTATGCACGAATAATGATAGACACGATATGAGATAGAGAAACGTTGGGCTGATATAACGTATCATTTTTATAATAAAATACTGATTAAAACCGAATATTGGAAAAACTCGGAAATATAAGAATCTCTGATTCCTGTATCGTATGCACGAATAATGATAGACACGATATGAGATAGAGAAACGTTGGGCTGATATAACGTATCATTTTTATAATAAAATACTGATTAAAACCGAATATTGGAAAAACTCGGAAATATAAGAATCTCTGATTCCTGTATCGTATGCACGAATAATGATAGACACGATATGAGATAGAGAAACGTTGGGCTGATATAACGTATCATTTTTATAATAAAATACTGATTAAAACCGAATATTGGAAAAACTCGGAAATATAAGAATCTCTGATTCCTGTATCGTATGCACGAATAATGATAGACACGATATGAGATAGAGAAACGTTGGGCTGATATAACGTATCATTTTTATAATACATACTGATTCAAAATGGACATTGGAAAATCTCGAAGATATAAAAATCTCTGATCCCTGTATCGTATGCACGAATAATGATAGACACGATATGAGATAGAGAAACGTTGGGCTGATATAACGTATCATTTTTATAATAAAAAAATACTGATTAAAACCGAATATTGGAAAAACTCGGAAATATAAGAATCTCTGATTCCTGTATCGTATGCACGAATAATGATAGACACGATATGAGATAGAGAAACGTTGGGCTGATATAACGTATCATTTTTATAATAAAATACTGATTAAAACCGAATATTGGAAAAACTCGGAAATATAAGAATCTCTGATTCCTGTATCGTATGCACGAATAATGATAGACACGATATGAGATAGAGAAACGTTGGGCTGATATAACGTATCATCTTTATAATAAAATACTGATTAAAACCGAATATTGGAAAAACTCGAAAATATAAGAATCTCTGATTCCTGTATCGTATGCACGAATAATGATAGACACGATATGAGATAGAGAAACGTTGGGCTGATATAACGTATCATTTTTATAATAAAAAAATACTGATTAAAACCGAATATTGGAAAAACTCGGAAATATAAGAATCTCTGATTCCTGTATCGTATGCACGAATAATGATAGACACGATATGAGATAGAGAAACGTTGGGCTGATATAACGTATCATTTTTATAATACATACTGATTCAAAATGGACATTGGAAAATCTCGAAGATATAAAAATCTCTGATCCCTGTATCGTATGCACGAATAATGATAGACACGATATGAGATAGAGAAACGTTGGGCTGATATAACGTATCATTTTTATAATAAAAAAATACTGATTAAAACCGAATATTGGAAAAACTCGGAAATATAAGAATCTCTGATTCCTGTATCGTATGCACGAATAATGATAGACACGATATGAGATAGAGAAACGTTGGGCTGATATAACGTATCATTTTTATAATAAAAAAATACTGATTAAAACCGAATATTGGAAAAACTCGGAAATATAAGAATCTCTGATTCCTGTATCGTATGCACGAATAATGATAGACACGATATGAGATAGAGAAACGTTGGGCTGATATAACGTATCATTTTTATAATAAAATACTGATTAAAACCGAATATTGGAAAAACTCGGAAATATAAGAATCTCTGATTCCTGTATCGTATGCACGAATAATGATAGACACGATATGAGATAGAGAAACGTTGGGCTGATATAACGTATCATTTTTATAATAAAATACTGATTAAAACCGAATATTGGAAAAACTCGGAAATATAAGAATCTCTGATTCCTGTATCGTATGCACGAATAATGATAGACACGATATGAGATAGAGAAACGTTGGGCTGATATAACGTATCATTTTTATAATACATACTGATTCAAAATGGACATTGGAAAATCTCGAAGATATAAAAATCTCTGATCCCTGTATCGTATGCACGAATAATGATAGACACGATATGAGATAGAGAAACGTTGGGCTGATATAACGTATCATCTTTATAATAAAATACTGATTAAAACCGAATATTGGAAAAACTCGGAAATATAAGAATCTCTGATTCCTGTATCGTATGCACGAATAATGATAGACACGATATGAGATAGAGAAACGTTGGGCTGATATAACGTATCATTTTTATAATAAAAAAATACTGATTAAAACCGAATATTGGAAAAACTCGGAAATATAAGAATCTCTGATTCCTGTATCGTATGCACGAATAATGATAGACACGATATGAGATAGAGAAACGTTGGGCTGATATAACGTATCATTTTTATAATAAAATACTGATTAAAACCGAATATTGGAAAAACTCGGAAATATAAGAATCTCTGATTCCTGTATCGTATGCACGAATAATGATAGACACGATATGAGATAGAGAAACGTTGGGCTGATATAACGTATCATTTTTATAATACATACTGATTCAAAATGGACATTGGAAAATCTCGAAGATATAAAAATCTCTGATCCCTGTATCGTATGCACGAATAATGATAGACACGATATGAGATAGAGAAACGTTGGGCTGATATAACGTATCATTTTTATAATAAAAAAATACTGATTAAAACCGAATATTGGAAAAACTCGGAAATATAAGAATCTCTGATTCCTGTATCGTATGCACGAATAATGATAGACACGATATGAGATAGAGAAACGTTGGGCTGATATAACGTATCATTTTTATAATAAAATACTGATTAAAACCGAATATTGGAAAAACTCGGAAATATAAGAATCTCTGATTCCTGTATCGTATGCACGAATAATGATAGACACGATATGAGATAGAGAAACGTTGGGCTGATATAACGTATCATCTTTATAATAAAATACTGATTAAAACCGAATATTGGAAAAACTCGAAAATATAAGAATCTCTGATTCCTGTATCGTATGCACGAATAATGATAGACACGATATGAGATAGAGAAACGTTGGGCTGATATAACGTATCATTTTTATAATAAAAAAATACTGATTAAAACCGAATATTGGAAAAACTCGGAAATATAAGAATCTCTGATTCCTGTATCGTATGCACGAATAATGATAGACACGATATGAGATAGAGAAACGTTGGGCTGATATAACGTATCATTTTTATAATACATACTGATTCAAAATGGACATTGGAAAATCTCGAAGATATAAAAATCTCTGATCCCTGTATCGTATGCACGAATAATGATAGACACGATATGAGATAGAGAAACGTTGGGCTGATATAACGTATCATTTTTATAATAAAAAAATACTGATTAAAACCGAATATTGGAAAAACTCGGAAATATAAGAATCTCTGATTCCTGTATCGTATGCACGAATAATGATAGACACGATATGAGATAGAGAAACGTTGGGCTGATATAACGTATCATTTTTATAATAAAAAAATACTGATTAAAACCGAATATTGGAAAAACTCGGAAATATAAGAATCTCTGATTCCTGTATCGTATGCACGAATAATGATAGACACGATATGAGATAGAGAAACGTTGGGCTGATATAACGTATCATTTTTATAATACATACTGATTCAAAATGGACATTGGAAAATCTCGAAGATATAAAAATCTCTGATCCCTGTATCGTATGCACGAATAATGATAGACACGATATGAGATAGAGAAACGTTGGGCTGATATAACGTATCATCTTTATAATAAAATACTGATTAAAACCGAATATTGGAAAAACTCGGAAATATAAGAATCTCTGATTCCTGTATCGTATGCACGAATAATGATAGACACGATATGAGATAGAGAAACGTTGGGCTGATATAACGTATCATTTTTATAATAAAAAAATACTGATTAAAACCGAATATTGGAAAAACTCGGAAATATAAGAATCTCTGATTCCTGTATCGTATGCACGAATAATGATAGACACGATATGAGATAGAGAAACGTTGGGCTGATATAACGTATCATTTTTATAATAAAATACTGATTAAAACCGAATATTGGAAAAACTCGGAAATATAAGAATCTCTGATTCCTGTATCGTATGCACGAATAATGATAGACACGATATGAGATAGAGAAACGTTGGGCTGATATAACGTATCATCTTTATAATAAAATACTGATTAAAACCGAATATTGGAAAAACTCGAAAATATAAGAATCTCGGATTCCTGTATCGTATGCACGAATAATGATAGACACGATATGAGATAGAGAAACGTTGGGCTGATATAACGTATCATTTTTATAATAAAATACTGATTAAAACCGAATATTGGAAAAACTCGAAAATATAAGAATCTCGGATTCCTGTATCGTATGCACGAATAATGATAGACACGATATGAGATAGAGAAACGTTGGGCTGATATAACGTATCATTTTTATAATAAAAAAATACTGATTAAAACCGAATATTGGAAAAACTCGGAAATATAAGAATCTCTGATTCCTGTATCGTATGCACGAATAATGATAGACACGATATGAGATAGAGAAACGTTGGGCTGATATAACGTATCATTTTTATAATAAAATACTGATTAAAACCGAATATTGGAAAAACTCGGAAATATAAGAATCTCTGATTCCTGTATCGTATGCACGAATAATGATAGACACGATATGAGATAGAGAAACGTTGGGCTGATATAACGTATCATCTTTATAATAAAATACTGATTAAAACCGAATATTGGAAAAACTCGAAAATATAAGAATCTCGGATTCCTGTATCGTATGCACGAATAATGATAGACACGATATGAGATAGAGAAACGTTGGGCTGATATAACGTATCATTTTTATAATAAAATACTGATTAAAACCGAATATTGGAAAAACTCGAAAATATAAGAATCTCTGATTCCTGTATCGTATGCACGAATAATGATAGACACGATATGAGATAGAGAAACGTTGTGTTAATATAACGTATCATTTTTATAATAAATACTGATTCAAAATGGATATTGGAAAATCTCGGAGATATAAAAATCTCTGATTCCTGTATCCTATGCACGAATAATGGTAGACACGATATGAGATAGAGAAACGTTGGGCTGATATAACGTATCATTTTTATAATAAAATACTGATTAAAACCGAATATTGGAAAAACTCGAAAATATAAGAATCTCTGATTCCTGTATCGTATGCACGAATAATGATAGACACGATATGAGATAGAGAAACGTTGTGTTAATATAACGTATCATTTTTATAATAAATACTGATTCAAAATGGATGTTGGAAAATCTCGAAGATATAAAAATCTCTGATCCCTGTATCGTATGCACGATTAATGGTAGACGCGATATGAGATAGAGAAACGTTGGGCTGATATAACGTATCATTTTTATAATAAAAAAATACTGATTAAAACCGAATATTGGAAAAACTCGGAAATATAAGAATCTCTGATTCCTGTATCGTATGCACGAATAATGATAGACACGATATGAGATAGAGAAACGTTAGGCTGATATAACGTATCATTTTTATAATAAAATACTGATTAAAACCGAATATTGGAAAAACTCGAAAATATAAGAATCTCTGATTCCTGTATCGTATGCACGAATAATGATAGACACGATATGAGATAGAGAAACGTTGGGCTGATATAACGTATCATTTTTATAATAAAAAAATACTGATTAAAACCGAATATTGGAAAAACTCGGAAATATAAGAATCTCTGATTCCTGTATCGTATGCACGAATAATGATAGACACGATATGAGATAGAGAAACGTTGGGCTGATATAACGTATCATTTTTATAATAAAATACTGATTAAAACCGAATATTGGAAAAACTCGAAAATATAAGAATCTCGGATTCCTGTATCGTATGCACGAATAATGATAGACACGATATGAGATAGAGAAACGTTGTGTTAATATAACGTATCATTTTTATAATAAATACTGATTCAAAATGGATGTTGGAAAATCTCGAAGATATAAAAATCTCTGATCCCTGTATCGTATGCACGATTAATGGTAGACGCGATATGAGATAGAGAAACGTTGGGCTGATATAACGTATCATTTTTATAATAAAAAAATACTGATTAAAACCGAATATTGGAAAAACTCGGAAATATAAGAATCTCTGATTCCTGTATCGTATGCACGAATAATGATAGACACGATATGAGATAGAGAAACGTTAGGCTGATATAACGTATCATTTTTATAATAAAATACTGATTAAAACCGAATATTGGAAAAACTCGAAAATATAAGAATCTCGGATTCCTGTATCGTATGCACGAATAATGATAGACACGATATGAGATAGAGAAACGTTGGGCTGATATAACGTATCATTTTTATAATAAAAAAATACTGATTAAAACCGAATATTGGAAAAACTCGGAAATATAAGAATCTCTGATTCCTGTATCGTATGCACGAATAATGATAGACACGATATGAGATAGAGAAACGTTGGGCTGATATAACGTATCATCTTTATAATAAAATACTGATTAAAACCGAATATTGGAAAAACTCGAAAATATAAGAATCTCGGATTCCTGTATCGTATGCACGAATAATGATAGACACGATATGAGATAGAGAAACGTTGGGCTGATATAACGTATCATTTTTATAATAAAAAAATACTGATTAAAACCGAATATTGGAAAAACTCGGAAATATAAGAATCTCTGATTCCTGTATCGTATGCACGAATAATGATAGACACGATATGAGATAGAGAAACGTTGGGCTGATATAACGTATCATCTTTATAATAAAATACTGATTAAAACCGAATATTGGAAAAACTCGAAAATATAAGAATCTCGGATTCCTGTATCGTATGCACGAATAATGATAGACACGATATGAGATAGAGAAACGTTGGGCTGATATAACGTATCATTTTTATAATAAAAAAATACTGATTAAAACCGAATATTGGAAAAACTCGGAAATATAAGAATCTCTGATTCCTGTATCGTATGCACGAATAATGATAGACACGATATGAGATAGAGAAACGTTGGGCTGATATAACGTATCATTTTTATAATAAAATACTGATTAAAACCGAATATTGGAAAAACTCGAAAATATAAGAATCTCTGATTCCTGTATCGTATGCACGAATAATGATAGACACGATATGAGATAGAGAAACGTTGTGTTAATATAACGTATCATTTTTATAATAAATACTGATTCAAAATGGATATTGGAAAATCTCGGAGATATAAAAATCTCTGATTCCTGTATCCTATGCACGAATAATGGTAGACACGATATGAGATAGAGAAACGTTGGGCTGATATAACGTATCATTTTTATAATAAAATACTGATTAAAACCGAATATTGGAAAAACTCGAAAATATAAGAATCTCTGATTCCTGTATCGTATGCACGAATAATGATAGACACGATATGAGATAGAGAAACGTTGTGTTAATATAACGTATCATTTTTATAATAAATACTGATTCAAAATGGATGTTGGAAAATCTCGAAGATATAAAAATCTCTGATCCCTGTATCGTATGCACGATTAATGGTAGACGCGATATGAGATAGAGAAACGTTGGGCTGATATAACGTATCATTTTTATAATAAAAAAATACTGATTAAAACCGAATATTGGAAAAACTCGGAAATATAAGAATCTCTGATTCCTGTATCGTATGCACGAATAATGATAGACACGATATGAGATAGAGAAACGTTAGGCTGATATAACGTATCATTTTTATAATAAAATACTGATTAAAACCGAATATTGGAAAAACTCGAAAATATAAGAATCTCTGATTCCTGTATCGTATGCACGAATAATGATAGACACGATATGAGATAGAGAAACGTTGGGCTGATATAACGTATCATTTTTATAATAAAAAAATACTGATTAAAACCGAATATTGGAAAAACTCGGAAATATAAGAATCTCTGATTCCTGTATCGTATGCACGAATAATGATAGACACGATATGAGATAGAGAAACGTTGGGCTGATATAACGTATCATTTTTATAATAAAATACTGATTAAAACCGAATATTGGAAAAACTCGAAAATATAAGAATCTCGGATTCCTGTATCGTATGCACGAATAATGATAGACACGATATGAGATAGAGAAACGTTGTGTTAATATAACGTATCATTTTTATAATAAATACTGATTCAAAATGGATGTTGGAAAATCTCGAAGATATAAAAATCTCTGATCCTTGTATCGTATGCACGATTAATGGTAGACGCGATATGAGATAGAGAAACGTTGGGCTGATATAACGTATCATTTTTATAATAAAAAAATACTGATTAAAACCGAATATTGGAAAAACTCGGAAATATAAGAATCTCTGATTCCTGTATCGTATGCACGAATAATGATAGACACGATATGAGATAGAGAAACGTTAGGCTGATATAACGTATCATTTTTATAATAAAATACTGATTAAAACCGAATATTGGAAAAACTCGAAAATATAAGAATCTCTGATTCCTGTATCGTATGCACGAATAATGATAGACACGATATGAGATAGAGAAACGTTGGGCTGATATAACGTATCATTTTTATAATAAAAAAATACTGATTAAAACCGAATATTGGAAAAACTCGGAAATATAAGAATCTTTGATTCCTGTATCGTATGCACGAATAATGATAGACACGATATGAGATAGAGAAACGTTGGGCTGATATAACGTATCATTTTTATAATAAAATACTGATTAAAACCGAATATTGGAAAAACTCGAAAATATAAGAATCTCTGATTCCTGTATCGTATGCACGAATAATGATAGACACGATATGAGATAGAGAAACGTTGTGTTAATATAACGTATCATTTTTATAATAAATACTGATTCAAAATGGATATTGGAAAATCTCGGAGATATAAAAATCTCTGATTCCTGTATCCTATGCACGAATAATGGTAGACACGATATACGATAGAGAAACGTTGGGTTGATATAACGTATCGTTCTTAAAATAAATACTGATTAAAATTAAATATTAGAAAAAATCGGAGATGTAAAAATCTCTGATTTCTGGATCGTATGCACGATTAATGGTAGACACGATATGAGATAGAGAAACGTTGGGCTAATAGAACGTTTTATTTTCATAATAAATACCACATGAAAAATTTTTTATAGTGAATAACACAT
Source organism: Tenthredo mesomela (assembly GCA_943736025.1). Lineage (NCBI taxonomy): Eukaryota > Metazoa > Arthropoda > Insecta > Hymenoptera > Tenthredinidae > Tenthredo > Tenthredo mesomela. The sequence continues at coordinate 28,560,204 of OX031018.1, forward strand.
GAAAAATTTGTGTCATTTATATGGGAAAACGGAAAAATGTTGAGCGTCTCGTAGAGTTTAGATATCGAGCTGCGCTTTTAAGACAATTTGTTTTATACCTTAGAGAAACTTTTGAGATGATAAGGAAAAAACTTTTCTCTTTTTGACCACCCTCATGCATACCCAATTTCGTTTCAACGCATTCAAACTTTGACAACGAAGAAACTCAAATTTTAAATATTTAGAATTTACGAGACTTGAGCAATAGGGTGCTCGATTGCTATTGAGAGTAACTATATTTCGAATTTTTATCCTCAATATGTTGTAAATAATTAAAAAAATATTATCCATGGTTCAGAAGTTTTTTTTTTTTTTTTTTTTTCTCTCTCATATTCGCCATTAGTGAAGTTTTTTGTGTAAAATACACACATATAATTCTATTTTCAAGTAAAGATATAATTTCAAGACGATAATCGAGAATAGATCCGGTTTTGCCAAGATATTGTTTAGTAAAAAAATATTAGGCTACATTCTGAAGAAGAGATAGGTCAAAAGGTTTTTTTTTTTTTAATGAAGAATTAAAAAAATATTCTAATCCATTATATACATCAATTAATATTCACTTCTACGCGTTTTACCTAATTCGCCTAAAATCTGAAACTTATGGAATAAAAGTCCTATCGATCGCGTATATATTGTATATAATTCGTTCCTAGTTATTAATACCGATCATAGATCAGTATTAATCTCTTAAAATACCCTGAAAGAAGAGTATTGATTAATGCTAGAATACCCCGGAAGAAAAGAATGCATGAGTGAACCTGTGAAAGTCTGAAAAAGTTGAAATGTACAAGATTAGTTAAGATATAAAATGCTTCATAGAATCGCATTGAACGTACGAAAGAAGGAAGGCATGCAAGGAAAGGGAGACTTGACGCTATCTGCTGTTCGTTCTTGGATAAAAATTGGCTAGATATTTATGAGTTGCAAATAGAGTTATTTTGCAGATAGTCGTCAAGTCGAGAAGGTTTAAATATTTCAAGGCATGAGCATAGAATGTTTGGTGGCGTGACGGTCGGCGTCCTCTTCAACGTGAAGTCTTCAGGCTCAGCCTCTCTCATCTCCGCGCCCCACGTAAGCGCGGAAATAAAGAGATGCGTTTTGCCCATTCAAGCGATCGCACTTCGTATTTAATACAGGGAGATTACTTGGGAGGAGAGATTGATTGGTTCTAAAGATTTCAGAAAGACTGACAAAAGAACTGGGGACAGGACTCGAATAAATTGAGAATATTTCAAATGGCAAATATCAAAGAGACTGATATGTTAATTGTTTGATTTCAATTATTTTTAATAGGTGAGTTATATTTCAAAGAAACTAGATCAAAGAGGCTACTTTATTTTCTTCTATTGCGATCGCTTGAATTTGCTGTGGAAAATAAAATATTAGTCCACCACCGTCCCATTGCGCGACCCTTCCTGCCCTCCCCTGGTTCCCAAGACCCACCCAACGGTACATTAGATATACTACATAATATAGGCACGCACACGCAGACTCGTAACCACCCCACCTCGGGTTTGCCCTACCTTCCCGATTTACCTGTACGGAAAGCTAATAATCTCCGGCATAAGATCCTCTCAAACACAAACATACAAATCAGTTCACACACCGTGGTCAGAACCTTACCTTTCATTTGCTGTAGGGAAAGAACGGGTTAGTGCATCCTGGACAAAATTTTCAGTCTTTTCTAAGCGGACTAATTCAATTAGACTTTAGATGATTTTATAGTTTTTCTTATTTCAATTTCAATATTTATATAAATGTTTTGATATTCAAATCTTTAGTTATGAATAAAAATGGACTCTACTCGAACATCTTGCTAGGGAGTCGTTCATTCTTATGTCCGACCCGCTCCTAGACTTTGTAAAGCATGAATTGAATCTCAGGAGAATCCACTACTCAATCGGCAGAGAATTTAAGCAAATCGAGCAAGGAAAATGATAATCGCGGAAACCGATTGAGCGATGGATGTCTTCCTGCCCCGATGCTCACCACGATTCGCAACGGACGAGGGCCGTATTAAGGGCCGTGAAAGCGAGTTTAAGCAGTTATCTATATTGTATATATAGGACCGCTCAGTAACAAGTATAATTTTACATTGCCGTCTTTACAGAGGAATCTATGATATATGGAAGCAAGTTCCGTTGCGGTCGCGAGTGAGCCTATCTGAATTGAGCTAAGAAATCGGAGATTGTATACAATATTACCGCCACACCACGCGACAGAGAAAATAGAGTACCAAGGAAAGGAAGCCTGTTACCAAAAGTCATGCGACTCACCGACGCTTCTTTGCAATTTTGCAATTGCTCCTTTGCTGTCGTATCCACCATCATCCTATCGCTCCAACTGGGATTTCAACTGATTCGGATCAGCTGCGGATCAGCTGCGGATCAGCTTCGGATCAACTTCCATCAGTCTCAATTCGAAGGCACTTGAATGAAAAATGGAAAGAAAAATATTGAATTCAAATACAGTAATAGGCTGATAAAGTCGAGGAATTGTTTCCAAGTAAGCTATTTTTCAATCAAGATTCGTTAACATATGTAGGGTCTACATATTTGGTAAGAAGATTATTATTAAAAATCTATCACCATCTTACCTAGTCACTACTTCTCGGCATAGTCCTCATAATCAGTCATGTCCATGGTTCGTTTACGAAAATCTACAATCTAATAGAAACATAAAAGAGAAGCAGAACATTTATTTTCTGAACGCATTCATATAATTCTCATAGCTATATTTTCATATGAAGAAAAAACGTTGGAAATCATAAATGTAGGTACTGATTTGAGTCGTACAATTTAATTGAACTTTAATAAAAAGGCAAAATGCAATTCAAAATGCTGTTTACCTTAGATTCAATTCATCGGTGAGATTGAATTTGTATGATCGGCTTTCGGAATCTGTCCCCATGCATTTCAGCAGCATCGGATATTCGTTTTCGTTCTTTGTTCAGGGTTTTTGCTTCTCATCGTCTTCCTTCCTTCCTCTTTCTTGAAATAGAAGTGAATGATTTAGAAAATTATGGTGATATTGAAATATGAGTCGAAAATCAAGCGGGTAAACTATAATCAATTAGTATTCGTGAAAAACTCGAGGATGTATATCCGATACTTATTTCTTTGCTCGATTAAACGTGGATAATTCATATGAATAAAAACGAAAATAAACTTCCATCATCCAAGTAATCGCGAGCGGTTATCACGTGTTAAGGATGAAAATTGCTGGCAAAATAAATCAATTCTCACCTCAATCACCAACGCTTTGGACCCTATATCGCGAAACAGAGTCTTAACTCGCAGTTGCCATCGGCACCACAGATTTTTGGTATTTCCAGATTCACCATCCTCTAGAAAAAGAAATAAATTTTACATAGATATTTCTATCGCTATTCTTATTATCGTCTCTTTTTTCACCAAACAGAGATATTATGATTATAAATGTTTTTTCTAGAAATTATACCGAAAAGATGAATAATATTGCAATCAGTGGCTTACCTCTCGTTCAATTCATCGGTAAGATACATTTCATCTGTATAAACAGCTTCAGAAGTTGAGATCTACATCTTTGACCTGCTGCAGTTTGACTCTGTAACAAAATGATTGTTCTGTTAATTTCATATTGTAATGTATTGTAATTAAGAATAATTTTCTGCCACGTCTGGCGCGAAAAATTTGATTTCGAATTTTTACAACAATCGTAATAATCTGTTCATTAAAAAGTGAATAAACTCGGAAATTTCTTCTTCGAAGAAATTGATGATACAATAGAAAAGAATACCAATTACAAATTAACTTTCTATTTCTGTACACATCCCTGCCTGATGAACGATTTGTAATTGTAATTGTAATTGTAATAATAATAATAATGATGATGCATATGAATATGAATATGAATATGAATAAATGATGAATATCATTATAAGTATTTCTCGTTAAAACACTCACTCACCTTTACCGAATATTGAAGAACAACGTGCCTAATTCAAGATTGTTATCATTGCAGATTTATCTTGCATTTGATTCGTCCAAGTGATTTGGCACATGTAGTGAAACTCTGCAACTCCAGTAGATTGGCCAGTAGAACGTATTGCGTTTCTATAAGACCATCGATAATCAGCGTTCAATCTTGCCCTTGCAACAGTTGAAAATTCCGATCAACGGAATTCACCCGTACGGAAAGCTAATAATCTCTGGCATCAGATTCTCTCCAACACAAACATACAAATCAATTCACACTTACGTGGTCGGAAGCTTATCATTCTATTTGCTGTAGGGAACGGGATAAATGGATTAGATACATCCTGGAGAAAATTGTCAAACTTTTTTCTAAGCGGACTAATTGAAAGTGACTTTTGATATCTGATATCTACGTATCTTGGTATTCTGGAGTTTCACCTGAGATTCATATACCCTGATAATCAGATATTCCGATATTGTGATATTTCAATATGCTGAAGCACTGTACACTCATAGCTGATATTCCGACATTCTGAAATCTAGTTTATTGATACAGTACTACCTCATTATAAGAGACTGTCAGGATGGGTTAGGGGAATAGGAGTACTACCTCATGTACACAGGTAGAGTGAGGAAAGCTATAAAGCTCGGTAAAGCGTAGCGAAGGGGGACTTCTCTTACAACGAGGTAGTACAATTTTATGTACTACTGTTTTGTTTGTAGTACTCCGATATGTCTCATATTCTGATGTTTTTACATCCTGATATTCAGATACTCTCATATACTACCATAGTAATAATCTCGAATCCTGATATTCTTATATCCCAATACCTCAATGATTTTACATTTTCATCTTTTGATATTCCGATATTTGAATTGACTACTTGAACATATTGCTAGGATGCATCTAACATGAATTGGACCTCAGGAGGATCTACTACTCAATTGAAAAGAATCCAAGCTAAATGAGCAAGGGAAATGATAATTGAGAAAACCGATCGGGCAATGGATGTCCTCCTGCCGTGATGCTGACCACGATTCGCAACGGATAAGAACCATCGGGCCGTGAGCGTGAATTTGTGCATTTATCGATATAGGTATCTGTATTATGACTGTGTAGTTATAACGTTACATTGTCATTCGATGATTATGGAAGCAAGCTAGAATAGAAAGAAGAAAGAAACGAGTTAGAAAATAGTTTGTCACAATATAATATTATATGTTGTTGGACGAAAATGAAAAGCTAATAGATAGTTTTTTGGTAAAATTGAGATTGGCAAGGAGGTATCTTGTTCTCACCTCTTTTGCAATTGCAATTGCTCCCTTAATGCTGTCATATCCACCCTCGTCCTATCTCTCTAGCTGGGATTCAGACTGGTTCGTATCAGCTTCGGATGGACTTAGGATCAACTTCCGTTGTGGTTTCAATTCGGAGGCGCTTCACTGAAAAATGGAAGGAAAAATATTGAAATTCCGATAAATTTTCATTCAAATACAGAAATAGGCTGATCGAGTCCCGGAATCCTTTATAGCCGGGCTATTTTTCAATTAAGATTCGTTAACATATGTCGAGTCTACATATTCGGTAAGATGATTATTAATAAAAATCCATCACCATCTTACCTAGTCGCTACGTCTCGGCATAGTCCCCTCGTAATCAGTCCTGATGTCCATGTCTCGTTTGTGACAATCTAATATCTAATAGAAACATAAAAGAGGAGCAGAACAATTATTTTCCGAACGCATTCGTATAATTTTCATAGCGATATTTTCACACGAAGAAGAAACGTTAAAAATCATGAATGATTGAACTTTATTAAAAAGGCGAAATGAGATTGAAAATGCCGCTCATACCTTTTATTCAATTGGTCAGTGAGATTGGATTTGTATAATCGGCCTCCGGAATCTGTGCCCATATGCATTTCACCAGCATCTCTAGAATTTTCATACTCGGATATTCGATTTCATTCTGTCTTCAGTATTTTCGCTTCTCATCATCTTGCTCCGTCTTTCTTGAAATCGAAATGAATGGTTTAGAAAATCATCGCGATAAAATATGCGTTGAAAATTAAGCGAGAGAACTATGATTAATGACTATTTATGAGAAACTTGAGGATGTATATCAGATCTCATTTCTCGGCTCGATTGAACTTGGATAATTCGTACGAATAGAAATGTAAATAAACTTCGTTAATTAAAAAATTAATTTCTCGTCACTTCATTAAAAAATGAAGACATGAAATGAAAAGAAAAAAATAAATGTCAAATTAAATGTCATGCGACTCACCGACGCTTCTTTGCAATTTTGCAATTGCTCCCTTGCTGTCGTATCCACCCTCATCCTATCGCTCCAACTGGGATTCCAACTGATTCGGATCAGCTTCGGATCAACTTCCATCAGTCTCAATTCAAAGGCACTTGAATGAAAAATGGAAAGAAAAATATTGAATTCAAATACAGTAATAGGCTGATAAAGTCCAGGAATTGTTTCCAAGTAAGCTATTTTTCAATCAAGATTCGTTAACATATGTAGGGTCTACATATTTGGTAAGAAGATTATTATTAAAAATCTATCACCATCTTACCTAGTCACTACTTCTCGGCATAGTCCTCATAATCAGTCATGTCCATGGTTCGTTTACGAAAATCTACAATCTAATAGAAACATAAAAGAGAAGCAGAACATTTATTTTCTGAACGCATTCATATAATTCTCATAGCTATATTTTCATATGAAGAAAAAACGTTGGAAATCATAAATGTAGGTACTGATTTGAGTCGTACAATTTAATTGAACTTTAATAAAAAGGCAAAATGCAATTCAAAATGCTGTTTACCTTAGATTCAATTCATCGGTGGGATTGAATTTGTATGATCGGCTTTCGGAATCTGTCCCCATGCATTTCAGCAGCATCGGATATTCGTTTTCGTTCTTTGTTCAGGGTTTTTGCTTCTCATCGTCTTCCTTCCTTCCTCTTTCTTGAAATAGAAGTGAATGATTTAGAAAATTATGGTGATATTGAAATATGAGTCGAAAATCAAGCGGGTAAACTATAATCAATTAGTATTCGTGAAAAACTCGAGGATGTATATCCGATACTTATTTCTTTGCTCGATTAAACGTGGATAATTCATATGAATAAAAACGAAAATAAACTTCCATCATCCAAGTAATCGCGAGCGGTTATCACGTGTTAAGGATGAAAATTGCTGGCAAAATAAATCAATTCTCACCTCAATCACCAACGCTTTGGACCCTATATCGCGAAACAGAGTCTTAACTCGCAGTTGCCATCGGCACCACAGATTTTTGGTATTTCCAGATTCACCATCCTCTAGAAAAAGAAATAAATTTTACATAGATATTTCTATCGCTATTCTTATTATCGTCTCTTTTTTCACCAAACAGAGATATTATGATTATAAATGTTTTTTCTAGAAATTATACCGAAAAGATGAATAATATTGCAATCAGTGGCTTACCTCTCGTTCAATTCATCGGTAAGATACATTTCATCTGTATAAACAGCTTCAGAAGTTGAGATCTACATCTTTGACCTGCTGCAGTTTGACTCTGTAACAAAATGATTGTTCTGTTAATTTCATATTGTAATGTATTGTAATTAAGAATAATTTTCTGCCACGTCTGGCGCGAAAAATTTGATTTCGAATTTTTACAACAATCGTAATAATCTGTTCATTAAAAAGTGAATAAACTCGGAAATTTCTTCTTCGAAGAAATTGATGATACAATAGAAAAGAATACCAATTACAAATTAACTTTCTATTTCTGTACACATCCCTGCCTGATGAACGATTTGTAATTGTAATTGTAATTGTAATAATAATAATAATGATGATGCATATGAATATGAATATGAATATGAATAAATGATGAATATCATTATAAGTATTTCTCGTTAAAACACTCACTCACCTTTACCGAATATTGAAGAACAACGTGCCTAATTCAAGATTGTTATCATTGCAGATTTATCTTGCATTTGATTCGTCCAAGTGATTTGGCACATGTAGTGAAACTCTGCAACTCCAGTAGATTGGCCAGTAGAACGTATTGCGTTTCTATAAGACCATCGATAATCAGCGTTCAATCTTGCCCTTGCAACAGTTGAAAATTCCGATCAACGGAATTCACCCGTACGGAAAGCTAATAATCTCTGGCATCAGATTCTCTCCAACACAAACATACAAATCAATTCACACTTACGTGGTCGGAAGCTTATCATTCTATTTGCTGTAGGGAACGGGATAAATGGATTAGATACATCCTGGAGAAAATTGTCAAACTTTTTTCTAAGCGGACTAATTGAAAGTGACTTTTGATATCTGATATCTACGTATCTTGGTATTCTGGAGTTTCACCTGAGATTCATATACCCTGATAATCAGATATTCCGATATTGTGATATTTCAATATGCTGAAGCACTGTACACTCATAGCTGATATTCCGACATTCTGAAATCTAGTTTATTGATACAGTACTACCTCATTATAAGAGACTGTCAGGATGGGTTAGGGGAATAGGAGTACTACCTCATGTACACAGGTAGAGTGAGGAAAGCTATAAAGCTCGGTAAAGCGTAGCGAAGGGGGACTTCTCTTACAACGAGGTAGTACAATTTTATGTACTACTGTTTTGTTTGTAGTACTCCGATATGTCTCATATTCTGATGTTTTTACATCCTGATATTCAGATACTCTCATATACTACCATAGTAATAATCTCGAATCCTGATATTCTTATATCCCAATACCTCAATGATTTTACATTTTCATCTTTTGATATTCCGATATTTGAATTGACTACTTGAACATATTGCTAGGATGCATCTAACATGAATTGGACCTCAGGAGGATCTACTACTCAATTGAAAAGAATCCAAGCTAAATGAGCAAGGGAAATGATAATTGAGAAAACCGATCGGGCAATGGATGTCCTCCTGCCGTGATGCTGACCACGATTCGCAACGGATAAGAACCATCGGGCCGTGAGCGTGAATTTGTGCATTTATCGATATAGGTATCTGTATTATGACTGTGTAGTTATAACGTTACATTGTCATTCGATGATTATGGAAGCAAGCTAGAATAGAAAGAAGAAAGAAACGAGTTAGAAAATAGTTTGTCACAATATAATATTATATGTTGTTGGACGAAAATGAAAAGCTAATAGATAGTTTTTTGGTAAAATTGAGATTGGCAAGGAGGTATCTTGTTCTCACCTCTTTTGCAATTGCAATTGCTCCCTTAATGCTGTCATATCCACCCTCGTCCTATCTCTCTAGCTGGGATTCAGACTGGTTCGTATCAGCTTCGGATGGACTTAGGATCAACTTCCGTTGTGGTTTCAATTCGGAGGCGCTTCACTGAAAAATGGAAGGAAAAATATTGAAATTCCGATAAATTTTCATTCAAATACAGAAATAGGCTGATCGAGTCCCGGAATCCTTTATAGCCGGGCTATTTTTCAATTAAGATTCGTTAACATATGTCGAGTCTACATATTCGGTAAGATGATTATTAATAAAAATCCATCACCATCTTACCTAGTCGCTACGTCTCGGCATAGTCCCCTCGTAATCAGTCCTGATGTCCATGTCTCGTTTGTGACAATCTAATATCTAATAGAAACATAAAAGAGGAGCAGAACAATTATTTTCCGAACGCATTCGTATAATTTTCATAGCGATATTTTCACACGAAGAAGAAACGTTAAAAATCATGAATGATTGAACTTTATTAAAAAGGCGAAATGAGATTGAAAATGCCGCTCATACCTTTTATTCAATTGGTCAGTGAGATTGGATTTGTATAATCGGCCTCCGGAATCTGTGCCCATATGCATTTCACCAGCATCTCTAGAATTTTCATACTCGGATATTCGATTTCATTCTGTCTTCAGTATTTTCGCTTCTCATCATCTTGCTCCGTCTTTCTTGAAATCGAAATGAATGGTTTAGAAAATCATCGCGATAAAATATGCGTTGAAAATTAAGCGAGAGAACTATGATTAATGACTATTTATGAGAAACTTGAGGATGTATATCGGATCTCATTTCTCGGCTCGATTGAACTTGGATAATTCGTACGAATAGAAATGTAAATAAACTTCGTTAATTAAAAAATTAATTTCTCGTCACTTCATTAAAAAATGAAATATAAAGTTCGCATGTGAATAACATTCGTGTATTATATCCAAATTCCAAGGAGGTTGTAATTCGTAAACAAGAAATGAATATAATTATTGTATTCGTCGATCTAAAAGTTCGACCGAAAATAGCAAAGAATGAAAATTTAGTGGGAATAATAAATGTATTCGATAACCATACTTATAAATAAAAATGTAACATAATTAGAAACAATTTTGCAATTAATGCGGTTTACCTCTTATTCGATTTGTCGGAGATTCAATCTACATTAGCAACGCCCTCCGCAGTTCCGAGCAGCTGTAGTTTTTCTGTATAATCAGATTATCATTTCATTAGAAAAGATAAACAATGAATAACGACGTTTTGCATATGCAGTATAAACAAAGACGCGGCCTGATTGTTTTCGTATTTTATCTAAATGTAAACAACACTCAAGGTCTATGCAACTCACTCGCGCTCGTATTTATTTTCTATTAGTACAATTATTAACGTAAATAATATTCGAGTAAAAGTGCCGAAAACAAGTGACAGAACAACGGGAAAAATTGAAACGCGACGAGTGAAAAAATTTAGTCTGCGATTAAGTGAAGGGGTTTGGCCTGAATAAATAAATAATGATTGGAGAATAAACCGATCAAGATTTTTTTAGAAAATTTCATATAATTGTATACACGACGTAAAAAAAACAATTGACGATGAACGTAGAGAAAATAAAAATGATATGCGGATTATAAAATTAAGTCGACAGAAAAATGTTCAACTGTCATATATAACTTTGTTGGTGATCAAATAAGAAAGTCAGTTTAAGTACGATATACGTAAATTTGAAACGCAATTATTATAACCGCACAGATTAGTATGAAACTAAAGTTTCGGGATATCTTGCCTATCGCGATTTAACAACTGTCAAGGTGCGATAGGGTTAAGGTTCTATATAATTACTTACAAGTCAATGTTCTTCTAAGTGTCACTGATTTAAAACTTCATTAAACTGCGAAACAATATTTTATCCAAGACGCGTTCGGCTGATTATAACAAACGGCCAAAGCTGAGTGGGGACGTGACGTCAACACGTTGTGACTCGCTCGGCTCGTCGAACGCGACTGAAGGTTCAAGTCGCCGCGGTCGGAGTCGGCCGCCCCGCCGCGCGTCGTACAAAACCCGAAGCCGGCCGAAGCGGCCCGAGGTTTTCCGAGGCTCTCGTGACAGTTGAATCGCGATCGGCACGCAATATTCTGAGTTTAATACTTACCAATCTTTCCGGTTATAATAATTGCATTGAAAATTTAGGTACAGCGTACTTGAAGTGACGTTTTTATTTGATCGGAAAATAAGTAATAAGTAATAACAGTTGAAAATGCGATAATAAGTCAGTGAATAATTCTCTCGATCAAATTTATGGTTTTTTTCGCCTGGAGAACTCCGTTTGCATCGTAAAAAAAGGTGATGAAAGTTTAATCTTGATATTCCGCGATCGTTGAAAATTAAATTCTAGAGTCCAATCATGTTATTAATTAACGCCAAACCCTTTTACTCAAATGGAGGCTAAATTTTTTTACTCATCGCCCTTCAATTGTTCCCGTTGCGCTATCACTTGTTTTTCGCAGTTTTACTCGAATATTATTTACGATTATAAGTATAGCTAACAATTCTATATCTTGCGTAAAAAATCATAATAAGACGTAATAAAATAGAACAGTATCGTAAAATAATTATACTAATAGGAAATAAATACGAGCAAGTGAGTTGCATAGACCTTGAGTTGTTTACATTCAGATAAAATACGAAAACAATCAGGCCGCATCTTATTATTGTTTACATACGTAGGGGGTGACTGCAGAACGTTCTTATATTTATTGTTAATAATCCTTTCTAATAAAATAATAATCTGATTATACAGGAAAAACGACGGCTAATCGGAAATGCGGATGTCGTTTATAATATAGATTAAATCTCCGATGAATCTAATGAGATAGGTAAGCCGCATTAATTACCAAGTTATTTCTAATTACATATGTGAAATTTTTATTTATAGGTTCAGTTATCGAACACATTTATTATTTTCATTAAATTTCCAATTCTACATTATTTTGGTACGAATTTTTCGATCGACAAATATAATTCTATATACATTTTTTGACGAATTCCAACCTCCTTGAATATGTACGCAAATATAATATGCGAAATTAATATCTCATTTTTTATTTTCTCTTCTTCATTTTACTTTTAATATTACAGAAAGAAGTACGACCTGCGGGTAAAGGGATCCCAGAAATTTGACGAACCTGAATAAGAACTGTGGGAATGACTCGGGTCCAGAAATATGAGGTCTAGAATCTCAGAGATTGAGGTGAGAATTGAGATATCTCGATAGAAATCTTTGTCCTTGTCGCATGAGAATTACTCGTAATTACATCGATGATAAACTACATTTACTTTCATATTTATTCACACAAATTATACGAGCTCAATCAAGCAAAAAAATAAGATATGAAATACATTCTCAAGTTTCTCATTAATACTAATTAATCATAGTTTACTTGCTTGATATTCAACTCTTATTTCATCACGACAATTTTCTAAATCATTAATTTATTTATTAAGGAGAAGAAGGAAGAATAAGGAAAGAAGAAACACAAGAGTGAGATTATAAATGAGAATCTGAGTGTGAAAAATGATAGTTTGTCCCCGAAGTGCAAGCGGAGGCTTAGGAGGCCGATTATACGAATCCAATCTCTACGATGATTTAGATGAGAGGTAAACAACATTTTTGATCACATTTTGGCTTTTTATCTGAGTTCAGTCACTGTCTTACATAAGTTATTCTTATCACCGATGATTCTTCCTGAGGCAAAAATATCGTTTTAAAAGTTTTATGAATGCGTTTGATTGATAAATCGTTTGCTCATCATTTATTTTTTTATCAGATTGTAATGGACCGGAGGTAGTGAGGACTGATTGCGCCAGAACCATGCCGAAAAAAGGGGACCAGGTATAATCGTGATATATTTTGACTATTGATATTTTTACCAAACATGTAAACACACATTTTCTAACGTAACATTGTCACGGTTCCTAATTATTTTCTGAATCAAAGAATCAAAAAACAGCTTGCATTTTGATCCCAGTAAACCAAAACAACTTGAGGATGTGGAAAACTGAATTAACACGAATTAGATGGAATTAAAAAAGCCTGTGTGTCGCCTGTGTCTTTGTAATTAAAAAGAATTGGCACACAATTTTTCTGGATTCTATTTAATTTGTGTTAATTTTGTTTTTCACATACTCAATTCGTTTCAAGTCGTGTTGGTTTACTGGTAGGATATTTCCTGACTTTATGAGCACATTTTCATATTTAAATTCACATTTATCTCTATTTTAATATATTTCTGCCCATTTCAGTATACATGAGCCTGTTTCTTTATTACAAATCGACTATAGTATCCTAAATTCATTTTTAACTTCTCTAATTTTGTTCCTTTGCTATATTTTTCTTACAGAAAAATATATGGCTAGCAGGTCCAAAGATCCCAAAAGCCTGATGGACCGAAATAGAAAATGCCTGGATGACTCGTGTCCAGGGATCATGAAGTCTGGAGTCCAGAGATTGAGATGAGAGTTGGTATATGCAATGACTAATGTGGATTATATTGTGCTTCGGGTTATACATAGATATATATTAGGGTACTTTTTTTGGAACGACTATTTTTTTTTTCTCAACTCCCACTTGAAAATCTTATCTGTAAAATGAGTCTTGGATCAGAACAATCCATTGAAATGCGGATGAAGAAAAACTTGTAATGTTTACATGATTTTAGCATGGGAAAACTTGAAAAGAAGAGCGCGAGTACTCAGAATTGGAATTAAGAGCTATAAAAATTGGAAGGGATTTCTTTTTCAATGTCTAGAACAAGATTTTCGAGTGGGAGTTGAAAAAAAAATTAGTCATTTAAAAAAAAAACACCCTAATATATATTCTGAAGCGAATTTACCTGAAGTCGATTTCTGATCCTTCTTATTTCTCTGATTTGACTTTAGAAAAGAGTTTCCCTATATATTGTGTCAAGTTTTTCGCGAATAATGACTAATTAATATAATACTTGTTTGTTTTTTATCCAATATTTTATTTCTTAAATTTTCTAAATCACTCATTTCTGTTTCAAGGAAGTCGAGGAGACAAAAAGGAGGAAAGGGGTGTCAAGAATCAGAAGAATAACAAAAATCTTAGTTGCACAGTTTGCTGCATGGACCAAATCATTCGGACAAATAAAATGTAAGATAAATCGGTATTCGCAACACAATCTTCGAGTACGTCCGATTTCCACTAAGGTTCAACGATTGTGGACGTCTTGTAGATTCTATATATTCAAAATTTTAGTTTGCTCCTTTATGAAGTTTGAATTCGATAGAAAAGAATTAAATACAGAAAAAATCCTCTTTCTGTATGAATATTTGACAATTATAGTATTATATGAATGAATATATATTAAATGAATATAATATTAGGTATTTGAATGAAAAACAAATTGTAGGGATTAAAAGATCGGCGAATGAGGAAGAGGTCATTATCACGAGATATAATTATATATTAATATTCATCATCATTATTATTACTATTAGAATTCGTTTATCAGGCAGGGGTGTTTGAAGAAATAGAAAATGAATTTGTAATTGGTATTCTTCTCTATCGTATCATCAATTACGCGTTGTTGTAAAAAAATACTTAATCTGAGTAAAGAACCGCATTTATACGTAAAGGGACGATATTCGTGCAGATTACAGGGTTAAATTTGTATTTTTATCGGAATAATTCGTGAATCGAAAATTTAACTCTACCCCAAATACTGCAAAGAATGCAATTAACAGTAGTGTAAGAACCTTGCTACTATAAAATGTGTATTCTCGGTAAAAATCGTAGAATAATCTATAATAAGTATATTCGCTTAAAAATTCATCATTTCCGGGTAAAATAACGAGATTTTTTTACCCTTATTTCCGTCTTAATTGATTTTTCAAATATTGGCTTCTTCGAAGAAAAAATTTCCGAGTTTATTCATTTATTAATGAACAGATTATTACGGTTGTTGTGAAAATTCCAAATCAAATTTTCGCGCCAGGCATGCGTGCCAACCTAACGGACTTGAGTTGTACCAACGTACGCGCAGAAAACTGCTCTCGCGGTCAGGTCGTACCTCGCACGCCTGCAGACACCGGCGACTGTCCTCCGCTTCTATTCGTCTCAATTCATACGCGACCAGAGTGGCGCCGGTCGACGTCTCGACGCCTGATAGTTCAGGCATAATCTTATAATCCGATGTACGCGTCTATGTCAAGGTAAGAGATTGTCATCTTGCGATTCAACGACCATTATCTAAGGGAAAAATAACTGATCGGTTTTAACGGTTTAAGTTCGATGCCAGTTTGAATTTTTCTCTCGACTTGTCTCGACCGGTGGGTGGTGGGTGGTGGGTGGTGGGTGGTGCATATTTATATTTATATTTATATTTATTCTACATTTTTCGTTCTTCAACGTAAATTCTTTACTTCATCGTGTGATAATATCGAGTCGTGAAAAAAGTCGTAAATATAATTCACCCAAATCGAAAATACGTCATATATTCTATACGTTGGAAATCCTGAGGCATGACGTCAGAACAATTGCGAGTCGCGACTGCGCGCGCATCTCTCCAACTCCACCGAAGCAACAAGCGGGGGGATAATTATCTCGAGTATATTTAATGTTTTTGGGGTAATAAACGATCGTTGACATCATAAAAAAGGTGAGAATAGTTTTATCCTAGTATTCCGCGACCGTTAGAAGTAAAATTCAAGTCCGAGCTCGCAACTTATTGACAATAAAACGTTTTACAATGTATTGGTATTCGCGTAAACTTTTTTCGACCGTTACGCAGTCAACTGTTTTCCGCAGTCATACGTTAATATTATTTCTACTTGTTAACAGCCAACAATTGGGTATCTTTCGAATCAGTTATGATAAAATTTCATCGTGTGATAATATCGAGTCCTGAAAGAAGTCGTCATAAATATAATTCACTAAAATCGAAAATACTTGAAATATATATTCTATATACGGAGAAAACAATTGCACGTTGCGACTGCGCGCGCATCCCCCGCCATCTTTGTCGAAGCGGTAAGCGGAAGAATAATTATCTCGAGTATATATTAATGTTTTTGGGGTAATAAATGGTCGTTGACATTATAGAAAAGGTGAGAATAGTTTTATCTTAGTATTCCGCGACCGTGAGACGTAAAATTCAAGTCCGAGCTCGCAATTTGTCGACAATAAAACGCTTTCCTTTTTTGATAGTTGCGCATCTCAACTCTTTCGGCCGTTATATTATTTCTACTTGTTAATAGCCAATAATTGTGCATCTTTCGTATCATATCAGTTATGAATTATGAATTATATCATACTTCCTTACATTCAACGATATCGTGTAGAAGTTGATGTATGTTTTAATAGTATGTAGAAAATAAATAGTCTAATAACGAATGTACGATATAAATACGAGGTAGTATACCAAGTTCGAGAATCTTTAGAGCATTTTTTTTTTTTTTTTTACTCATATTACCGATGAATTAAATGAGAGGTAAGCCACTAATTGCGATATTATTAATCTTTTCGGTCTCATTTCTAGACCAACATTTATGATCATAATATCTTTGTTTGGTGAAAAAAATAGACGATGTGAATAGATAATATGAATAGTGATATAAATATATATCTGAAATTTATTTTCATTTTTATTCAAACGAATTATCTAAGTTCCTTCGAGTAAAGAAATAAGATTGGATATACATACTCAAGTTTTTCACGAACAATAATTGATCATAGTTTACTCGCTTGATTTCCAACTCATATTTCATCAACACTGTTTTCTAAATTATTCGTTTTTTTTCTCAAGTAGGAGAAGAGCAAATGAATGAGAAGAAACACGAGAGTGAGAATATAAACGGGAATCCGAGTGTGAAAAATAAATAGTTTGTCCCCGAAGTGCAAACTGAGGCTCAGAAGGCCGATTACACGAATCCAATCTCTACGATGATTTAGATGAAAGGTAAACAATATTTTTGATTGCACTTTGTCTTTCTATCAAAGCTCGATCACTGTCTTATACGAGTTATTATCGACGATTCTTTCTGAGGCAAAAATTGTACGAATGTGTTCAATTAATAAACCTTTGGCTTCTCTTTTATGTTTTTATCAGATTGTAACGGACCGGATGTGGCCAGGACCGATTATGCGAGAACTATACCGCTAATTAGAGATAGGGAGCCAATCCGAAGCTGATAGAAGACCTAAACTGATTGGGATCCCAGTAGGAGCGATAGTATAAGGGTGGATACGACAGCAAGGGAGCAATTGCAAAAAAGGTGAGAACAAGATACTTCCTCGCCAGTCTCTATTTTACCAAAAATAGCTATTAGCTTTCATTTTCGTCCAAAATATCGTGACAAACGATTTGCTAACTCATTTCTTTCTTCTTTATTTTCTCTTATGCGCCGACAGCCAAGCAGATACATCCGAGCCCGATTACTCTCCCCCTACTCGGCAGTGTGGGTAAGTCGCATGATTTTTGGTAACGGGCTTCCTTTCCTTGGTACTCAATTTTCTCTGTCGCGTGGCGTGGCGGTAACATTGTATACAATCTCCGATTTCTTAGCTAAATTCAGAAAGGCTCTGCACTCGCCTATCCATTAAAATCATGAATGGCAAAGTCTAGGAGCGGGTCAGACATAAGAATGAACGACCCCCTAGCAAGATATTCGAGTAGAGTCAATTTTTATTCATTACTAAAGATTTGAATATCAAAACATTTATATAAATATTGAAATTGAAATTGAGATAAGAAAAAAATATAAAATCATCTAAAGTCTAAATGAATTATCCAAACTTGTACGTTCAGAAAAGAGTGAAAGTTTAAAGTTTTGTCCAGGATGTACTAACCCGTTCTTTCCCTACAGCGAATGAAACGGTAAGTCTCCGACCACGATGTATGAAATGATTTGTATGTTTGTGTTGGAGAGAATCTGATGCCGGAGATTATTAGCTTTCCGTACAGGTAAATCGGGAAGGTAGGGCAAACCCGAGGTGGGGTGGTTACGAGTCTGCGTGTGCGTGCCTATATCATGTAGTATATCCAATGTACCGTTGGGTGGGTCTTGGGAACCAGGCGAGGGCAGGAAGGGTCGCGCAATGGGACGGTGGTGGACTAATATTTCATTCTCCACAGCAAATTCAAGCGATCGCAATAGAAGAAAATAAAGTAGCCTCTTTGATCTAGTTTCTTTGAAATATAACTCACCCATTGAAAATAATTGAAATCAAACAATTAACATCTCAGTCTCTTTGATATTTGCCATTTGAAATATTCTCAATTTATTCGAGTCCTGTCCCCAGTCTTTTGTCAGTCTTTCTGAAATCTTTGGAATAAATCAATCTCTTCCCAAGTAATTTCCCTGTATTGAATACAAAGTGCGATCGCTTGAATGGGCAAAACGCATCTCTTTATTTCCGCGCTTACGTGGGGCGCGGAGATGAGAGAGGCTGAGCCTGAAGACTTCACGTTGAAGAGGACGCCGACCGTCACGCCACCAAACATTCTCTGCTTATGCCTTGAAATCTTTACACCTTATTGACTTGACGACTATCTGCCAACAACTATTTGCAACTCCTAAATATCTAGCCAATAATTTCTATCTAATACCGAAGAGCAGATAGCGTCAATTCTCTCTTTCCTTGCATGCCTTTCTTTTTACTCCTCCTCAATGCGATCCTATCAAGCATTTCGTATCATAACTAATTTTGTACATTCTAACTTTTTCAGATTTCCACAGGTTCGCTAATGCATTCTTTTATTTCAGGGTATTTTAAGAGACTAATCAAATCCTCTTTTTTCAGGGTATTTTAAGAGATTAATCAATTCTCTTCTTTCAGGGTATCTTAAGAGATTAATACCGATCTATGTGATGGGTATTAATAACTAGGGAAGAATTAATCACCTTTCTGTTACAGTTCCGCTGTGTGACCACAAGTGTCATCGATTGATGACGTGAAATAATGTGTATGACTAATTTTTTCAACAGAGATAAGGCAATTCAGTTGGGGATAGGAACAGGGCCTATAATCCGTCGCTGTCTTGTGACTTATCTTATTGTGAGTAGCTGACAATTGTAGTAGAATCTGAGAAAAGGAATTGGGATTCAAAATGCAAGAACTTTGACTTTTCTCTACATACGAAAATGTCTTGATTTATGAATATTATACGTATGTTCAATTGATGAATATTTTACTTCTCATTTCTGTCTGTTACAGTGTATCCGATGAAACAGGGACCAAAGTGATACAGGGCTGGAAGATTCCGAGGATGTGTGGTCGAACCAGGAATGTACCTAAGTTTTAGATTTTAAGTGAATTAGGTAGACGCGGTGTAGACATCGAAATAGTTGGATTATTAGATATACGCGATTAATAGAACTTATCCTCCGTGAGTTCTAGATTTTAGCTAAATTGGGTAAAACGCTAGCTTTTTCTTCTGCTTCTCCTTTTGCTTGCCACTTTATTTATTTATTTTTTTTTTTTAAACGCCTTGGTTGGAGTTAACACACCATACAGTGGGCTACTTCGAGGTGCAAATCCTCTGGCGAAGAGCTATTAAGCTGTTAAGCCCTTGTAATGGTGTAACAACTCCTTCTGGGGCATAGATTCTGCTTCTGCCTCTTTTCTCTTTTGCACTTCTTTAGCTCTATTTTTTTTGTAAACGCCTAGAAGGAGTAACCATACCACACAGTGGGCGACTTCGGGATGCAAATCCTCTGGCGAAGAGCTTAACCACTTGTGATGGTATAACAACTCCTTAACAGGCATAGATTGCTTTGCATGTTCTATGTCTATAATTTCTTCTTGCTACTCGCGGTCAGTTAGTTAGTTCATACGTTTATCTAGGTTTTTACTCGATTATATAAAAATGCAGGGCACGCTTCACGTGACGGGCTCAACGAACCCGCTGTACCCGAGTTACGTAGGTACGCGAATCGTAGTTGAATTTTTTCGAATAGATTTTTATATATACGCGTTTAATAGGACCTCTTTTACTTAAGTTTCAGATTCTTAGTATTAATTACTAATTTCTAAGTATTAGTAAATAGGCAATGTAGAGATAAGAATATTTAGATTGTTAGACATACGCGATTATCAGGACTTTTCTTACCCAAGTATCAGATTTTAAGTGAACTAGCGAGTTCCAGATTATAGGTAAATTAGGTAAACTCTAACTTTTTCTTCTGCTTCTCCGTTTTTTGTTTTTTTTTTTTTTGTTTTTTTTTTTAAACGCCTTGGTAAGAGTGAAGACACCACACAATGGGCTACTTCGAGGTGCAAATCCTCTGGCGAAGAGCTTAACCACTTGTGATGGTGTAACAACTTCTTCTGGGGCATAGATTGCTTTGCATGTTCTCTGTCTATAATTTCTTCTTGCTACTTGCGGTCAGTTAGTTAGTTCATACGTTTATCCAAATTCTTACTCAATTATATAAAAATGCAGGGCACGCTTCACGTGACGGGCTCAACGAACCCGCTGTACCCGAGTTCCGTAGGCACGCAAAATGTAGTTATATCAGTGCAGATAGATTTTTATATATATACGCGTTCGTTGAGAAATTTTTTTACCCAAGTTTCAGATTCTAGATAAATTAGGTAAAGCTCTAACTCTTGCATCTGCTTCTGCATGTTCTTTTTTTTTTTAAACGCCTTGGTAGGAGTTAACACACCATACAGTGGGCTACTTCGGGGTGCAAATCCTCTGGCGAAGAGCTGTTAAGCTGTTAAGCAATTGTAATGGTGTAACAACTCCTCGACGGGCATAGATCGCTTTGCATGTGCTCTGTCTATAATTTCTTCTTTCTCTTCTTATATATATATACCCGACTGTTAGGATTTTTCTTACGTAAGTTCCAGATATTAGTTAAATTCAGTTGACAGATCGAATCATAGATTATTTTTAGCCATAGTCTAAAAACTGATCAATGATCAGTATCAAATTAAGAATGTTTTAATCATCTTTTTGTTTCAGTTCCGCTGTGTGAAATGATGTGAAATAATGTTGATGACATATTTTGTCAACAGAGATTAGGCAATTCATTTTAGGATTGGAGCAGGGCCTATATTTCGTTGCTGTCTACATTTATCTTATTGTGAGTAGCCGAAAATTGTAGTATAATATAAAGAAAGAAAGAAAAAGTTCTCTATCTGTACGAATATATCGCAATTACAATTATATGTATGTTAGATTGACAATTCATTTTTGTTCCTTCATAACTTTTTTACAGTTTGAGGAGTAGGACCGACCCAGCGAAATTCTGATCTAGAAAATCTAACAAACTCGGAAACCAAATTGTAGGGATTGGAGTATCGGCGAATGAGGAAAAGGTAAGCATTGTAACGAGATATAATTATATTGATATTCATCATTTATTCATATTCATCATCATTAGTTTTATTATTACAATTAGTTGATCAGGCAGGGGTGCGTACTGAAATAGAAAATGAGTTTGTAATTGGTATTCTTCTCTGTCGTATCGTCAATTACGTGTTGTTGTAAAAAAAAAAAATAAAAAAAAATAATTTCATCCGAGTAAAGAACCGTATTCATACGTATAAGGACGATATTCGTGCAGATTCCAGGGTTAAATTTGTATTTTTATCGGATTAATTCGTGAATCGAAAATTTAACTCAACCCCAAACACTGAAAAGAATGCAATTAACAGTAGTGTAAGAACCTCGCTACTATAAAATGTGTATTCCGGGTAAAAATAGTCGAATATTAAAAATTTATGATTTCCGGGAAAAAAATAACGAGATTTTTTACTCTCATTTCCGTCTTGATGCATTTCTCAAATGTTGGCTTCTTCGGAAAAAATATTTCCGAGTTTATTCACTTTTTAATGAACAGATTATTACGATTGTTGTAAAAATTCCAAATCAAATTTTCGCGCCAGGCATGCGCGCCAACCTAACGGACTTGAGTTGTACCAACGTACGCGAAGAAAACGACTCCCGCGGTCAGGCTGCCGTCCCATGTAGGACCCGAACGGAATGACGGAACGGAATCTAGTGACTTTTTCTATGCATTGCGTGTATGTACACACCGACACATACAACGTTCCGTTCCGTCATTCCGCATTCCGGTGATTCGGGCCTACATGGGATGGGACGGCAGCCTCAGATCGTATGTACCTCGCACGCCAGACACCGGCGACTGTCCTCCGCTTCTATTCGTCTCAATTCATACGCGACCAGAGTAGCGCCGGTCGACGTCTCGACGCCTGATAGTTCAGGCATAATCTTATAATCCGATGTACGCGTCTATGTCAAGGTAAGAGATTGTCATCTTGCGATTCAACGACCATTATCTAAGGGAAAAATAACTGATCGGTTTTAACGGTTTAAGTTCGATGCCAGTTTGAATTTTTCTCTCGACTTGTCTCGACCGGTGGGTGGTGGGTGGTGGGTGGTGGGTGGTGCATATTTATATTTATATTTATATTTATTCTACATTTTTCGTTCTTCAACGTAAATTCTTTACTTCATCGTGTGATAATATCGAGTCGTGAAAAAAGTCGTAAATATAATTCACCCAAATCGAAAATACGTCATATATTCTATACGTTGGAAATCCTGAGGCATGACGTCAGAACAATTGCGAGTCGCGACTGCGCGCGCATCTCTCCAACTCCACCGAAGCAACAAGCGGGGGGATAATTATCTCGAGTATATTTAATGTTTTTGGGGTAATAAACGATCGTTGACATCATAAAAAAGGTGAGAATAGTTTTATCCTAGTATTCCGCGACCGTTAGAAGTAAAATTCAAGTCCGAGCTCGCAACTTATTGACAATAAAACGTTTTACAATGTATTGGTATTCGCGTAAACTTTTTTCGACCGTTACGCAGTCAACTGTTTTCCGCAGTCATACGTTAATATTATTTCTACTTGTTAACAGCCAACAATTGGGTATCTTTCGAATCAGTTATGATAAAATTTCATCGTGTGATAATATCGAGTCCTGAAAGAAGTCGTCATAAATATAATTCACTAAAATCGAAAATACTTGAAATATATATTCTATATACGGAGAAAACAATTGCACGTTGCGACTGCGCGCGCATCCCCCGCCATCTTTGTCGAAGCGGTAAGCGGAAGAATAATTATCTCGAGTATATATTAATGTTTTTGGGGTAATAAATGGTCGTTGACATTATAGAAAAGGTGAGAATAGTTTTATCTTAGTATTCCGCGACCGTGAGACGTAAAATTCAAGTCCGAGCTCGCAACTTATTGGCAATAAAACGTTTTACAATAAATTGTTACTCGCGTAAACTTTTTTGACCGTTACGCAGTCAACTGTTTTCCGCAGTCATACGTTAATATTATTTCTACTTGTGAATAGCCAACAATTGTGAATCTTTCGTATCAGTTATGAATTATGATATAATACTATTCTACATTCAACGATATCGTGTAGAAGTTGATGTATGCTTTAATCGTGTGTAAAACGTAGATAGTCTGATAACGAATACACGATATGAAGACAAGGGAGTACCAAGGTCGAAAATCTTATGAGAGCATTTTTTTTTTTTTTCACTCATTTTCACGGCTCGACCGAACATTCCGATCTACTATGCGAATCCTGGCGATGAAAAATCATAATTTATTTACTCCAATTCCGGAGGAAATATATTACAATGTGAGATTAACAGAACAATCATTTTGTTACAGCGACAAACTGCAGCAGGTCAAAGATGCAGATCTCAACTTCTGAAGCTGTTTATACAGATGAAATGTATCTTACCGATGAATTGAACGAGAGGTAAGCCACTGATTGCAATATTATTCATCTTTTCGGTATCATTTCTAGAAAAAACATTTATTATCATAATATCTCTGTTTGGTGAAAAAAGAGACGATAATAAGAATAGCGATAGAAATATCTATGTAAAATTTATTTCTCATTTCTCTCATCGCTCTATTTTCTTTGAATTTCTTTTTCTAGAGGATGGTGAATCTGGAAATACCAAAAATCTGAGGTGCCGATGGCAACTGCGAGTTAAGACTCTGTTTCGCGATATAGGGTCCAACGCGTTGGTGATTGAGGTGAGAATTGATTTATTTTGCCAGCAATCTTCCTCCTCGTTACGGGATACTGACTCATGAATCCTTCGACGATGGAAGAAATATATTTTCATTTTTATTCATATGAATTATCCAAGTTCAATCGAGCAAAGAAATAAGTATCGGATATACATCTTTGAGTTCCTCGCGAATAGTAATCGATTTAGTTTACCCGCCTGGTTTTCCACTCATATTTTATGACCACAATTTTCTAAATCATTCATTTTATTTCAAGAAAGAGGAAGAAAGATGATGAGAAACGAACACACTGACGAAAGAATGAAAACGAATATCAGAGTACGAAAATTCTAGAAATGCTGCTGTAATGCATGGAGACAGATTCCGACGGCCGATTATAAGAACCCAATCTCACTGATGAATTGATTAGAAGGTAAACAGCATTTTCAATTGCATTTTGCCTTTTTTTTAATGAAGTTTAATCATTGTCCGACTCCAATCGACACTTACATTCATGATTTCCAACGTTTCTTCTCCGTGTGAAATTATCGCTATGAAAATCATATGAATGCGTTCAGAAAGTAAATATTCTGTTTCACTTTTATGTTTCTATTAGATATTAGATTGTCATAAACGGGACATGAACATGACTGATTATGAGAGGACTATGCCGAGAAGTAGCGACTAGGTAAGAGATGGTGATAGATTTTTGTTACTCATCTCCTTACCAAATATGTAGACCCTACATATAATAACGACTCTTGATTAAAAGAAAGCCTACTTGGAAACGATTCCTGGACTTTATCAGGCTATCAGGCTATTTCTGTATTTGATATCAAATTTATCGGCATTTCAATATTTCTCTTTTCATTCTTCATTCAAGCGCCTCCAGATTGAAACTGATGGCAGTTGATCTCAAGCCGAACCGAAGCTGATCCGAACCGGTCAAAATTCCAGTTGAAGCGATAGGATTAGGGTGGATATGACAGCAAGGAAGCAATTGCAAAAGAGGTGAGAACGAGATACCTCCTTGCCCATTTCAATTTTACCAAAAAAAAAATATCTGTTAGCTTTTCATTTTCGTTCGACGCCATATTGTGACGTACGATTTTCTAACTCATTTCGTTCTTCTTTGTTTTCTCTCATGCGCCAACAGCCAAGCAGATACATCCGAGTACGATTGCTCTCCCCCTACTCGGCAGCGTCGGTGAGTCGCATGATTTTTGGTAACGGGCTTCCTTTCCTTGGTACTCAATTTTCTCTGTCGCGTGGCGTGGCGGTAACATTGTATACAATCTCCGATTTCTTAGCTAAATTCAGAAAGGCTCTGCACTCGCCTATCCATTAAAATCATGAATGGCAAAGTCTAGGAGCGGGTCAGACATAAGAATGAACGACCCCCTAGCAAGATGTTCGAGTAGAGTCAATTTTTATTCATTACTAAAGATTTGAATATCAAAACATTTATATAAATATTAAAATTGAAATTGAAATAAGAAAAAAATATAAAATCATCTAAAGTCTAAATGAATTATCCAAACTTGTACGTTCAGAAAAGAGTGAAAGTTTAAAGTTTTGTCCAGGATGTACTAACCCGTTCTTTCCCTACAGCGAATGAAACGGTAAGTCTCCGACCACGATGTATGGAATGATTTGTATGTTTGTGTTGGAGAGAATCTGATGCCGGAGATTATTAGCTTTCCGTACAGGTAAATCGGGAAGGTAGGGCAAACCCGAGGTGGGGTGGTTACGAATCTGCGTGTGCGTGCCTATATTATGTAGTATATCCAATGTACCGTTGGGTGGGTCTTGGGAACCAGGCGAGGGCAGGAAGGGTCGCGCAATGGGACGGTGGTGGACTAATATTTCATTCTCCACAGCAAATTCAAACGATCGCAATAGAAGAAAATAAAGTAGCCTCTTTGATCTAGTTTCTTTGAAATATAACTCACCTATTGAAAATAATTGAAATCAAACAATTAACATCTCAGTCTCTTTGATATTTGCCATTTGAAATATTCTCAATTTATTCGAGTCCTGTCCCCAGTCTTTTGTCAGTCTTTCTGAAATCTTTGGAATAAATCAATCTCTTCCCAAGTAATTTCCCTGTATTGAATACAAAGTGCGATCGCTTGAATGGGCAAAACGCATCTCTTTATTTCCGCGCTTACGTGGGGCGCGGAGATGAGAGAGGCTGAGCCTGAAGACTTCACGTTGAAGAGGACGCCGACCGTCACGCCACCAAATACTCTCAGCTTGTGCCTTGAGATCTTTACACCTTATTGACTTGACGACTATCTGCCAACAACTATTTGCAACTCCTAAATATCTAGCCAATAATTTCTATCTAATACCAAAGAGCAGATAGCGTCAAGTCTCTCTTTCCTTGCATGCCTTTCTTTTTACTCCTCCTCAATGCGATCCTATCAAGCATTTCGTATCATAACTAATCTTGAACATTCTAACTTTTTCAGATTTCCACAGGTTCCCTAATGCATTCTTTTCTTTCAGAGTATTTTAAGAGATTAATCAATTCTGTTTTTTCAGGGTATTTTTAGAGATTAATACCGATCTATATGATAGGTATTATTATTATTATTATTATTATTATTATTATTATTGTTAGAACCGCGATATTTATGTACATAAGCCTCGTAATTTTCAGATTTATTTATATAAGCCTCGGAATTTTTGGATTTATTTATATAAGCCTCGGAAATTTTGGATTTATTTATATAAGCCTCGGAATTACTGGATTTGTCTTTCTTAAGCTTCGGAAAATAGATCCGGACATCTATCGATCGTGTTAGAACCGCGCTCTTTATGTACATAAGCCTCGTAATTTTCAGATTTATTTATATAAGCCTCGAAAATTTTGGATTTATTTATATAAGCCTCGGAATTACTGGATTTGTCTTTCTTAAGCTTCGGAAAATAGATCCGGACATCTATCGATCGTGTTAGAACCGCGCTCTTTATGTACATAAGCCTCGTAATTTTCAGATTTATTTATATAAGCCTCGGAAATTTTGGATTTATTTATATAAGCCTCGGAATTACTGGATTTGTCTTTCTTAAGCTTCGGAAAATAGATCGGACATCTATCAATCGTTTTAAAATCGCGATATTTATTTATAAGATCCAGGAGTCTACTATCTATTTCCTCTTGCTTCTGCTTCTGCCTCTTCTCTCTTTTGCACTTCTTTACCTCTATTTTTTTTTTTGTAAACGCCTGGAAGGAGTTAACACACCATACAGTGGGCTTCTTCGAGGTGCAAATCCTCTGGCGAAGAGCTGTTAAGCTGTTGAGCCCTTGTAATGGTGTAACAACTCCTTTTGGGGCATAGATTCTGCTTCTGCCTCTTTTCTCTTTTGCACTTCTTTAGCTCTATTTTTTTTGTAAACGCCTAGAAGGAGTAACCATACCACACAGTGGGCGACTTCGGGATGCAAATCCTCTGGCGAAGAGCTTAACCACTTGTGATGGTATAACAACTCCTTAACAGGCATAGATTGCTTTGCATGTTCTATGTCTATAATTTCTTCTTGCTACTCGCGGTCAGTTAGTTAGTTCATACGTTTATCTAGGTTTTTACTCGATTATATAAAAATGCAGGGCACGCTTCACGTGACGGGCTCAACGAACCCGCTGTACCCGAGTTCCGTCGGCACGCAAAATTTAGTTATATATCAGTCCGGATAGATTTTTATATATACGCGTTTGTTGGGGACCTCTTTCTACCCAAGTTTCAGATTCCAAATAAATTAGATAAAGCTCTAACTCTTGCATCTGCTTCTGCATGTTTTTTTTTTTTTTTTAAACGCCTTGGTAGGAGTTAACACACCATACAGTGGGCTTCTTCGGGGTGCAAATCCTCTGGCGAAGAGCTGTTAAGCTGTATAGCCCTTGTAATGGTGTAACAACTCCTTCTGGGGCATAGATTACTTTGCATGTGCTTTTTCCATAGTTTCTTTTGGCTATACGTTAGGCGTTTCAGGGAAAGCGATATTTTCGTATAGGTCTAGGGCTTTTCAGATTTATTCACCATAAGCTTCGGAGGATGGATCGAACATATATCATTCGTTTTAGAACCGCGATATTTATTTATATAAGCCTCGGAATTTTCGGATTTGTCTTTCTTAAGCTTCGGAAAATAGATCCGGACATCTATCATTCGTGTTAGAACCGCGCTATTTATGTACATAAGCCTCGTAATTTTCAGATTTATTTATATAAGCCTCGGAATTTTTGGATTTATTTATATAAGCCTCGGAATTACTGGATTTGTCTTTCTTAAGCTTCGGAAAATAGATCCGGACATCTATCGATCGTGTTAGAACCGCGCTATTTATGTACATAAGCCTCGTAATTTTCAGATTTATTTATATAAGCCTCGGACTTTTTGGATTTATTTATATAAGCCTCGGAATTACTGGATTTGTCTTTCTTAAGCTTCGGAAAATAGATCCGGACATCTATCATTCGTGTTAGAACCGCGCTATTTATGTACATAAGCCTCGTAATTTTCAGATTTATTTATATAAGCCTCGGACTTTTTGGATTTATTTATATAAGCCTCGGAATTACTGGATTTGTCTTTCTTAAGCTTCGGAAAATAGATCCGGACATCTATCATTCGTGTTAGAACCGCGCTATTTATGTACATAAGCCTCGTAATTTTCAGATTTATTTATATAAGCCTCGGACTTTTTGGATTTATTTATATAAGCCTCGGAATTACTGGATTTGTCTTTCTTAAGCTTCGGAAAATAGATCCGGACATCTATCGATCGTGTTAGAACCGCGCTCTTTATGTACATAAGCCTCGTAATTTTCAGATTTATTTATATAAGCCTCGGACTTTTTGGATTTATTTATATAAGCCTCGGAATTACTGGATTTGTCTTTCTTAAGCTTCGGAAAATAGATCCGGACATCTATCGATCGTGTTAGAACCGCGCTCTTTATGTACATAAGCCTCGTAATTTTCAGATTTATTTATATAAGCCTCGGAAATTTTGGATTTATTTATATAAGCCTCGGAATTACTGGATTTGTCTTTCTTAAGCTTCGGAAAATAGATCCGGACATCTATCGATCGTGTTAGAACCGCGCTCTTTATGTACATAAGCCTCGTAATTTTCAGATTTATTTATATAAGCCTCGGACTTTTTGGATTTATTTATATAAGCCTCGGAATTACTGGATTTGTCTTTCTTAAGCTTCGGAAAATAGATCCGGACATCTATCATTCGTGTTAGAACCGCGCTATTTATGTACATAAGCCTCGTAATTTTCAGATTTATTTATATAAGCCTCGGACTTTTTGGATTTATTTATATAAGCCTCGGAATTACTGGATTTGTCTTTCTTAAGCTTCGGAAAATAGATCCGGACATCTATCGATCGTGTTAGAACCGCGCTCTTTATGTACATAAGCCTCGTAATTTTCAGATTTATTTATATAAGCCTCGGAAATTTTGGATTTATTTATATAAGCCTCGGAATTACTGGATTTGTCTTTCTTAAGCTTCGGAAAATAGATCGGACATCTATCAATCGTTTTAAAATCGCGATATTTATTTATAAGATCCAGGAGTCTACTATCTATTTCCTCTTGCTTCTGCTTCTGCCTCTTCTCTCTTTTGCACTTCTTTACCTCTATTTTTTTTTTTTGTAAACGCCTGGAAGGAGTTAACACACCATACAGTGGGCTTCTTCGAGGTGCAAATCCTCTGGCGAAGAGCTGTTAAGCTGTTGAGCCCTTGTAATGGTGTAACAACTCCTTTTGGGGCATAGATTCTGCTTCTGCCTCTTTTCTCTTTTGCACTTCTTTAGCTCTATTTTTTTTTGTAAACGCCTAGAAGGAGTAACCATACCACACAGTGGGCGACTTCGGGATGCAAATCCTCTGGCGAAGAGCTTAACCACTTGTGATGGTATAACAACTCCTTAACAGGCATAGATTGCTTTGCATGTTCTATGTCTATAATTTCTTCTTGCTACTCGCGGTCAGTTAGTTAGTTCATACGTTTATCTAGGTTTTTACTCGATTATATAAAAATGCAGGGCACGCTTCACGTGACGGGCTCAACGAACCCGCTGTACCCGAGTTCCGTCGGCACGCAAAATTTAGTTATATATCAGTCCGGATAGATTTTTATATATACGCGTTTGTTGGGGACCTTTTTCTACCCAAGTTTCAGATTCCAAATAAATTAGATAAAGCTCTAACTCTTGCATCTGCTTCTGCATGTTTTTTTTTTTTTTTAAACGCCTTGGTAGGAGTTAACACACCATACAGTGGGCTTCTTCGGGGTGCAAATCCTCTGGCGAAGAGCTGTTAAGCTGTATAGCCCTTGTAATGGTGTAACAACTCCTTCTGGGGCATAGATTACTTTGCATGTGCTTTTTCCATAGTTTCTTTTGGCTATACGTTAGGCGTTTCAGGGAAATCGATATTTTCGTATAGGTCTAGGGCTTTTCAGATTTATTCACCATAAGCTTCGGAGGATGGATCGAACATATATCATTCGTTTTAGAACCGCGATATTTATTTATATAAGCCTCGGAATTTTCGGATTTGTCTTTCTTAAGCTTCGAAAAATAGATCCGGACATCTATCGATCGTGTTAGAACCGCGCTCTTTATGTACATAAGCCTCGTAATTTTCAGATTTATTTATATAAGCCTCGGAAATTTTGGATTTATTTATATAAGCCTCGGAATTACTGGATTTGTCTTTCTTAAGCTTCGGAAAATAGATCCGGACATCTATCGATCGTGTTAGAACCGCGCTCTTTATGTACATAAGCCTCGTAATTTTCAGATTTATTTATATAAGCCTCGGACTTTTTGGATTTATTTATATAAGCCTCGGAATTACTGGATTTGTCTTTCTTAAGCTTCGGAAAATAGATCCGGACATCTATCGATCGTGTTAGAACCGCGCTCTTTATGTACATAAGCCTCGTAATTTTCAGATTTATTTATATAAGCCTCGGAAATTTTGGATTTATTTATATAAGCCTCGGAATTACTGGATTTGTCTTTCTTAAGCTTCGGAAAATAGATCCGGACATCTATCGATCGTGTTAGAACCGCGCTCTTTATGTACATAAGCCTCGTAATTTTCAGATTTATTTATATAAGCCTCGGACTTTTTGGATTTATTTATATAAGCCTCGGAATTACTGGATTTGTCTTTCTTAAGCTTCGGAAAATAGATCCGGACATCTATCATTCGTGTTAGAACCGCGCTATTTATGTACATAAGCCTCGTAATTTTCAGATTTATTTATATAAGCCTCGGACTTTTTGGATTTATTTATATAAGCCTCGGAATTACTGGATTTGTCTTTCTTAAGCTTCGGAAAATAGATCCGGACATCTATCGATCGTGTTAGAACCGCGCTCTTTATGTACATAAGCCTCGTAATTTTCAGATTTATTTATATAAGCCTCGGAAATTTTGGATTTATTTATATAAGCCTCGGAATTACTGGATTTGTCTTTCTTAAGCTTCGGAAAATAGATCCGGACATCTATCGATCGTGTTAGAACCGCGCTCTTTATGTACATAAGCCTCGTAATTTTCAGATTTATTTATATAAGCCTCGGACTTTTTGGATTTATTTATATAAGCCTCGGAATTACTGGATTTGTCTTTCTTAAGCTTCGGAAAATAGATCCGGACATCTATCGATCGTGTTAGAACCGCGCTCTTTATGTACATAAGCCTCGTAATTTTCAGATTTATTTATATAAGCCTCGGACTTTTTGGATTTATTTATATAAGCCTCGGAATTACTGGATTTGTCTTTCTTAAGCTTCGGAAAATAGATCGGACATCTATCAATCGTTTTAAAATCGCGATATTTATTTATAAGATCCAGGAGTCTACTATCTATTTCCTCTTGCTTCTGCTTCTGCCTCTTCTCTCTTTTGCACTTCTTTACCTCTATTTTTTTTTTTGTAAACGCCTGGAAGGAGTTAACACACCATACAGTGGGCTTCTTCGAGGTGCAAATCCTCTGGCGAAGAGCTGTTAAGCTGTTGAGCCCTTGTAATGGTGTAACAACTCCTTTTGGGGCATAGATTCTGCTTCTGCCTCTTTTCTCTTTTGCACTTCTTTAGCTCTATTTTTTTTGTAAACGCCTAGAAGGAGTAACCATACCACACAGTGGGCGACTTCGGGATGCAAATCCTCTGGCGAAGAGCTTAACCACTTGTGATGGTATAACAACTCCTTAACAGGCATAGATTGCTTTGCATGTTCTATGTCTATAATTTCTTCTTGCTACTCGCGGTCAGTTAGTTAGTTCATACGTTTATCTAGGTTTTTACTCGATTATATAAAAATGCAGGGCACGCTTCACGTGACGGGCTCAACGAACCCGCTGTACCCGAGTTCCGTCGGCACGCAAAATTTAGTTATATATCAGTCCGGATAGATTTTTATATATACGCGTTTGTTGGGGACCTCTTTCTACCCAAGTTTCAGATTCCAAATAAATTAGATAAAGCTCTAACTCTTGCATCTGCTTCTGCATGTTTTTTTTTTTTTTTAAACGCCTTGGTAGGAGTTAACACACCATACAGTGGGCTTCTTCGGGGTGCAAATCCTCTGGCGAAGAGCTGTTAAGCTGTATAGCCCTTGTAATGGTGTAACAACTCCTTCTGGGGCATAGATTACTTTGCATGTGCTTTTTCCATAGTTTCTTTTGGCTATACGTTAGGCGTTTCAGGGAAAGCGATATTTTCGTATAGGTCTAGGGCTTTTCAGATTTATTCACCATAAGCTTCGGAGGATGGATCGAACATATATCATTCGTTTTAGAACCGCGATATTTATTTATATAAGCCTCGGAATTTTCGGATTTGTCTTTCTTAAGCTTCGGAAAATAGATCCGGACATCTATCATTCGTGTTAGAACCGCGCTATTTATGTACATAAGCCTCGTAATTTTCAGATTTATTTATATAAGCCTCGGAATTTTTGGATTTATTTATATAAGCCTCGGAATTACTGGATTTGTCTTTCTTAAGCTTCGGAAAATAGATCCGGACATCTATCGATCGTGTTAGAACCGCGCTATTTATGTACATAAGCCTCGTAATTTTCAGATTTATTTATATAAGCCTCGGACTTTTTGGATTTATTTATATAAGCCTCGGAATTACTGGATTTGTCTTTCTTAAGCTTCGGAAAATAGATCCGGACATCTATCATTCGTGTTAGAACCGCGCTATTTATGTACATAAGCCTCGTAATTTTCAGATTTATTTATATAAGCCTCGGACTTTTTGGATTTATTTATATAAGCCTCGGACTTTTTGGATTTATTTATATAAGCCTCGGAATTACTGGATTTGTCTTTCTTAAGCTTCGGAAAATAGATCCGGACATCTATCGATCGTGTTAGAACCGCGCTATTTATGTACATAAGCCTCGTAATTTTCAGATTTATTTATATAAGCCTCGGACTTTTTGGATTTATTTATATAAGCCTCGGACTTTTTGGATTTATTTATATAAGCCTCGGAATTACTGGATTTGTCTTTCTTAAGCTTCGGAAAATAGATCCGGACATCTATCATTCGTGTTAGAACCGCGCTATTTATGTACATAAGCCTCGTAATTTTCAGATTTATTTATATAAGCCTCGGAAATTTTGGATTTATTTATATAAGCCTCGGAATTACTGGATTTGTCTTTCTTAAGCTTCGGAAAATAGATCCGGACATCTATCGATCGTGTTAGAACCGCGCTCTTTATGTACATAAGCCTCGTAATTTTCAGATTTATTTATATAAGCCTCGGAATTTTTGGATTTATTTATATAAGCCTCGGAATTACTGGATTTGTCTTTCTTAAGCTTCGGAAAATAGATCCGGACATCTATCATTCGTGTTAGAACCGCGCTATTTATGTACATAAGCCTCGTAATTTTCAGATTTATTTATATAAGCCTCGGACTTTTTGGATTTATTTATATAAGCCTCGGAATTACTGGATTTGTCTTTCTTAAGCTTCGGAAAATAGATCCGGACATCTATCGATCGTGTTAGAACCGCGCTATTTATGTACATAAGCCTCGTAATTTTCAGATTTATTTATATAAGCCTCGGACTTTTTGGATTTATTTATATAAGCCTCGGACTTTTTGGATTTATTTATATAAGCCTCGGAATTACTGGATTTGTCTTTCTTAAGCTTCGGAAAATAGATCCGGACATCTATCATTCGTGTTAGAACCGCGCTATTTATGTACATAAGCCTCGTAATTTTCAGATTTATTTATATAAGCCTCGGAAATTTTGGATTTATTTATATAAGCCTCGGAATTACTGGATTTGTCTTTCTTAAGCTTCGAAAAATAGATCCGGACATCTATCGATCGTGTTAGAACCGCGCTCTTTATGTACATAAGCCTCGTAATTTTCAGATTTATTTATATAAGCCTCGGAAATTTTGGATTTATTTATATAAGCCTCGGAATTACTGGATTTGTCTTTCTTAAGCTTCGGAAAATAGATCCGGACATCTATCGATCGTGTTAGAACCGCGCTCTTTATGTACATAAGCCTCGTAATTTTCAGATTTATTTATATAAGCCTCGGACTTTTTGGATTTATTTATATAAGCCTCGGAATTACTGGATTTGTCTTTCTTAAGCTTCGGAAAATAGATCCGGACATCTATCGATCGTGTTAGAACCGCGCTCTTTATGTACATAAGCCTCGTAATTTTCAGATTTATTTATATAAGCCTCGGACTTTTTGGATTTATTTATATAAGCCTCGGAATTACTGGATTTGTCTTTCTTAAGCTTCGGAAAATAGATCCGGACATCTATCGATCGTGTTAGAACCGCGCTCTTTATGTACATAAGCCTCGTAATTTTCAGATTTATTTATATAAGCCTCGGAAATTTTGGATTTATTTATATAAGCCTCGGAATTACTGGATTTGTCTTTCTTAAGCTTCGGAAAATAGATCCGGACATCTATCGATCGTGTTAGAACCGCGCTCTTTATGTACATAAGCCTCGTAATTTTCAGATTTATTTATATAAGCCTCGGACTTTTTGGATTTATTTATATAAGCCTCGGAATTACTGGATTTGTCTTTCTTAAGCTTCGGAAAATAGATCCGGACATCTATCATTCGTGTTAGAACCGCGCTATTTATGTACATAAGCCTCGTAATTTTCAGATTTATTTATATAAGCCTCGGACTTTTTGGATTTATTTATATAAGCCTCGGAATTACTGGATTTGTCTTTCTTAAGCTTCGGAAAATAGATCCGGACATCTATCGATCGTGTTAGAACCGCGCTCTTTATGTACATAAGCCTCGTAATTTTCAGATTTATTTATATAAGCCTCGGACTTTTTGGATTTATTTATATAAGCCTCGGAATTACTGGATTTGTCTTTCTTAAGCTTCGAAAAATAGATCCGGACATCTATCGATCGTGTTAGAACCGCGCTCTTTATGTACATAAGCCTCGTAATTTTCAGATTTATTTATATAAGCCTCGGAAATTTTGGATTTATTTATATAAGCCTCGGAATTACTGGATTTGTCTTTCTTAAGCTTCGGAAAATAGATCCGGACATCTATCGATCGTGTTAGAACCGCGCTCTTTATGTACATAAGCCTCGTAATTTTCAGATTTATTTATATAAGCCTCGGACTTTTTGGATTTATTTATATAAGCCTCGGAATTACTGGATTTGTCTTTCTTAAGCTTCGGAAAATAGATCCGGACATCTATCGATCGTGTTAGAACCGCGCTCTTTATGTACATAAGCCTCGTAATTTTCAGATTTATTTATATAAGCCTCGGACTTTTTGGATTTATTTATATAAGCCTCGGAATTACTGGATTTGTCTTTCTTAAGCTTCGGAAAATAGATCCGGACATCTATCATTCGTGTTAGAACCGCGCTATTTATGTACATAAGCCTCGTAATTTTCAGATTTATTTATATAAGCCTCGGACTTTTTGGATTTATTTATATAAGCCTCGGAATTACTGGATTTGTCTTTCTTAAGCTTCGGAAAATAGATCCGGACATCTATCGATCGTGTTAGAACCGCGCTCTTTATGTACATAAGCCTCGTAATTTTCAGATTTATTTATATAAGCCTCGGACTTTTTGGATTTATTTATATAAGCCTCGGAATTACTGGATTTGTCTTTCTTAAGCTTCGGAAAATAGATCCGGACATCTATCGATCGTGTTAGAACCGCGCTCTTTATGTACATAAGCCTCGTAATTTTCAGATTTATTTATATAAGCCTCGGACTTTCTGGATTTATTTATATAAGCCTCGGAATTACTGGATTTGTCTTTCTTAAGCTTCGAAAAATAGATCCGGACATCTATCGATCGTGTTAGAACCGCGCTCTTTATGTACATAAGCCTCGTAATTTTCAGATTTATTTATATAAGCCTCGGAAATTTTGGATTTATTTATATAAGCCTCGGAATTACTGGATTTGTCTTTCTTAAGCTTCGGAAAATAGATCCGGACATCTATCGATCGTGTTAGAACCGCGCTCTTTATGTACATAAGCCTCGTAATTTTCAGATTTATTTATATAAGCCTCGGAAATTTTGGATTTATTTATATAAGCCTCGGAATTACTGGATTTGTCTTTCTTAAGCTTCGGAAAATAGATCCGGACATCTATCGATCGTGTTAGAACCGCGCTCTTTATGTACATAAGCCTCGTAATTTTCAGATTTATTTATATAAGCCTCGGACTTTTTGGATTTATTTATATAAGCCTCGGAATTACTGGATTTGTCTTTCTTAAGCTTCGGAAAATAGATCCGGACATCTATCGATCGTGTTAGAACCGCGCTCTTTATGTACATAAGCCTCGTAATTTTCAGATTTATTTATATAAGCCTCGGACTTTTTGGATTTATTTATATAAGCCTCGGAATTACTGGATTTGTCTTTCTTAAGCTTCGGAAAATAGATCCGGACATCTATCATTCGTGTTAGAACCGCGCTATTTATGTACATAAGCCTCGTAATTTTCAGATTTATTTATATAAGCCTCGGACTTTTTGGATTTATTTATATAAGCCTCGGAATTACTGGATTTGTCTTTCTTAAGCTTCGGAAAATAGATCCGGACATCTATCGATCGTGTTAGAACCGCGCTCTTTATGTACATAAGCCTCGTAATTTTCAGATTTATTTATATAAGCCTCGGACTTTCTGGATTTATTTATATAAGCCTCGGAATTACTGGATTTGTCTTTCTTAAGCTTCGAAAAATAGATCCGGACATCTATCGATCGTGTTAGAACCGCGCTCTTTATGTACATAAGCCTCGTAATTTTCAGATTTATTTATATAAGCCTCGGAAATTTTGGATTTATTTATATAAGCCTCGGAATTACTGGATTTGTCTTTCTTAAGCTTCGGAAAATAGATCCGGACATCTATCGATCGTGTTAGAACCGCGCTCTTTATGTACATAAGCCTCGTAATTTTCAGATTTATTTATATAAGCCTCGGACTTTCTGGATTTATTTATATAAGCCTCGGAATTACTGGATTTGTCTTTCTTAAGCTTCGAAAAATAGATCCGGACATCTATCGATCGTGTTAGAACCGCGCTCTTTATGTACATAAGCCTCGTAATTTTCAGATTTATTTATATAAGCCTCGGAAATTTTGGATTTATTTATATAAGCCTCGGAATTACTGGATTTGTCTTTCTTAAGCTTCGGAAAATAGATCCGGACATCTATCGATCGTGTTAGAACCGCGCTCTTTATGTACATAAGCCTCGTAATTTTCAGATTTATTTATATAAGCCTCGGAAATTTTGGATTTATTTATATAAGCCTCGGAATTACTGGATTTGTCTTTCTTAAGCTTCGGAAAATAGATCCGGACATCTATCGATCGTGTTAGAACCGCGCTCTTTATGTACATAAGCCTCGTAATTTTCAGATTTATTTATATAAGCCTCGGACTTTTTGGATTTATTTATATAAGCCTCGGAATTACTGGATTTGTCTTTCTTAAGCTTCGGAAAATAGATCCGGACATCTATCGATCGTGTTAGAACCGCGCTCTTTATGTACATAAGCCTCGTAATTTTCAGATTTATTTATATAAGCCTCGGACTTTTTGGATTTATTTATATAAGCCTCGGAATTACTGGATTTGTCTTTCTTAAGCTTCGGAAAATAGATCCGGACATCTATCATTCGTGTTAGAACCGCGCTATTTATGTACATAAGCCTCGTAATTTTCAGATTTATTTATATAAGCCTCGGACTTTTTGGATTTATTTATATAAGCCTCGGAATTACTGGATTTGTCTTTCTTAAGCTTCGGAAAATAGATCCGGACATCTATCGATCGTGTTAGAACCGCGCTCTTTATGTACATAAGCCTCGTAATTTTCAGATTTATTTATATAAGCCTCGGACTTTTTGGATTTATTTATATAAGCCTCGGAATTACTGGATTTGTCTTTCTTAAGCTTCGGAAAATAGATCCGGACATCTATCGATCGTGTTAGAACCGCGCTCTTTATGTACATAAGCCTCGTAATTTTCAGATTTATTTATATAAGCCTCGGACTTTCTGGATTTATTTATATAAGCCTCGGAATTACTGGATTTGTCTTTCTTAAGCTTCGAAAAATAGATCCGGACATCTATCGATCGTGTTAGAACCGCGCTCTTTATGTACATAAGCCTCGTAATTTTCAGATTTATTTATATAAGCCTCGGAAATTTTGGATTTATTTATATAAGCCTCGGAATTACTGGATTTGTCTTTCTTAAGCTTCGGAAAATAGATCCGGACATCTATCGATCGTGTTAGAACCGCGCTCTTTATGTACATAAGCCTCGTAATTTTCAGATTTATTTATATAAGCCTCGGACTTTCTGGATTTATTTATATAAGCCTCGGAATTACTGGATTTGTCTTTCTTAAGCTTCGAAAAATAGATCCGGACATCTATCGATCGTGTTAGAACCGCGCTCTTTATGTACATAAGCCTCGTAATTTTCAGATTTATTTATATAAGCCTCGGAAATTTTGGATTTATTTATATAAGCCTCGGAATTACTGGATTTGTCTTTCTTAAGCTTCGGAAAATAGATCGGACATCTATCAATCGTTTTAAAATCGCGATATTTATTTATAAGATCCAGGAGTCTACTATCTATTTCCTCTTGCTTCTGCTTCTGCCTCTTCTCTCTTTTGCACTTCTTTACCTCTATTTTTTTTTTTTGTAAACGCCTGGAAGGAGTTAACACACCATACAGTGGGCTTCTTCGAGGTGCAAATCCTCTGGCGAAGAGCTGTTAAGCTGTTGAGCCCTTGTAATGGTGTAACAACTCCTTTTGGGGCATAGATTCTGCTTCTGCCTCTTTTCTCTTTTGCACTTCTTTAGCTCTATTTTTTTTTGTAAACGCCTAGAAGGAGTAACCATACCACACAGTGGGCGACTTCGGGATGCAAATCCTCTGGCGAAGAGCTTAACCACTTGTGATGGTATAACAACTCCTTAACAGGCATAGATTGCTTTGCATGTTCTATGTCTATAATTTCTTCTTGCTACTCGCGGTCAGTTAGTTAGTTCATACGTTTATCTAGGTTTTTACTCGATTATATAAAAATGCAGGGCACGCTTCACGTGACGGGCTCAACGAACCCGCTGTACCCGAGTTCCGTCGGCACGCAAAATTTAGTTATATATCAGTCCGGATAGATTTTTATATATACGCGTTTGTTGGGGACCTTTTTCTACCCAAGTTTCAGATTCCAAATAAATTAGATAAAGCTCTAACTCTTGCATCTGCTTCTGCATGTTTTTTTTTTTTTTTAAACGCCTTGGTAGGAGTTAACACACCATACAGTGGGCTTCTTCGGGGTGCAAATCCTCTGGCGAAGAGCTGTTAAGCTGTATAGCCCTTGTAATGGTGTAACAACTCCTTCTGGGGCATAGATTACTTTGCATGTGCTTTTTCCATAGTTTCTTTTGGCTATACGTTAGGCGTTTCAGGGAAATCGATATTTTCGTATAGGTCTAGGGCTTTTCAGATTTATTCACCATAAGCTTCGGAGGATGGATCGAACATATATCATTCGTTTTAGAACCGCGATATTTATTTATATAAGCCTCGGAATTTTCGGATTTGTCTTTCTTAAGCTTCGGAAAATAGATCCGGACATCTATCATTCGTGTTAGAACCGCGCTATTTATGTACATAAGCCTCGTAATTTTCAGATTTATTTATATAAGCCTCGGAATTTTTGGATTTATTTATATAAGCCTCGGAATTACTGGATTTGTCTTTCTTAAGCTTCGGAAAATAGATCCGGACATCTATCATTCGTGTTAGAACCGCGCTATTTATGTACATAAGCCTCGTAATTTTCAGATTTATTTATATAAGCCTCGGACTTTTTGGATTTATTTATATAAGCCTCGGAATTACTGGATTTGTCTTTCTTAAGCTTCGGAAAATAGATCCGGACATCTATCGATCGTGTTAGAACCGCGCTCTTTATGTACATGAGCCTCGTAATTTTCAGATTTATTTATATAAGCCTCGGACTTTTTGGATTTATTTATATAAGCCTCGGAATTACTGGATTTGTCTTTCTTAAGCTTCGGAAAATAGATCCGGACATCTATCATTCGTGTTAGAACCGCGCTATTTATGTACATAAGCCTCGTAATTTTCAGATTTATTTATATAAGCCTCGGACTTTTTGGATTTATTTATATAAGCCTCGGAATTACTGGATTTGTCTTTCTTAAGCTTCGAAAAATAGATCCGGACATCTATCGATCGTGTTAGAACCGCGCTCTTTATGTACATAAGCCTCGTAATTTTCAGATTTATTTATATAAGCCTCGGAATTTTTGGATTTATTTATATAAGCCTCGGAATTACTGGATTTGTCTTTCTTAAGCTTCGGAAAATAGATCCGGACATCTATCGATCTTGTTAGAACCGCGCTATTTATGTACATAAGCCTCGTAATTTTCAGATTTATTTATATAAGCCTCGGAATTTTTGGATTTATTTATATAAGCCTCGGAATTACTGGATTTGTCTTTCTTAAGCTTCGGAAAATAGATCGGACAACTATCATTCGTGTTAGAACCGCGCTATTTATGTACATAAGCCTCGTAATTTTCAGATTTATTTATATAAGGAATTTTTGGATTTATTTATATAAGCCTCGGAATTTTTGGATTTGTCTTTCTTAAGCTTCGGAAAATAGATCGGACATCTATCAATCGTTTTAGAATCGCGATATTTATTTATAAGATCCAGGAGTCTACTATCTATTTCCCCTTGCTTCTGCTTCTGCCTCTTCTCTCTTTTGCACTTCTTTACCTCTATTTTTTTTTTTGTAAACGCCTGGAAGGAGTTAACACACCATACAGTGGGCTACTCCGAGGTGCAAATCCTCTGGCGAAGAGCTGTTAAGCTGTTGAGCCCTTGTAATGGTTTAACAACTCCTTTTGGGGCATAGATTCTGCTTCTGCCTCTTTTCTCTTTTGCACTTCTTTAGCTCTATTTTTTTTTGTAAACGCCTAGAAGGAGTAACCATACCACACAGTGGGCGACTTCGGGATGCAAATCCTCTGGCGAAGAGCTTAACCACTTGTGATGGTATAACAACTCCTTTACAGGCATAGATTGCTCTGCATGTTCTATGTCTATAATTTCTTCTTTCTTCCTCTATATCATTCGCGACTGTTAGGACTTTTTTTTACCTAAGTTTCAGATATCAGTTGAATCTTATCGATAGATCAGGAAGCAGCGAAAACTCGAATAACAAATATTTTTAATCATAGTCCGAATACTGATCAATGATCAGTATCAAATTACGAATGTTTTAATCACCTTTTTGTTACAGTTCCGCAGTGTGATCATAAGTGTCATCAATTAATGATGTAAAATCATGTGTATGACATATTTCGTCAACAGAGATTAGGCAATTCATTTGAGGATTGGAACAGAGCCTTTATTTCATCGCTGCCTTGCGATTTATCTTATTGTGAGTAGCTGACAATTGTAGTAGAATTTGTAGGAGGAATTGGTATTCAGAAAGCAAGAACTTTTCTACTACACAGAATTGAGTACCTGGGTGCAAGAACAACCCAAGTCGACTTAGGTCGTCTTTGCTCCCACCATCATTTTCGCGTTGTACAACATCCCAACTACCTACCCTGTGAGTTTCAGGTTTGTGGGATGTCTTATTTTAGTGAAAAGTATTTTTCAAGTACGGAGCGTCAACCCCGCCACGCGCGATCATGCAAGAACAACTTAACGCTACTACTTAGGTTGTTATTGCATAGAGCGCGTGAGTCCGATGAAGTATAGTGCTCGCTCA
Organism: Tenthredo mesomela; assembly: GCA_943736025.1. Classification (NCBI taxonomy): domain Eukaryota; kingdom Metazoa; phylum Arthropoda; class Insecta; order Hymenoptera; family Tenthredinidae; genus Tenthredo; species Tenthredo mesomela. The sequence goes on from OX031018.1 coordinate 28,602,940, forward strand.
TTCGCCAGCCTGGTAAAATCAGGTCTGTGGCAGTTAATGAGTTACTGAATATAATACTTTTCTGAAGTTTAAATGTCCATTTTAAAGAGATTTGAAGTTTCCCGTTTAAATAACACAGGATCTTGCGATTTTTTTCGACATTCGATTCTTAGGTCTAATATTGGGGACAACTTTTTTTTTATTTTTGTCTGAAGATTGCCATACTTCACTCCTCAAGATCTTATTTAGGGTGGGGCAAAATGGACCCCTTAGGCCCAAAAAGTTCATATTATTCATATTCAAGTTTTTTAATCGTCAATAGTTTTTTTTTCGGTGGTCCATTTTGCCCCACGCTCCCCTATATATATTGAGAGCTCATCAATTCCTTTTTATATATTTCCGAAAATATGCCTTATGTAATATTATTTATTTAATTAATTGCAAAGATTGGTGTATTGTTCGAAAAAAAAAAACATTATTCTAATTTCCTGTCTTGTTTATTACTTCACCGGTCGATTCAAATTCTTGCAGACTGCGTAAAATATGTGTTTCGACATGAAAAGTAACAAAATTCAAGTCGTAAGTGTCGAGACGGACCGAATATTCGCAAGAAATTTCGTTTTTAGCAAGAACGACCTAAGCCGGCGCGCGTGTTTTATTTATTATAGAGATTCCTATTTATTTGAGGGCAAAAACAAAACTGGCTTCGTATTCCGGAAGAATCGCCCTTCAAAATGAGTATTCAACAAAGTACATTGTGGTTTCGTTCATGGATGTAATTCAGTTTTTAAATTTCCATCAACGGTTTCGGTGTTAAAACCTAAGTTGACTTAGGTTGTTCTTGCACCCAGGTACTCAATTATGGCAACAGCATTTCTCCATATCGCTTAATCGCGTGTTTCTCTATGTTTCAGTTACAGTTCAGATTTCCGAAGAATCGTATAAATGAAGCTTGGCAAAATCGGATTATGTACGGATATCTTCGATTATAGACTAAGCGACGCATACATGACCAGCAGGGAAACGTCATTTTCGTCTGAAAATCGATAATCACTGGTAAGCGTGCAGAAGCTTAACACAAAGTTATGGCAATATCATTTCTCGATTGCTACATCTCTTGTTTTTCTATGTTTTTGTTACAGAGAATCAGTTCAGAACAAGGGTCTTCATCAGTGAAGTCTAGCATAGTATAAAGTGATCAATTCAATCGCGGGCCCTCCAAGTGTGTCGTTTCCGGTCGTTTCGGTACTCGGTCAGTGCCAATCGGTTGGATAAAAAATTTTTATTCCTCCAATTTCGGAGGAAATACATTACAATGTTACATTAGCCTGATTAACAGAAAAATCATATTGTTATAGAGACAAACTGCAGCAGGTCAAGGATGCAGATCGAAAGGTGTGAAGCTGTTAATACAGATCAAATGTATTATTACCGATGAATTAAATGAGAGGTAAGCCACCAATTGCAAAGTTATTAATCTTTTCGGTTTCATTTCTAGACCGACATTTATAATCATAATATCTTTGTTTGGTGAAAAAAAGAGACGATAATATGAATAGTGATAGAACTATATATCTGAAATTTATTTCCATTTTTATTCAAACGAATTATCCAAGTTCCTTCGAGCAAAGAAATAAGATTGAATATACATCCTCAATTTTTTCACGAATAATAATTGATCATAGTTGACTCGCCTGATTTCCAACTCATATTCACAAACACTGTTTTCTAAATCATTCGTTTTTTTCTCAAGGAGGAGAAGAGAGAATGAATAAGAAGAGACACGAGAGTGAGAATATAGACGAGAATCCAAGTGTGAAAAATAAATAGTTTGTCTCCGAAGTGCAAGCAGAGGCTCAAGAGGCCGATTATACGAATCTGACTTCTACGATGATTTATATGAAAGGTAAACAATATTTTTGTCTTTCTATCAAAGTTCGATCACTGTCTTATATGAGTTATTATCGACGATTTTCTGAGGATAAAGTTGTACGAATGCGTTCAATCAATTAACCTTTGGCTTCTCTTTCATGTTTCTATCAGATTGTAACGGACCGGATGTGGCCAGGACCGATTGTGCGAGAACTATGCCGATAATTAGAAATAGGAAGCCAATCCGAAGCTGATAGAAAACCTAAGCTGATTGGGATCCCAGTAGGAGCGATAGTATAAGGGTGGATACGACAGCAAGGGAGCAATCGCAAAAAAGGTGAGAACAAGATACCTCCTCGCCAGTCTCTATTTTACCAAAAATAGCTATTAGCTTTTATTTTGGTCCAAAATATCGTGACAAACGATTTTCTAACTCATTTCTTTTTCCTTTATTTTCTCTTATGCGCCGACAGCCAAGCAGATACATCCGAGCCCAATTACTCTCCCCCTTCTCGGCAGCGTCGGTGAGTCGCATGATTTTTGGTAACGGGCTTCCTTCCCTTGGTACTCTATTTTCTCTGTCGCGTGGCGTGGCGGTAACATTGTACAATCTCCGATTTCTTAGCTAAATTCAGATAGGCTCTGCACTCGCCTATCCATTAAAATCATGAATAGCAAAGTCTAGGAGCGGGTCAGACATAAGAATGAACGACCCCCTAGCAAGATGTTCGAGTAGAGTCAATTTTTATTCATTACTAAAGATTTGAATATCAAAACATTTATATAAATATTGAAATTGAAATTGAAATAAGAAAAAAATATAAAATCATCTAAAGTCTAAATGAATTATCCAAACTTGTACGTTCAGAAAAGAGTGAAAGTTTAAAGTTTTGTCCAGGATGTACTAACCCGTTCTTTCCCTACAGCGAATGAAACGGTAAGTCTCCGACCACGATGTATGAAATGATTTGTATGTTTGTGTTGGAGAGAATCTGATGCCGGAGAATATTAGCTTTCCGTACAGGTAAATCGGGAAGGTAGGGCAAACCCGAGGTGGGGTGGTTACGAGTCTGCGTGTGCGTGCCTATATTATGTAGTATATCCAATGTACCGTTGGGTGGGTCTTGGGAACCAGGCGAGGGCAGGAAGGGTCGCGCAATGGGACGGTGGTGGACTAATATTTCATTCTCCACAGCAAATTCAAGCGATCGCAATAGAAGAAAATAAAGTAGCCTCTTTGATCTAGTTTCTTTGAAATATAACTCACCTATTGAAAATAATTGAAATCAAACAATTAACATCTCAGTCTCTTTGATATTTGCCATTTGAAATATTCTCAATTTATTCGAGTCCTGTCCCCAGTCTTTTGTCAGTCTTTCTGAAATCTTTGGAATAAATCAATCTCTTCCCAAGTAATTTCCCTGTATTGAATACAAAGTGCGATCGCTTGAATGGGCAAAACGCGTCTCTTTATTTCCGCGCTTACGTGGGGCGCGGAGATGAGAGAGGCTGAGCCTGAAGACTTCACGTTGAAGAGGACGCCGACCGTCACGCCACCAAATACTCTCAGCTTGTGCCTTGAAATCTTTACACCTTATTGACTTGACGACTATCTGCCAATAACTATTTGCAACTCCTAAATATCTAGCCAATAATTTCTATCTAATACCAAAGAGCAGATAGCGTCAAGTCTCTCTTTCCTTGCATGCCTTCCTTTTTACTCCTCCTCAATGCGATCCTATCAAGCATTTCGTATCATAACTAATTTTGTACATTCTAACTTTTTCAGATTTCCACAGGTTCGCTAATGCATTCTTTTATTTCAGGGTATTTTAAGAGACTAATCAAATCCTCTTTTTTCAGGGTATTTTAAGAGATTAATCAATTCTCTTCTTTCAGGGTATCTTAAGAGATTAATACTGATCCGTGATCGGTATTAACAACTAGGGACGAATTAATTACCTTTCTGTTACAGTTCTGCCGGATGACTGTGATTGTCATATAATATCTAATGTATATCCATAAGGTGAAATAATGTGGACTACATATTTTATCGGGAGAAATAAGGCCATTCATCTGAGGATTGGAACAGGGCCTATATTTCGTCGCTGTCTTGCGATTTATTTTATTGTAAGTAGCGAACAATTATAGTAGAATTTGAAGGAGGAATTAGCATTCACAAAGTTATAACTTTTCTGCTACACAGAATTATGGCAACAATATTTTTCCATATCGCTTAATCTCTTGTTTCTCTACGTTTCCGTTACAGTTGAGAACAATAGGGCCTGCGAAATTCGGGAGGGGCCCTAGGAAGAAGAAGAAGAAGAAATTCGGGAGGATCGTGAAGCGTGGAAAAGTGAAACTACAAACATTTCAGACCACAGTAGAAAGACTGATCAATGATCAGTATTGAATTAAGAATGTTTTGATAATTTGTTTGTTGCAGTTCGGCCAGTAGAGACTTACATCTGCGATAACCGATGGTTCAGGCCACATTCCGAAAAGGAGCTGAGCCGAAGGAACGAAAAGAAAAATAATCGATCAAATCGATCAGTAGTTGGTATGATCAATTATAAGAACGTTTTGATATATATATATATTTTTTTTTTGTTGCAGTTCGGCCAGGAGAGGCTCACAACCATGATGGCCGATCAGTCGTTGGTATGAATAATAATAAGAACGTTTCAATATTTTCTTTTGTTGCAGTTTGGCCAGACGAAACTTGAAACCATGATGATCGATCAGGGGTTGGTGTGAATCATTATAATTACGTTCTCATCATCTTCCTGTTGCAGTTTAGCCGGAATAGACTCACAACTGCAACGGTCTAGGAGATCTACAAATTTCATTGTCTTTATGCCCTTTTATTCTTCCTTGTCTCGTGTTATTGATATTATTACTAACTCTTGTTTTTCTTTTCTCTCATTAGAACTATTCATTTATTAAAATATGGCTAATTCTTGTTTCATTTTACAGGTGTGAACGTATGTCTCATGAGATGTACAAATTTCATTGTCTCTATGCGCTTTTATTCTTCCTTCTCTCTCGTGTTATTAATATATATTATTACTAACTCTTGTTTTTCTTTTCTCTCATTAGAACTATTCATTTATTAAAATATGGCTAATTCTTGTTTCATTTTACAGGTGTGAACGTATGTCTCATGAGATGTACAAATTTCATTGTCTCTATGCGCTTTTATTCTTCCTTCTCTCTCGTGTTATTAATATATATTATTACTAACTCTTGTTTTTCTTTTCTCTCATTAGAACTATTCATTTATTAAAATATGGCTAATTCTTGTTTCATTTTACAGGTCTCACCTATGTCTCATGAGATGTACAAATTTCATTGTCTCTATGCGCTTTTATTCTTCCTTCTCTCTCGTGTTATTCATATATATTATTACTAACTCTTGTTTTTCTTTTCTGTCATTAAAACCATTGAAATTTGAATAATTTAGTATAATACTCATTGTATCCTATAGCTCCGACAGGTTTCACAGGCTCTACAAGTCCTTCGAGTTCTTCAAGTTCTTCGAGTTTCACAGGATCTGCGGGTTTCATCAATTTAATATTGTGACTAACTGAAATCTTTACTTTTCAGGCGGGGGGTGGTGTTGGTTGCCTTCTCGTGGTGCCCCCTGAACAAATGCGCTGATTTCATGATTTAACAGACAATATCAATAATACCAAGACACTTTCCTTTACGAATAACCTGATATGTTGCATATTAAATAGTCGAATAATTACGTATACATGGGTCATGCAAATTAGCGCATTTGACTGAACAACCAACTTTAAATTTTCAAACGCCATACTGAAGAATTATGAATAATTATAGAATAACGATAGCGCCCTATCTGTTTATAATTGATCCGAGTTTCTCTTGAAATGAATATTAATTCATAATGTATCACAGAAAATAATGAAAGTGTACTGTATACTTGAATATCTATACATAGATCTGTATGATGATGATAATAAAGAGCAATGATTAATTGAATCATTATTATTTCTTGAAAAACTCGTAAAAAGCAGACTAGATATAAATATAGATATCAAATCAATTTTTCGTTTCTAAGTTTTATGAGGTGCGTTGTTGTACAAAGCATAATTTATGTGGGTTCATTGCAATGTTCCAATTTATTTATTTTCATTTCTATTTATATTTTCGATACTTTTGGCAAAATGGAAAACAGCTTTTCCATCATTAAATATATCTTTATTTCAATTAGTTTTTCATTGATTACAATTATCTGACATATTTATACATAATTAATGTTTTCAGAAGAACGACGGATCGTTATATTTATATTTATATTTATTTATCAGTTGAGGTAAATTCATAGATCTTTGAATGGAATTACATGCAGATAACATGGTTTGGAATTAAATTAACGTCCAAAACTAGAATGTATTACAAGCTTCTTTAACGTAATAATATTCAGTTGAAATTGAAAAAAAAAAATGAAGACTAGTCGATTATTATTAGAAATATAGGTAATTTAGTATTGATAAGATATTCAAGAATGTATATTAGAATTTGCATTTGCATTTGCATTTGCATTTGCATCTGCATAATATAATCGGGGTAAATGCTTTGAATACATGTTTTCTTTGGGAACAGTCGAATAATGTATTTTTATCTTTATTCGGTGGAAGCTAAGAACGAAGATACCAATGAAGAGCCTTTACCTATATTATATATGGCATATTAATTAATATCATTATATATATATATATATATATATATATATATATATATATATATATCATTAAAAGACAGACCGGATTGCTAGAAGTGGGCATAAATAAAGGGTGCGCCTTATTACATGCAACCGGTGGATCATTTTATTATTCCGCTCATTTGAGTTCCATAGTTTCCCATACGGTGGCGCCACCAGCTTGAACTGTCAACTGATCTACGACAACGTTGTCCTCGCCCCGTTCAAGGCTGTCAAGGGTGGGGACTGGGGCGCAGAAGCAGACCGGTCTAACCGCTTTCGCTTTCGCTGTCCCCTCCACTTTCACTTTTCAGTCGCCTTCGTTCGTCGTCTTCAGTTGCCTTCGAGGCGCCGACGAGTAAAGACGTGGTGTAAGTAGAAGCTCCTGCCGGAAAGTCAACCAATGTGCGAAATGATGTTTGACAATGTTTGGTACGCCTTCGATGTGACATGAGTAAAGGATGAATCCCACCTTTGCGTTTTGATCCGTTCCGACCCGACCCGACCCGACCCGACGCGTAGTCGAGGTGCGCTCACTGTTGCGTACCGACGCGTACAGACACGTACGACATGCGATTGAACGCAACCCCTCTCACTCCGCTGTAATGCTCTATGCAGGTTGGCAGGCAGTCACTACAACCGATTGAGCAGCCCCACGGTTAATTAATTTATTAATAATTCATTCCATAGATGTGTTGGTGAACAAGAAAAATGTATTCACGTATCAACACATCGAGGATTTCCGGTGAGTCGTTAAATTCGATTCCTCAGGGTACCCTTCAATTGGTCAATAGGTTCAACTAATAAAAAATAAACCGTTCTTGAAAACCATATTTTAATAAAAGATTAATGTTTTCTTAGAGAACTAGGTACATGTACCTTATACAGTTTATGCAAGATCATACATTATATACCACCACTGAGAATAACCATTGTGAATGAAAATAATACTCCGATTGCAAAAAGTAAGTACTATTATTTGTTCTTTTGAATTTATCCAAAAATTGTCTGCATGAATGATTGAAAGTGCAGCGACCTTCAGCGTTTCGTTTCTTACCTACCATTTTTTTTTAAATTACATATTCTGGAAGATGGTCGATGGGAGGATCTCGTTTCTACAGAGTTGAACTAAAGGGGTACACCTTCACATAAATTATTTCGAAAAAAGTTAATTATTATTAAGTTAATTATTTCGCATGTCGTACGTGTCTGTACGCGTCGGTACGCAACAGTGAGCGCACTTCGACTACGTGTCGGGTCGGGTCGGGTCGGGTCGGAACGGATCAAAACGCGAAGGTGGGATTCATCCTTAAGTTTTGAATATTGCAATTACCATTTTGCCATAACCATTAATGATTATTAATTTTCAATGCCTTTTGCTGATTCGTTTACGAGCGAAACTCGATTATAATAATTGGAGGATATAAGAATCAGAGATTTTTATATCTTTGAGATTTTCCAATATCCATTCAGAATCAGTATTTATTACAAAAAAGATACGTTATATCATACCAACGTTTCTCTATCGTATATCGTGTCTACCATTATTCGTGCATAGGATACAGAAGTCAGAGATTTTTACATCCTCGAGATTTTCCAATATCCATTTAGAATCAGTATTTATTACAAAAAAGATACGTTATATCATACCAACGTTTCTCTATCGTATATCGTGTCTACCATTATTCGTGCATAGGATACAGAAGTCAGAGATTTTTACATCCTCGAGATTTTCCAATATCCATTTAGAATCAGTATTTATTACAAAAAAGATACGTTATATCATACCAACGTTTCTCTATCTCATATCGTGTCTACCATTAATCGTGCATACGATCCAGAAATCAGAGATTTTTATATCTCCGATTTTTTCTGATATTTAGTTTTAATCAGTATTTATTTTAAGAACGATACGTTCTATTAGCCCAACGTTTCTCTATCGTATATCGTGTCTACCATTATTCGAGCATACGATACAGGAATCAGAGATTTTTATATCTTTGAGATTTTCCAATATCCATTTAGAATCAGTATTTATTACAAAAAAGATACGTTATATCATACCAACGTTTCTCTATCGTATATCGTGTCTACCATTATTCGTGCATAGGATACAGAAGTCAGAGATTTTTACATCCTCGAGATTTTCCAATATCCATTTAGAATCAGTATTTATTACAAAAAAGATACGTTATATCATACCAACGTTTCTCTATCGTATATCGTGTCTACCATTATTCGTGCATAGGATACAGAAGTCAGAGATTTTTACATCCTCGAGATTTTCCAATATCCATTTAGAATCAGTATTTATTACAAAAAAGATACGTTATATCATACCAACGTTTCTCTATCTCATATCGTGTCTACCATTAATCGTGCATACGATCCAGAAATCAGAGATTTTTATATCTCCGATTTTTTCTAATATTTAGTTTTAATCAGTATTTATTTCAAGAACGATACGTTCTATTAGCCCAACGTTTCTCTATCATATATCGTGTCTACCATTATTCGAGCATACGATACAGGAATCAGAGATTTTTATATCTTTGAGATTTTCCAATATCCATTTAGAATCAGTATTTATTACAAAAAAGATACGTTATATCATACCAACGTTTCTCTATCGTATATCGTGTCTACCATTATTCGTGCATAGGATACAGAAGTCAGAGATTTTTACATCCTCGAGATTTTCCAATATCCATTTAGAATCAGTATTTATTACAAAAAAGATACGTTATATCATACCAACGTTTCTCTATCTCATATCGTGTCTACCATTAATCGTGCATACGATCCAGAAATCAGAGATTTTTATATCTCCGATTTTTTCTAATATTTAGTTTTAATCAGTATTTATTTTAAGAACGATACGTTCTATTAGCCCAACGTTTCTCTATCGTATATCGTGTCTACCATTATTCGAGCATACGATACAGGAATCAGAGATTTTTATATCTTTGAGATTTTCCAATATCCATTTAGAATCAGTATTTATTACAAAAAAGATACGTTATATCATACCAACGTTTCTCTATCGTATATCGTGTCTACCATTATTCGTGCATAGGATACAGAAGTCAGAGATTTTTACATCCTCGAGATTTTCCAATATCCATTTAGAATCAGTATTTATTACAAAAAAGATACGTTATATCATACCAACGTTTCTCTATCTCATATCGTGTCTACCATTAATCGTGCATACGATCCAGAAATCAGAGATTTTTATATCTCCGATTTTTTCTAATATTTAGTTTTAATCAGTATTTATTTCAAGAACGATACGTTCTATTAGCCCAACGTTTCTCTATCATATATCGTGTCTACCATTATTCGAGCATACGATACAGGAATCAGAGATTTTTATATCTTTGAGATTTTCCAATATCCATTTAGAATCAGTATTTATTACAAAAAAGATACGTTATATCATACCAACGTTTCTCTATCGTATATCGTGTCTACCATTATTCGTGCATAGGATACAGAAGTCAGAGATTTTTACATCCTCGAGATTTTCCAATATCCATTTAGAATCAGTATTTATTACAAAAAAGATACGTTATATCATACCAACGTTTCTCTATCTCATATCGTGTCTACCATTAATCGTGCATACGATCCAGAAATCAGAGATTTTTATATCTCCGATTTTTTCTAATATTTAGTTTTAATCAGTATTTATTTTAAGAACGATACGTTCTATTAGCCCAACGTTTCTCTATCGTATATCGTGTCTACCATTATTCGAGCATACGATACAGGAATCAGAGATTTTTATATCTTTGAGATTTTCCAATATCCATTTAGAATCAGTATTTATTACAAAAAAGATACGTTATATCATACCAACGTTTCTCTATCTCATATCGTGTCTACCATTAATCGTGCATACAATCCAGAAATCAGAGATTTTTATATCTCCGATTTTTTCTAATATTTAGTTTTAATCAACATTTATTTTAAGAACGATACGTTTTATTAGCCCAACGTTTCTCTATCGTATATCGTGTCTACCATTATTCGTGCATAGGATACAGAAGTCAGAGATTTTTACATCTTCGAGATTTTCCAATATCCATTTAGAATCAGTATTTATTACAAAAAAGCTACGTTATATCAGACCAACGTTTCTCCATCTCATATCGTGTCTACCATTATTCGTGCATAGGATACAGTAGTCAGAGATTTTTACATCTTCGAGAGATTCCAATATCCATTTTGAATCAGTATTTATTACAAAAATGATACGTTGTATTAACCCAACGTTTCTCTATCTCATATCGTGTCTACCATCATTCGTGCATACGATCCAGAAATCAGAGATTTTTATATCTCCGATTTTTTCTAATATTTAGTTTTAATCAACATTTATTTTAAGAACGATACGTTTTATTAGCCCAACGTTTCTCTATCGTATATCGTGTCTACCATTATTCGTGCATAGGATACAGAAGTCAGAGATTTTTACATCTTCGAGATTTTCCAATATCCATTTAGAATCAGTATTTATTACAAAAAAGCTACGTTATATCAGACCAACGTTTCTCCATCTCATATCGTGTCTACCATTATTCGTGCATAGGATACAGTAGTCAGAGATTTTTACATCTTCGAGAGATTCCAATATCCATTTTGAATCAGTATTTATTACAAAAATGATACGTTGTATTAACCCAACGTTTCTCTATCTCATATCGTGTCTACCATCATTCGTGCATACGATCCAGAAATCAGAGATTTTTATATCTCCGATTTTTTCTAATATTTAGTTTTAATCAACATTTATTTTAAGAACGATACGTTTTATTAGCCCAACGTTTCTCTATCGTATATCGTGTCTACCATTATTCGTGCATAGGATACAGAAGTCAGAGATTTTTACATCTTCGAGATTTTCCAATATCCATTTAGAATCAGTATTTATTACAAAAAAGCTACGTTATATCAGACCAACGTTTCTCCATCTCATATCGTGTCTACCATTATTCGTGCATAGGATACAGTAGTCAGAGATTTTTACATCTTCGAGAGATTCCAATATCCATTTTGAATCAGTATTTATTACAAAAATGATACGTTGTATTAACCCAACGTTTCTCTATCTCATATCGTGTCTACCATCATTCGTGCATACGATCCAGAAATCAGAGATTTTTATATCTCCGATTTTTTCTAATATTTAGTTTTAATCAACATTTATTTTAAGAACGATACGTTTTATTAGCCCAACGTTTCTCTATCGTATATCGTGTCTACCATTATTCGTGCATAGGATACAGAAGTCAGAGATTTTTACATCTTCGAGATTTTCCAATATCCATTTAGAATCAGTATTTATTACAAAAAAGCTACGTTATATCAGACCAACGTTTCTCCATCTCATATCGTGTCTACCATTATTCGTGCATAGGATACAGTAGTCAGAGATTTTTACATCTTCGAGAGATTCCAATATCCATTTTGAATCAGTATTTATTACAAAAATGATACGTTGTATTAACCCAACGTTTCTCTATCTCATATCGTGTCTACCATCATTCGTGCATACGATCCAGAAATCAGAGATTTTTATATCTCCGATTTTTTCTAATATTCAGTTTTAATCAACATTTATTTTAAGAACGATACGTTTTATTAGCCCAACGTTTCTCTATCGTATATCGTGTCTATCATTATTCGTACATAGGATACAGAAGTCAGAGATTTGTATATCTTTGAGATCTTCCAATATCCATTTAGAATCAGTATTTATTACAAAAAAGATACGTTATATCATACCAACGTTTCTCTATCTCATATCGTGTCTACCATTAATCGTGCATACGATCCAGAAATCAGAGATTTTTATATCTCCGATTTTTTCTAATATTTAGTTTTAATCAGTATTTATTTTAAGAACGATACGTTCTATTAGCCCAACGTTTCTCTATCGTATATCGTGTCTACCATTATTCGAGCATACGATACAGGAATCAGAGATTTTTATATCTTTGAGATTTTCCAATATCCATTTAGAATCAGTATTTATTACAAAAAAGATACGTTATATCATACCAACGTTTCTCTATCTCATATCGTGTCTACCATTAATCGTGCATACGATCCAGAAATCAGAGATTTTTATATCTCCGATTTTTTCTAATATTTAGTTTTAATCAACATTTATTTTAAGAACGATACGTTTTATTAGCCCAACGTTTCTCTATCGTATATCGTGTCTACCATTATTCGTGCATAGGAATGACATTGAAGTTTGCATCGTTGGAACGCAACGAAATTCAACGTAAATTAAAAAAAAATATACACAGCATAAAAATAATCCAACTAGGTTTATTAACTTTTTCAAGTTATTTCTAGTCGTTTTCACTATTCAAAGATAGCAGGATCATTTTTGGTAAATTGATATATTTAAACTAATTTTTTTTGGATTTCGTTGCGTTCCAACGATGCAGACTTCAATGTCATGCATAGGATACAGAAGTCAGAGATTTTTACATCTTCGAGATTTTCCAACATCCATTTAGAATCAGTATTTATTACAAAAAAGCTACGTTATATCAGACCAACGTTTCTCCATCTCATATCGTGTCTACCATTATTCGTGCATAGGATACAGTAGTCAGAGATTTTTACATCTTCGAGAGATTCCAATATCCATTTTGAATCAGTATTTATTACAAAAATGATACGTTGTATTAACCCAACGTTTCTCTATCTCATATCGTGTCTACCATCATTCGTGCATACGATCCAGAAATCAGAGATTTTTATATCTCCGATTTTTTCTAATATTCAGTTTTAATCAACATTTATTTTAAGAACGATACGTTTTATTAGCCCAACGTTTCTCTATCGTATATCGTGTCTATCATTATTCGTACATAGGATACAGAAGTCAGAGATTTTTATATCTTTGAGATCTTCCAATATCCATTTAGAATCAGTATTTATTACAAAAAAGATACGTTATATCATACCAACGTTTCTCTATCTCATATCGTGTCTACCATTAATCGTGCATACGATCCAGAAATCAGAGATTTTTATATCTCCGATTTTTTCTAATATTTAGTTTTAATCAGTATTTATTTTAAGAACGATACGTTCTATTAGCCCAACGTTTCTCTATCGTATATCGTGTCTACCATTATTCGTGCATAGGATACAGAAGTCAGAGATTTTTACATCTTCGAGATTTTCCAATATCCATTTAGAATCAGTATTTATTACAAAAAAGCTACGTTATATCAGACCAACGTTTCTCCATCTCATATCGTGTCTACCATTATTCGTGCATAGGATACAGTAGTCAGAGATTTTTACATCTTCGAGAGATTCCAATATCCATTTTGAATCAGTATTTATTACAAAAATGATACGTTGTATTAACCCAACGTTTCTCTATCTCATATCGTGTCTACCATCATTCGTGCATACGATCCAGAAATCAGAGATTTTTATATCTCCGATTTTTTCTAATATTCAGTTTTAATCAACATTTATTTTAAGAACGATACGTTTTATTAGCCCAACGTTTCTCTATCGTATATCGTGTCTATCATTATTCGTACATAGGATACAGAAGTCAGAGATTTTTATATCTTTGAGATCTTCCAATATCCATTTAGAATCAGTATTTATTACAAAAAAGATACGTTATATCATACCAACGTTTCTCTATCTCATATCGTGTCTACCATTAATCGTGCATACGATCCAGAAATCAGAGATTTTTATATCTCCGATTTTTTCTAATATTTAGTTTTAATCAGTATTTATTTTAAGAACGATACGTTCTATTAGCCCAACGTTTCTCTATCGTATATCGTGTCTACCATTATTCGAGCATACGATACAGGAATCAGAGATTTTTATATCTTTGAGATTTTCCAATATCCATTTAGAATCAGTATTTATTACAAAAAAGATACGTTATATCATACCAACGTTTCTCTATCTCATATCGTGTCTACCATTAATCGTGCATACGATCCAGAAATCAGAGATTTTTATATCTCCGATTTTTTCTAATATTTAGTTTTAATCAGTATTTATTTTAAGAACGATACGTTCTATTAGCCCAACGTTTCTCTATCGTATATCGTGTCTACCATTATTCGTGCATAGGATACAGAAGTCAGAGATTTTTACATCCTCGAGATTTTCCAATATCCATTTTGAATCAGTATTTATTACAAAAAGATACGTTATATCAGACCAACGTTTCTCTATCTCATATCGTGTCTACCATTAATCGTGCATACGATCCAGAAATCAGAGATTTTTATATCTCCGATTTTTTCTAATATTTAGTTTTAATCAGTATTTATTTTAAGAACGATACGTTCTATTAGCCCAACGTTTCTCTATCGTATATCGTGTCTACCATTATTCGAGCATACGATACAGGAATCAGAGATTTTTATATGTAGTTAGTTAGTTTTATATGTAGTTAGTATCCACTGTAGTTTTTACCTAAGTCTTTGTTACGTATTCATTGTTCGCTATTCTTCGTCATATTTCGATCATTTTTAGGTCAGATTTTTCAATCTTCATCAGTCCTATAATCAGATTTTTAGGGGGTTTGACTACTAACAGCCCTGTTATTCAAGTAGTATATTCGATTCCTCAATTGTAAAGAAAAAAAAATAAGCGGTTTGGGGCTGACATGGCCAGCCTTTCAACTTCCCGTTTTCAAACTCATTTCGAAATGAATTAATAATAATAATAATGTCATTATCGTATTCGAATTTTTGAAGCACAATGTCAATTTCGTGATCAGTGATCCAAAAAATCTCATGGCACCAATTTTCATCCATTCTCAAGGTATCATAATTTTTATTGTATTTTCTAGAATTTTGTTATTTAAATAATTCGAAAAGTACTGAAGCGATCGAAGCCAAAATCTAATCAGTTCTAAGTTGAGAAAAACCGCGTCGATTGAGACTAATTTGATTAAAATCCGCTCACTCGTTTCAGAGATATCGTGGGGACAAAAATTTGATTACACACACACGCACACACACACCCAGACATCAATCTCAAAATAGTCGGAGGTGATACTCCGGACCTCAAAACGTGGAGATTCAGTAAAAACTCAATTTTTCATTTTCGGGTTGATTATATTATGTATTTAATTCTGAATTAATAAAATAACTTCCTTTTTTCTCTGATAACAGAGAAACGGGAAGTTAAAAAAATAGTTTATCACCCGGGAGTTGCACGGGAGTAAAAGAAATTCGCACCGAAAATAAATTCACGTCCGTTTCCTTTGATGGCCAAAATATAATTAAATGTTAGTCCGGGGTCATCTGCGGAGAAAATTGTTCTACCTTTATTTCTTTTTCGTGGTGGGGAATACATGGTATACTTTTTTTTTTTTTAATTTTGTATAATAACATTATTATAATAATTCGTTGCGCCGTATTGTAGGCAACCCGCGTATCATTTGCGCTCTTTATAATACCGTAGTTTCAAGTCAGATGGCGCTACGAGCGTAAACTGACCTACGACAACAACGTCCTTGTTCCCCCTCCCCTTCAAGCCGTCGCGAGTGATCTAAGCAGTGACGGGGTTCAGTTTACTCCGCGCCGTCGACGAGTAAAGACGTGTTTTTAGACAAGTGAAAATTTATATTATTATGATTACTGGGTTCCGTCTTGGCTGCGAGACCGGACGGACGTATTGAGAATTCTATCAGTATATATTCAGTATCTAACAAGTCTATCATAAGAATCAAAGTCAAAGTTCAGAAAGTTTGTGTGAAATTACTCTGGGCAATCAGACATAGTAAAAATTACTTCGCCATTAGTAGCGGCTAATCCATTCCTTCGAGAGAAAACGAAAGCTAATATCCTAAACTTCAAACCAGACTGCGGAAACGGTTAAATCTAGACACTATACAATTTACTCAAAAGAGAGACGGTCACACATTAACTGAAGTGCAAATCAGATTCATAGCCATAGTGAATCCTGAAGGTTTTTCAATCTACGACCACTGGAAAAAGGAAGTATTCTTCTCATCAGCTAGTCAGGAGTTACATTTGGTTCATCACATTCAGGCATAAGGAGACGCTCAAAGTCCAGAGATCCTCTAGTCAAAGAAGGTCATCAAGAACACCAACAACACAGCTCAGAGCCAGAGGTATCGTCTAACGCTAATCCTCCCTAGTTGTGACTAACACAGTAAACATCTAAAGATTAAGTGAAATTCTAGGTAGTAACCGAAATCAACAATATTTGAATTAGTCTAAATTGTAACTGTTCTGACTTAGCGATACAACAGAACCATCACAAGGTAAAGTAGGGATTCAAAATCAGCACAGGTAGCTTCTCAGTAGATCTTAGTTCACAGACCCACCACAGAACTCAGTTAATCTCAACTATTAATAAGCAGTTATATAGGATTAAATTAGATATAAATATTCAAATAAACAGATATACTTCAAAAGCCTCTGAAGAGAAAAATAGGATTAGGTTGAATAGAATAAGTTCTGTACGCTCAGTCTGTTCACCCCTCGTGTCAGGCGAGGGTTGTTTCGGGGAGCTCAGAAGTCCGCGGGAGCTTCCCTTACTCTTTCGGTAGAGATCAGGCCAAGCTTCTGGGGCCCAAGAAAGTCATTCAGCAGAATTATGTAAGTCCGGGCACAAATATAGAGGATCTTCATCCTACAATGTTAAACCCAGTCAGGGGAGAGAAAAAAAAAAAAAAAAAAAAAAAAAAAAAAAAAAAAAAAAAAAAAAAAAAAAAAAGAATCATATATATATATTTGAAGATATAATTAAATTAGAAATACGATTACTCAGAGTTTGTAGTATGTGTTTGTTTACTGTTGTTGTAGAAGAAACCTTTCCCTGTGTATGTAACTCGTCCAGATACCTAGAAGATTTCGCCACACCGTCGGAACAAGCCTGAGACTCACGTCTACCATTCAAGGATTCAACAAGGACACACATCAGACGAGGATATAACCTCAAAACTATCGGAGTGCAGCCAGGAATTTCTCTCCTCTCCCTCATAGACTCGGATAATAACCTCCAGGAAAATACTCTCGCCCAGATATAACCTCAAAACCTTTCAAATTCCCGGATATAGCAAAAAAAAAAAAAAAAAAAATTTAGAACCCAGAACGAGACGAAACGGAGGTGTGCACGAAACTAAGTTCAGGAAAGAGCGACAAACAGTCTAGTGCCTCTCGCAGAAAGTGTCTTAAACAGAAAAATTAAACAGAAATAAAAGAAGTTTTTTCGGTAAAGCGGCTTGGCCGAATATCCTAACAAAAAAAAAAAAAAAAAAATTATGATTACTTTGCGGTAAATCAACCAACGCGTGTGTTCTTCGATAAAATAAGATTATTTTAATCCATATATTTGTAAAAAACGAATTAATTGATAACCTTGAAAACTTGTTTTGTATATAAAGAGAAAAATCATGACGATTTGTCTCACTTTTTCGACATAATTTACGTGACGCGTATTTCGGATCAACAAAGTAAGTGTGACGACAATTTTATCGCTATAAGCGGAATATTATTATAATTTCAGTAATTGTTCATTATCTAGTATATTCTATCCACTAACCGCGAATAAATTAGTGAAAATCTGAACATAACCTCTCAAAACTATTTTAAAGACAATTAAAATCAGCGAAGAAGTTTCTTTATAGTATAACCTCACAATAACGATCATTTCATCGTATTAACAATCTTATAATTCCAAGTTTCTCGTACTCTAGTATCGTGCGCTCTACGAGCATATTTTTCACCTTCGAGGTTAAAATTATTCATTCCTCGTATTATTTTGAATATCCAAATGTTTTCTGCGAGAATACTTTGTCCCAGATTTATTCTACGATTCAATTTATTAACAGCGTTATTGATCGACTGATATTTGAACAAGCATCGCAGATACTTGAGAAGCATAGATCCTGCGTAACACTTGGTCGGAGATGAACGCTACCCAAAACTATCCAGCTAGTCCTGGATTAATAGTCAACGAACACAGTGGTAAGCTTCATATTATAACAGCCGAAGATTATCTGTAACTATAAATGTATATCGATAAAACAACCAATGCTGAAACGCATTTATCTGTTCGATACCCAAAAAGTATCTATCTTCAGATGAGACGACGTTTCTTCTAATCGTAATCATATTCCTGCATTTCAGAATCAGGGATGGATAATCAGATTCGGGTAATTCACATGCCGAGTTACCGGTACCATAGGCGTTTTGAATTGTTTGGAAACAGTATGCCAGCAGTTACGAGGCAAGGAGGATATTGGCATTGAGGTAATTAATCTATGATATTGATTGACTTTTAGCCAACACAGGCTGCGTTGCATCAATGAAATCAAATTATTGAAATGAGATTGACGCTGATCCGTTATACATCTGTAATGAATCACTTTTTCAAATTCATGTATCACACAGCTCCTACGCTAAGCAAATCTGGTGCTTACACAGTATCTTTAGATGACTATGGGTGTCGCTGGCTTACATCTCTGATGACTCTACACCAGATGCTTTTATTGCAACTTGGTTCTACTCAGCTGCGAGGGAAACTGTACTGACGCGATGATAATGTAACCAAAGGCAACGTATTGACACGATTCGTGTAATACTTGGATATCTTATGAGATGGTAAGTCTAGGAGACAATGAACACTCAATTCTTTGAAGCAATTATAACTTGCTTTCTTTTCAATGGCGAACTTGAATCTTTATGTTGTATTCACAAAGAGTAGTAAGAACTTGATGAATCTCAATAAAATTGTTCACTTAATTTTTGGATATAGACTTACCTTGTAGTAGAGAAAGAAATATCTGAATAACGAGGATAGAGAATTAAAGGTTCTAAAATAAATACAGGCATAGATTACTGTAGAATTAATTAAGCATCACATTTATTTTTCAAACATCAAACACAATTCAATATTGGTGATAAATTACTTTCGAGTCCCATTATTTGCTTCTGAGTTCAAAATGTTTGCTTGAACAATACATTGAGTCAATTTATTCCATGTAACGTATGTTAATCTAGTTTTTATCTTCACAGATGTTGTTCATCGAGGGAAACTAGGTCCTGTCCATCTTCAACAAAACCTCTTCAATATTCATCAGGACAGGATTCACAACAGGAAGTGGAGCAGTCAAAGCACCGGGGGAATGACTGCAAGACAACTCTGCACTGCAAAGTGTTGATAAAGTAGCATAAGCAAATAGTTTTAGGGTAATCATTTGTCGAAGCTACAAGCTGTGATATATTAACTCGTTATTATACAGCACGCTTCACCTGACTAGTTCATACGAGGACTCCGAATACTTTCAATCTTACAGAATAGATGAGAATGATGTATGAATAATAACAGCCCCGTAACACATACAAATACGATATACATACGTGAAATAATATTATACTCCTTTGATTTCCTCGTACATACGGGCGGGTCAAAGTGCACGAGAAAACACTACCGTGGATGAAAAGCATTCTTTCCCGTTAGTGAAAAATGTGTTTGTTTTTCGCATTTCGGGACATAACTTTTCTTCCATTCACTATTTATTTGACATTGTCCGCAATGAATAGAGAGTAGATCATTGAGAGATCCGTGAATTATAAATCGTCATTAGTGTGTTTTAACAACAAGTGTGTGTAAATTAACGAATTGTTTTACTGTGGTTCATGCGTTAAAATTACATCGTCTGACTAATATTGTTGAAGGAATTCTCGATTCAAATAATAATTGTATTCTATATTTGTATCGCGGTAGGAAAAATAGAATGAAGTATCTGTATGTATTATCGCGGCAAGGATTAATTTAAAGTTAAATCATACTTTTAGTATAGACTAATTATAAATTTCCTCGCTTTATATTAGACTGGAATTATTATCCTTGCCGTATTGCATTCAAAACATATCTGATGATAATTTAGATCCATAACAATAACTCTAAACTAGGCGTTTGCATAACTTAGAGAAATTGCCGTACAGATAAAGAGACATAAACACATGCATTTGGTTTTCCAACAAAGTAACATTTTCTTTAGTAGCCTAACTATAATTCACAAACCTTTGTACGTTTCGTTAGTTTACTCGTTTATTTATATCTCCAAAAATTTAAGAAACAAATACGTGATGCAATAGTCTGGATGATTATTACATACCTATCATTTGTAGAAGCTATAAGTAGTCACCGATAAACTCTTTACTGTACAGCAAGCTATACCTAACTAATTCATACGGTAATAATAATATTAATAATCTCACAAGGAAAAGACTTGTGATATTACAGAATAGATGAGAATTCGTGATGATATATTATGAACAATATGTTCTTTCTTATTTGTTTAAACTCATTGTATTTGGGATAGTTGGATTAGCCATTACCGTATGAAATATTTTCAATATCTATGCAGGTAACAGAGCATAATACACGCATATACGATATACGTACTTTACTCTTTTGTAAAATTGTCCTTAATGAATAGAGAGGAGATAATTCAAAGATCCATCAATTGGAGACTCTCATTAGTATCTTTGAAAAAGAACCATATTTATAGAGTCAAAGTATTATTGTTAATGAAAGCCATAATGGAAATAATGAATCTGTTCTCTATTCGTACGGTGGTCTGAAAAATAATAATAAACAGCTCACTCATTTCAACAAGACCAATATAAAAACTATCTGCTTCAAACATTGTACTTGGCATTCTGTAAAATATACCTTTGTACGTATATGCATGTGTTATCGTCGCAACGATTAGTTTAGAGTATAATAATAGTTTTATTATAACCTAATTATAGAACTGTCTAATCTTGGAACTCTAAAAGTGTCAAATAAGTAGTTTTCAGTGATATTCGTAATAAATTATACGTATTACGATCACATCTACAATCTTTCCAATCAGATGTTCAGTGTTGTGAAAATTGTAATTACATTTTTTCAATTACTCATTAATTTCGTAATGTGTAATTGAATCAATTTTATTGCCTCGATATAACTTGACTTTATAATTGGTTTAAATACCTTTACTCTATGATTAGTTTGAATATCTTTACTTTATAATTAGTTTAAATATCTTTACTCTATAATTGGTTCAAATATCTTTACTCTATAATTAGTTTATATAACTTTACTTTAAAATTACTTTGAATAACTTCACTTTATAATTTTAAAAACAACTCGACTTTATAATCACTTTTAAATATTTTCACCTTATAATTACCTAGTTTGAATAACTTGACTTGACAATTAGTTCAAATATCTTTACTCTATTACTCTATGATTTATATATCTTTACTCCATAATTAGTTCTAATAACTTGACTTTATAATGAGTTCAAATATCTTCACTTTGTAATTGGTTCAAATATCTTTACTCTATAATTGGTTCAAATATCCTTTTTCTATAATTAGTTTAAATATCTTTTTTCTATAATTAGTTTAAATATCTTTACTTCATAATTCGTTTGAATAACTTTACGTTATAATGAGTTTAACTATACGTTATAATGAGTTTAAATATCTTTACTCTATTACTCAATGATTAGTTTAAATAACTTGACTTTGAAATGACTTTGCATAACTTCACTTTATAATCAGTTCAAATTATTTTACTTTATAATTCTCTTAAGCAACTTGACTTTATAATCACTTTTAAATATTTTCACTTTATAATTACTTAGTTTGAATAATTTGACTTTATAATGACTAAATATCTTGACTCTACAATTAGTTTGAATATCTTTTTTCTATAATTAGTTTAAATATCTTTACTTCGTAATTCGTTTGAATAACTTTACGTTATAATGAGTTTAAATATCTTTACTCTATTACTCTATGATTAGTTTATATATCTTTATTCTATAATTAGTTTATATATCTTTACTTTATAATTAGTTTATATATCTTTACTTTATAATTAGTTTATATATCTTCACTTTATAATTAGTTTATATATCTTTACTTTATAATTAGTTTATATATCTTTACTTTATAATTAGTTTATATATCTTTACTTTATAATTCGTTTAAATATCTTTTTTATATAATCAGTTCAAATATCTTTACTCTATAATTTATATATCTTTACTCTATAATTAGTTCAAATAACTTGACTTCATGATTAGTTTGAATATCTTTACTCAATGATTAGTTTATATATCTTTACTCTATAATTAGTTTATAGATCTTTACTCTATAATTAGTTTGAATATCTTTTTTCTATAATTAGTTCAAATATCTTTACTTTATGATTCGTTTGAATAACTTGACTTTATAATTAGTTTGAATATCTTTACTCTATATCTTTACTCTATAATTAGTTCAAACAACTTTACTTTATACCCAATTATCTTGAATTCTTTTACTATTTATAATTAGCTTGAATAACTTGACTTTATAATCACTTTTACTATTTGAATCGAGTTTAATTACCCATTACCAAAGTAATGGGTAATTAAATGAGTAACTTAATCAAAAAATGTAATAAGTTACTCGCAACACTGCAAATATTCGTGTAATAATAACATTGTTTATGCAACAAATATGTATTATTATAATAATTGGCACATTGTTGAATAAATATCTCTTGAGATTGAAAATAATCAATCGTTGAATCATTATCCCCTCTCCTTTCCTTGCCTATAAGTCGAAAATCATGAAAATCGCCTTTTTTCATAATTTTAAAATCATAAAGTTGCCTCACGGGATGACAAATGGTATCGCCATCTCACGGTCAAAGCACCGAACTATTTTTCCCGTAAAAATCGCGATGCGCCTGACCATATGCAACCCGCATTGCATCCGTGTGATGCAAAATTATTATTGCCTATAATCAGGCGCGTCGATTTTGAAATACCGATGCGCCTTACCATATGCAACCCGCACGCATCCGTGTGATACACAGATTTTTGTTGCCTATAATCAGGCGCATTTCACCTCATTTTGCGGCCGGCGGCCCGATTTTCGCTCAAAAAGCGCCGAAAATCGAAAAAGAGAGAGACAGAGCGATGGGAAATCAATGAGTGCGAGAGAGACAGAAGATTTTTTTTCGGTCAAAGGGGGTATACCCTTCCTAAAATTCGGGTCTCAACTGCCAGAATTTCGGAGTCGTTTTTCTGGCAGTTGAGACTTTATTTTCGGAGTCGTTTTTCTGGCAGTTGAGACCTTATTTTTAAGAGTTAAAATTCGATGTCCCAACTGCCAGAAAAACGACTCCGAAAATAAAGTCTCAACTGCCAGAATTTCGGAGTCGTTTTTCTGGCAGTTGAGACTTTATTTTCGGAGTCGTTTTTCTGGCAGTTGAGACCTTATTTTTAAGAGTTAAAATTCGATGTCCCAACTGCCAGAAAAACGACTCCGAAAATAAAGTCTCAACTGCCAGAAAAACGACTCCGAAATTCTGGCAGTTGAGACTTTATTTTCGGAGTCGTTTTTCTGGCAGTTGAGACCTTCTTTTTAAGAGTTAAAATTCGATGTCCCAACTGCCAGAAAAACGACTCCGAAAATAAAGTCTCAACTGCCAGAAAAACGACTCCGAAATTCTGGCAGTTGAGACTTTATTTTCGGAGTCGTTTTTCTGGCAGTTGGGACATCGAATTTTAACTCTTAAAAAGAAGGTCTCAACTGCCAGAAAAACGACTCCGAAAATAAAGTCTCAACTGCCAGAAAAACGACTCCGAAATTCTGGCAGTTGAGACTTTATTTTAGGAGTCGTTTTTCTGGCAGTTGGGACCTTATTTTTAAGAGTTAAAATTCGATGTCCCAACTGCCAGAAAAACGACTCCTAAAATAAAGTCTCAACTGCCAGAAAAATGACTCTGAAATTCTGGCAGTTGAGACCCGAATTTTAGGAAGGGTACCCCCTTTGACCGAAAAAAAATCTTCTGTCTCTCTCGCACTCATTGATTTCCCATCGCTCTGTCTCTCTCTTTTTCAATTTTCGGCGCTTTTTGAGCGAATATCGGGCCGCCGGCCGAAAAATGAGTTTAACCAACCCTGATTATAGGCAACAAAAATCTTGCATCACACGGATGCAATGCGGGTTGCATATGGTAAGGCGCATCGGGATTTCAAATCAGCGGCGCCTGATTATAGGCAACAATAATCTTGCAGCACATGGATGCGATGCGGGTTGCATATGGTCAGGCGCATCGCGATTTTTACGGGAAAAATAGTTCGGTGCTTTGACCGCGAGATGGCGATACCATTTGTCACCCCGTGAGGCAACTTTATGATTTCAAAATCATGAAAAAAGGCGATTTTCATGATTTTCGACTTATAGGCAAGGAAAGGAGAGGGGATAATGATTCAACGATTGATTATTCTCAATCTCAAGACATATTTATTCAAGAATGCGCCATTTACTATAATAATACGTGTTTCTTGCATAAACAATCTTATCATTACATGAATATTTGCAGTGTTGCGAGTAACTTATTACATTTTTTGATTAAGTTACTCATTTAATTACCCATTACTTTGGTAATGGGTAATTAAACTCGATTCAAATAGTAAAAGTAATTATAAAGTCAAGTTATTCAAGCTAATTATAAATAGTAAAAGAATTCAAGATAATTAGGTATAAAGTAAAGTTGTTTGAACTAATTATAGAGTAAAGATATAGGGTAAAGATATTTAAACTAATTATAAAGTCAAGTTATTCAAACGAATAATGTCAAGATATAAAGTCAACTTATAAAGTCAAGATATTTGAACTAATTATAGAAAAAAGATATTTAAACTGAATATAGAGTAAAGATATATGAACTTATCATACAGTAATAGAGTAAAGATATTTAAACTCATTATAACGTCAAGTTATTCAAACGAATTATGAAGTAAACATATTTAAACTAATTATAGAAGAAAGATATTTAAACTAATTATAGAAAAAAGATATTTAAACTAATTATAGAAAAAGGATATTTGAACCAATTATAGAGTAAAGATATATAAATCATAGAGTAATAGAGTAAAGATATTTGAACTAATTGTAAAGTCAAGTTATTCAAACTAGGTAATTATAAAGTGAAAATATTTAAAAGTGATTATAAAGTCAAGTTGCTTAAGCGAATTATAAAGTAAAATAATTTGAACTGATTATAAAGTGAAGTTATTCAAAGTAATTTTAAAGTCAAGTTATTTAAACTAATGACCTATAAAGTAAAAATATTAAAAAGTGATTATAAAGTAAAGTTATTTAAACTATTTATAGAGTAAAGATATAGAGTAGATGTTTAAACTAATTTTAAAGTCAAGTTATTCAAGCTAATTATAATGTAAAGTAATTCAAGATAATTAGGTATAAAGTAAAGTTGTTTGAACTAATTATAGAGTAAAGATATAGAGCAGATGTTTGAACTAATTATAAAGTCAAGTTATTCAAACGAATTATAAAGTAAAGATATTTGAACTAAATATAGAAAAAAGATGTTCAAACTAATTATAGAGTAAAGATGTTTAAACTAATCATGAAGTCAAGTTATTTGAACTAATTATAGAGTAAAGATATATGAATCATAGAGTAATAGAGTAAAGATATTTGAACTAATTGTGAAGTCAAGTTATTCAAACGAATTATAAAGTAAAGTTATTCAAACGAATTATAAAGTAAAGATATTCAAACTAATTATAGAAAAAAGATATTCAAACGAATGATAGATTAAAGATATTTGAATTAATTAGAGAGTCAAGATATAGAGTAAAGATATTCAAACTAATTATAAAGTCAAGTTATTCAAACGAATTATAAAGTAAAGATATTTAAACTAATCATGAAGTCAAGTTATTTGAACTAATTATAAAGTAAAAATATTGAAAAGTGATTATAAAGTCAAGTTGTTTAAACGAATGATAAAGTAAAATAATTTGAACTAATTATAAAGTGAAGTTACTTGAAGTAATTGTAAAATAAAGTTGATTAAACTAATTATAAAGTAAAGTTATGTCGAAGCAATAAACTCCATTTAATTACACATTACAAAAGTAATGAGTAATTAAAAAAAAATTTAATCACAATTTCCACAAAACTGAACATTTGATTGGAAATGATTCTAGATGTGATTGTAATACGTATAATTTACTACGTAGATCACTGAAAACTACCTATTTGGCACTTTTAAAGTCCCGAGATTAGCTAGAACTATAATTAGGATATAATAAAACTATTATTGAACTCTAAACTAATCGTTGCGACGATAATACATGCATATGCGTACAAAGGTATATTTTACAGAATGCCAAGTACAATGTTCGAAGCAGATAGTTTTTATATTGGTCTTGTTGAAAACAGCGAGCTGTTTACTATTATTTTTCAGACCACCATACGAATAGAGAACAGATTCATTATTTCCATAATGGCTTTTGTTAACAATAATACTTTGACTCTATAAATGTAGTTGTTTTTTAAAGATACTAATGAGAGTCTCCAATTGATGGATCTCTAAATTATCTCTTCTCTATTCATTAAGGACAATTTTACAAAAGAGTAAAGTACGTATATCGTATATGCGTGTATTATGCTTTGTTACCTGCATAGATATTGAGAATATTTCACACGGTAATGGCTAATCCAACTATCCCAAATACAACGAGTTTAAACAAATAAGAAAAAACATATTGTTCATAATATATCATCACGAATTCTCATCTATTCTGTAATATCACAAGTCTTTTCCTTGTGCGATTCTAATATTACCGTATGAATTAGTCAGGTATAGCTTGCCGTACAGTAAAGAGTTTATCAATGACTACTTATAAGTAGAAGCTATAGCTTCTACAAATAATAAAAGCTATAGCTTCTACAAATGATAGGTATGTAATAATCATCTAGACTATTGCATTACGTATTTGTTCTTTAAGTTTGTAGAGATATGAATAGACAAAGGTTTGCTAATTATAGTTAGTCTACTAATATAAAGAAAACGTTACTTTGTTGGAAAACCAAAAGCATGTGTTCATGTCTCTTTATCTGTACGGCAATTTCTCTAAGTTATGCAAACGCCTAGTTTAGAGTTATTGTTATGGATCTAAATTATCATCAGATATGTTTTGAATGCAATACGGCAAGGATAATAATTCCAGTCTAATATAAAGCAAGGAAATTTATAATTAGGCTATACTAAAAGTATGATTTAACTTTAAACTAATCCTTGCCGCGATAATACATACAAATACTGTGAGCTGTTCATTTTATTTCTCCCAGCGCGATAAGAGTATAGAATACATTTATTATTTGAATCTAGAATTCCTTCAACAATATTAGTCGGACAATGTAATTTTATCGCGTGAACCACAGTAAAGCAATTCGTTACTTTACACATACTTGTTGTTAAAAGACACTAATGACGATTTATAATTTACGGATCTCTGAATGATCTCTATTTATTGCGGACAATGTCAAAGAAATAGTGAATGGAAAAAAGTTATGTCCCGAAATCCGGAAAACCAATAAACACATTTTTCACTAACGGGAAAGAATGCCTTTGATCAACGGTAGTGTTTTCTGGTGCATTTTGACCCACCCGTATGTACACGAAAATCAAAGGAGTGAAATATTATTTCACGTATGTATATCGTATTTGTATGTGTTACGGGGCTGTTATTATAACGTTGTTCTCATCTATTCTGTAAGATTGAAAGTATTCAGAGTCCTCGTATGAACTAGTCAGGTGAAGCGTGCTGTATAATAACAAGTTAATATTTCACAGCTTGTAGCTTCGACAAATGATTACCCTAAAACTATATGCTTATGCTACTTTATCAACACTTTGCAGCGCAGAGTTGTCTTGCGGTCATTCCCCCGGTGCATTGACTGCTCCACTCTCTGTTGTGAATCCTAATTATGATGAATTTTCAAGAGGTTTCGTTGAAGATGGGCAGGACCTTGTTTCTCTCGACGAACAACACCTGCCAAGATAAAAACTAGATTAACATACGTAACATGGGATAAATTAACTCAATGTATCAACTCAATTGTTCAAGCCAACATGCTTAACTAAGAACCAAAGAATGGTACTCGAAAGTCATTTATCACCAATATTAAATTGTGTTTCATGTTTGAAGAATAAATGCGATGCCTAATTAATTCTACAGCAATCTATACCTGTATTTATTTAAAAACCTTTAAGCCTCGATCCTCGTTATTTAAATATTTCCCTACTACAAGCCAAGTCTATATTCAAATAAAGTGAACAATTTTCTTGAGATTCATCAAGCTCTTACTACTGTTGTGAATACAACAGAAAGATTCAACTTTGCCATCGAAAAGAAGCAAGTTATAATTGCTTCAAAGAATTAAGTGTTCCTAGTCTCTTAGACTCACCGTCTAGTAAGATATCCAAGTATCACACGAATTGCGTCACTATGTTGCCTTTGGATATATTATAATCGTGTCCGTACAGTTTCCCTCGCAGCTGAGTAGAACCAAGTTGCCAGGAGAGTATCTGGTGTACAGTGATGACAGAGGTAAGCCAGAGGCGTCCATAGCTAGCTAAAGGTACAGGGTGAGCGTCAGATTGGCTTGGTGAAGAAGCTGAGATACACGGATATAAAAAGGTGATTTATTTGTGATATAATAACGGATCAGGGACAATTTGATTTCCATAACATGAGTAAATTGATGCAACGCAGCCTGTGGTGGCTAGAAGTCAATCGATATTAGACATTAATTACCTCAACGCCAATATCCTCCTTGCCTTTGACCATGGTTTCTCAAATGGGAGGTCCATCACCAGCTTGGTCGCCGTGATGCTCCATAACTGTTGGCCAACTGTTTTCGAATAGTTGGAAAGGCATATTGGACTGATGATTCGGCACGTAATCTATCCAGATCTGATTTCCTCTTCTCAATTCTGAAACGCAGGAATATTGTTGCGATTAAAACAAACGTTGTTTGATCTAGAGATAGATACTGTCTGAGTATCCGAGATAAATGCGTTTCAGCATTAATTGTTTTATCGACATACATTTATAGTTATACAGCATCTTTGGCCGATACGATATGGAGCTTATCATCGTTTTGGTTGACCATTAATCCGTGACTAGCCAGATAGTGTTGGTTGGCGTCCATCTCCGACCAATTGGCACGTAGGATCTATGCATCTCAAGTATCTGCGACGCTTGTTCAGATCTCCGTCGACCGATAACGCTGTCAAAGAATCGATGAAAAGAATAAATCGGGGAACAAGTATTCTCCGAGAAAACATTTGTAAACTCAAAATAACACGATCAATTACTTTAGCCTCGGAGGCGCAAAATATGCTCGTAGAACAAACGATTGAAGAGGAACTTGGAATTATATGATTGTTAATATATGTATAATAGGATGATAATTATCGCGAGGTTATCAAACGAAACTCCCTCGCCTAGTATATTTGAGTTTAAAATAGATCGGAGAGGTTATGTTCGAAAGAAATGTAGATTTTAACACAGTTATTCGCGGGTAGAGATAAAAAATATACTTGAAAATGAACGATTCTCTATTTCTCTGAATAATAATCAAAGGCCTCCAATCGTCACTTACTTCGCTGATCGAAGTACGCGACATGTAAAATAACATCTCGAAAAAGTTTCGTATTGTATCACTATTTTCCGTATGAAACGAATCAGCAAGATTCTTGTTGAAAATTGATAATTATTTATGGTTATGGTAAAATATTTAAAACTCACGTTTCCTCGAAGGCGTAACGACGCAGCGTAACCACTTGTCAAACATTTCCTCGCACGTTGGTTAATTCGGCGCGTAAGATTCGTCCAGGAACATGTCGCTACGTCACAGACCTGTTTACTAGTCGGCGCCACGAAGGCTACTGAAACCGGTTAGACCGGTTTGCTTCTGCGCCCCATCCTTGACGGCCTTGAGGCGTGAAGTGGGGCAAGGACGCCGTTGCGTAGGTCAGTTCACGCTGGTGGCGCCACCGAGCGACGAACTACGGAACTGGAATGATCAGAATAATGAATGATCCGCGGGTTGCATGTAATAGGGCGCAGCGTTCATTCCTTAGGTTTACCCTCTTCTAGAAATTGGTCCGTCTATTAATTTATGATACATAATAATTATGATTTATGATATAAAT
Organism: Tenthredo mesomela; assembly: GCA_943736025.1. Taxonomy (NCBI): domain Eukaryota; kingdom Metazoa; phylum Arthropoda; class Insecta; order Hymenoptera; family Tenthredinidae; genus Tenthredo; species Tenthredo mesomela. Next base: position 28,633,605 of record OX031018.1, read on the forward strand.
TCAGGTATTAATGCGGCACCGGTAAAATAAATAATGATGATAATAATAACAATAATAAATTCTGTATCACACGTATTGTAATAATATATAATATTCGAATTTTTCAACTCTCTCAACTTTGAAATGGTTTTCCTCGTATTTAACAATAATTATCATATTGTGTAGTGACTCTATCGTTCGAAACCTATTAATTCATACCATATGTGAATTTATCGGATCAGTCGAACCAAATTTTTAAGTCTTCTAACTGAAGCTCACCTCCATATAGAGCGTATCGTTACAAAAAGTTGTCGTGTAATATTATATACTAAGCTGCATCGTACAGACATACACATATGCTAAGGCATCTCGGATCACAGGCGTAACAAATACTGGGCTATTGGTTGCCTACAGTAAGGCGTGTCCTTTCCTGCATTTCTGTACATCACTGAATTCTATATTGTCGATCTACAATGGCGCTAGTGGCACAAATGCAGCTAATGGTATAAGTTAAGGTCAAGGTCGATGTCGTTGCGTGTCGCTAATCGACCTTGAGACATCCCATGTCATCAATTCATCAATGAAAATAGATGAGGGGATATGAAGTTGCGCGTGAGTTCTGCGCGCGTAGCAGACGACGCGATGACACACTCATAGTAGTACATAGTTACTTAAATACGTAATACGATTATCAAATGTCGTCAAAAATTATCACAGTGTCACGTGTAGTGTTAGGTATTATAATTTGGTTGATAAAATAAGTAGGTGTAGATTACAATGTCTTGATAGACACAGTTTAAACTACACCCGAATTTATCTTTGAATATTATTCCTGTGAAATATAAAATAAAACTTGTAACATGTTGCACGAAAAACCGAGTAAGGGTGTAAACTCGAAAAATGTATTTCTGTCATCGTTAATCGTAAGTTAAAAAAAATTACAACTAAATAATATTTAAAAAATGTATAATACATACCCGAATATTCCACGCTTTTCTATATTCAAATTATAGTTTCAATCGCTCATAGACAAACGAAACATTTATAGAAATTGCGTCATTAGTTTTCTAGATATACCCTCCTCGATCTAATTTTCATCAATTATTATGATAAATCTTTAAAACCAATTTACTTAAATTAATATTTCAGTCGGGAGGTATTGCAGGCACGATCTGTGACCTTACATTCTTTCCTTTAGACACGTTGAAAACACGATTGCAAAGTCAGCATGGTTTTGCTAAATCAGGTGGTTTTGGAAAACTCTACAATGGTATGCTGCCTGTTATGATTGGTTCAGCTCCAGCAGGTGATTTAAAATCAATAAATTCCAACATCATTTTTACATCGTATAAAAATTGTACTTTTCATCACAGCTTCATTATTTTTCATAACTTATGAGGGAATAAAGGAATTTCTACAACCACAAGTGCCGTCTTCTTATCACATGTTTATTCACATGGGCGCAGCTTCTTTGGGAGAAATGGTGATGATCAATCTCACTAATATCAATATAACATTGATTCGTTTAGTTTTTATGAGAAAAACTATCTTAACAACACTTTCTTGACACCGATTTAGGCCGCGTGTTTGATTCGTGTACCGGTAGAGGTAACAAAGCAAAGAAAACAAGCCCTCCTTAAAGAGACTTCAAGACTTGGTATAAGAACGTTATATCGTGGATATGGTAGCACAGTATTGAGAGATATGCCTTTTGGTTTAGTCCAAATGCCGCTATGGGAGTATTTCAAAATTTGTTGGAAACGCAGGGTTCTTAGGGATTGCACACCCTTAGAAGGTGCGACCTGCGGCGCTGCTTCTGGTAAGATGAACCAGAGCTAAATTAGTCTTGTACTAGTCTGATTAAATGCTTTTTCAAAATCGCTCATTTTTTGTCAGTAGCCAAAATATAAGATTGGAATACTTTTTTATTTTAGTTGCGGTAGCAGCCGTGCTAACTACACCCTTAGATGTTGCAAAAACTAGGATTATGCTTTCTGATACATCCGCAGTAAAAGGTGAAGTGAAAATATCCACAATGCTTAAGGTGGTGTACAATGAGAGAGGAGCCAAAGGGTGAGAGTTTCTGTAATGAAATTAAATTACAATAGAATAAAGTTTGATTTATAAATCTTAAGACCTATTTATTAATTTATATAAATATTATTTTACACATTTATTCATTTAGATGTTATTTTTCATCTTTTTTTTTTTTTTTTTTTCACAGGCTGTTTGCAGGTTTTGCTCCCAGAACTTTTGGCTACACTTTAGGAGGCTTTGTGTTTTTTGGAATCTATGAACAAGTCAAAGTATTCTGTAGCACAGTATTTCCTTACACTAGTTTTGCTAGTAGCTAACGTTGTAACAAATATTTAAGAAAAATAGACAACTTTGATATATAATTAATATACATTTATATATATATATATATAATATAATATATATGCATAAATAAGATTACTCGCTTAAATTGATCCCAAATTTTCATGGAAATGCTTCAGAGAGAAACAAAGAGAGATCAGTGAAATATCATTCACATACAAAAAAAAAAAAAAAAAAAATTTGAAAAAGCCAGCTCTATGCTTTTGTATCTCACTTTTACCATACATAGTAAAATATAGTAATTAATTAAGAAATAAAAATATATGGAATTTTTAAATTCAGTATACAATATTGCATTCGCTAATGAATGATTTGATATAAACTGGCCATATATATCACTCAGCTTGAGATTTATAAAAATATTTGAATATCTACTCTAGATCTGAATACCACAATCATGTCTTAAAATACATTCAAGACTATGCATGTACAATTATTACAAATCATTTGATTGAATAAAATTGAAGATACCTATCTCTACTCCAGCAACGAGTAATGATTTGTTTTTACCGCTGCATATACAAGATATGAATTATGCCCATTACTATAGATATAATATAATGCTTGGTCTCAGTTATGCTCCGTTTACTTTTAAATAATTCTATAAATTTTATCAAATTATCATATACCACAGTCTCTAATCGCTCTTATTTCTTAAATTTATTTCATGACTTCACTTGCTATTCCCATTCTTGGATCTAGCTAAAACTTTCAAATCCCTTGCTTGGCTATTTTCCAACTCTATTTTCAATTCCAAATTCTCACTCAACGAATCTCCATTCACAAAGCTTTGATCCGACAAATATGAATTTGTTTTAATCAATAGTAATTCCGTGGTCACCTCTGTTCGATCAATTATCTTTTCATCTTTTTCCTTTCTTCCCTTATTAGTATAATTTACAATATTCAAAGACTCTTCAGTCTTAGGACACTCCTCGTCTACATCTCCTCGACCAATATCATTCACAAAGGAATTAACTCCATCTTTATTTAAGTCATCTCCTATTTTATCGCCCTGTTTATCTTCTCGAATCTGATTATCATTTCCTAGCATTCCATCAACCTTTCGTTTCTTTCTATCCAGATTCTCTAAAAGATCTCTTACAACGGGCAAATTTTTATCACTCATCTTTACAATATCTTTAGTCTTCGTCTGTTCCCTCATAACTAAAGCTATCGGAGCTGGAACATTATTATTATTAGTCAACGTCGGCACGTTATTGTTTGATAAATTAACGCCGTAATCCTTAGCGCGATTTCTCTGATTTCCTCCTAAATTTGAATCAATCAAGTTCGGAGCATTTATACGATTTTTTTTATCACCAATTGGTACGTTATTGGTAATACTAGAGTTTGATGTTTCTTTTACTAACGCGCTGAGGATTGGTCCGCGTGATTTTTTCATAGTCTTGTTATTGTCAGTCTCAACAGGACTTGGATCTCTGATATTATTCGCATCTTCGTTAGCCTTGGCGTCTAATTTCTCCGCGTTGTTATCTTTGGATTTAACTTTTACTGCCTGCGCTGATTTATTAGGATCTCTAACATCCCCTGTTCTTGCATTTGACTTTGGATTTTTATCCGAATTAACACCCTCGTGTATTCCAGTCTCTCTGTCTTCGCGCTCTACCTTCTTTTCAGCCCTTTTACTCGCCTCATTTTCCCTCTTTTCTTTTTCAAACTCTTGTTTCTGCTGCTTTAAAGTGTTTATAATCTCCTTTTGCTCCTGCAACATTTGTCGCTGTTCTATTTCATGCTCCTTAAGTGTTTTCTTCAGATCTTCATGCGTCTTATCGTGATCAGCTTCTGCCAATTCACCAGCCGCCGCCAATTCAGAGTCTTCTTTCTTAATAGCATCTGAATGTATCAGATTCCCAGCTATTTTATTATCGTTCATTTCAATTGCCTTTATTTTATCTTCCGCCTTTAAAACTACAACATCTTCTTTTACTTGGTCGTTTTTATCAACTCCACCAGATTTCTCCGCCAAATTCTCATCTAGTTTCTTAATATCTTCAACAATTTCTTGAATCACTGGTGAAAGCGTAGCAATCAAGCGACTTTCAAGCTTCTTAGTATCTAAAATAGTTTTCTCAGTAACGACGGCGCGTTCTACTGGTATAGGCGGTTCTTGCCGTACATCATCCTTAGAATTCTGATCTTCGTGAACCTTTTCCACTTCAAGAGGTTTGAATTTGTCTAAATAAAATAAATAAAATACAATATCTTGTTAGTCTATTCTGAATATCAGTGATCAAACATTTCTTCGACTCCTCACCATCGTCTATACTCGGTATCTCGTTAATCTTGGGTACCGGTGGTACCATCTGTACGTCATCTCTGTCGTTGATCATTTCTGGGAGAACGATGTTCAATTGATCCAATGAATCTCCGCTCGTTACAGAAAGTTTGGCATTATTAGATTCCTCCATTGCGTATAGATTAGCATATGTTCCCAATATCATTACCCAAACTCCGATGAATAGCATCGCCTGAAAATCATGGCGAATAAAAATGATGAAAAATCTCAGTTCAATATTTTAGCAGTAGTTGGTCCAAAAAAAAAAATTATTACCTGCGCTATTAATCTCTCATTAGTATTTTTACTGCTTATGGAAATGAAAAATGCCGCGGGAAACATGAGGCATATCATAACGCCGATCGTTGATCCAACAAGCCCCAATACAAATTCAATATTGGGTATCATAATCCCAGTTAGCAACGAAACTGAGACTATCAAGAACGTTAGCCACCTGAATCTAGTCTCAGGAATGTAATTGCTAGACGTTTCGTGGGAATGAGCCTGAAAAATAAAATAATAATGATTATTTTATGATTCTAAATCAAAAGAATTGATTAAACGTATAGATTTCCATAAAAATTACCCATCTAAACAGTAGAGAGTTGAGACTGGCTCGACATGGAAATATAACGAGTGGAAAACTGAACGCAACGGATAGTACAAAGCCGATTTTTATCGCCTCAGATGATAAGCTGGGTTCAAAGCTCATCAGAATGTTTCCTGTAATTTGATTAACGTGTTAAAAACAAAAGAGAAACGATGAATGATGCAAACTAAGCCGATGATACGAACCAGTGAAAGGTATAGTACAGAACGCAACGTATCCAAAAAATCCAACGCATACATAAACGACGGTGCATATATTAAGCGCGACGTCAACAACCTGGTTCATTTTCTCTAGACAAACGTTTGGTATTGTTTCATAAATCTCAAACAATTGTGTCTGGCAAAATAAAGCCATAGAAAATATAGGCAAACATTGAAGTATCCCTGACGGACGCCAATAATATACTTTGTCGTACCAATCTGTGGCAAAAATATGCGTCATTGACTCCGTCATTACCTGAAAAAAAAAAGTCATTTTTTCTTTTCTTTTTCTCTATTTTTGGTTTTTGTTTTTCTTTTTCTTTTTATTCACCTTAAGCACCAGGCAGAGATAGAATCCTATAGTAGCTGTGCAAATGCTAGAAAGACTATCGACGTTCCTTAACAATCCAAGCGGCAATATGACGAACATACCGATCGTGACTAGCAGCCCGGTTCTAATATCTGCGGGGCTACTGCCCGTCATTTTACCAACAATTTCAGGTCCCAAATCACCGACGACAACAAAAAACGCTATGCAAGTGCCCATGAGAAATCCGATGATGAATAACTCGGCGAGGAATTTACCCGTTCTACCAAACGCATGAAATGCTAAGAACTCGAAATTACGACGACGTGACATTACCGCCGACTTTACCAGCAAGTGACAAGCAAATTTTGACAACATGCTACTAACTAGTAGAATTAATATTGATAATATTATACCACATTGTTTGAAACAAAACGGCATTGCCAATACACTTACGCCTATAATACCATTCGCCAAAGTCATTACGTGAGATAAATTCGTTATCATTTTAATTCGATGTTAGGTTAGTTTTGTTATTTATTTATTTTTTTTTTTTTTCAAATTATTTTATAGGTTAGAAATTATAGACAATTATTTATCTATCTAATACGTACGCAATTTTTTTGAGGTTATGATTCTGGTCGGTGTTAATTTTAGTTGATGTATAATAATTACGGTGATGTTTAACAGCTGGTGGTGATAAAGAGCCGCGTATTATCATTCTAAATAAAATGAAATAATAAACAAACGAACGTCGTTACACTTATTACTTTTTGTCATATACATCAGTGTGTGTTGTTGTGATATTTAAAAAAAATTGTTTTCTAATCTGTCGTAGTTAACGCGTGATATTAACATTTCTTCTTAATTAAATTAACGTATAAAAACAGGATTGAGGATAATTTTTTTGTTGACGATTTTTAACACTCACTGTTATATTTTAATAAATATACTAATCTACGCATAACACGATATACACAGACGACCTGTCACTGGACTTGGCAGCCGGAAAATGAAACGCTAGGTTAAAACGAAGTTGCGCGGTTTTATAGCTAGGCGGCGCCACAAGCGATTTTTAGCGCGGTAGTTTTAGACCGCTGTTTGAAAAACTATAAAATTACGACTTACGGAATTGAGATTTCTATCGATTAATAATGGAGTGTTTATGTATTATTATCACTTGTGGATGAATAAAACTAATCATTTTATAAATTATTTGAGATTATATTTATTAGTAATTAATAGATACTTTACGAAGCGAGTTTTATTACAGATTATTTTAAGTAACTATACGTTGTACATTATGAGAATGTTACTGCTGCAGACGATATACATATTATATTATAAGCATATACAGCCCGCTTAAAATTTCTAAAACTATAATGTACTATATTTGAAACGTGTGAAGAGGAGTTTGCGCTATTGCCAATAACAAAGGCTAGGAATTTCTGTGTATTATATATATATATATAATATACTTAGAGCACTATGATCGTGATTTTAGTTGAAATATTGAATTTTCGAATCTGTAATACTACAATTTAGCGAATTCGTATTATATATTTCCTGGAAATTAGATGTTAAAATATATCGAATGTATTATTGTTTGTTTAGAAAAATTTTGTGTACCTATATATTATTCCTTTTTTTTATCGCACCATGAATAAAGTAATAATTATACAATAATTGAATATCTGTAATATAGAAATATTTATTGTAACGAACGTTTTGAAAATTTCTCTTGGTAACGAATCAAGGCTCATATATACGACACTGGTTAAAATTGGTCCATAAAACTAGTTTTCTACGAATCGAGGCTAGACACTTTTCACAGATCTAAGTCGGTCTCGCGACGACGCTATACAAGCTATACGTACAACGTCGCGACGCCAGTAACGTATCAGAGGCTTCTAGTACCCCGATTAAAAAAAAAAAAAAAAAAAAAAAAAAAAATTGATCAAAAATCTTAAGGAATATTATCGCCTCGTGTTTCATCGCGTATTCTGGTCCCAGAGTTCTATATTCCGCTTTGAAATTTCAACTATAGACAAAAAAGAAAATTATGCAAAAAAAAACAAAACAAATGTTCAGTTATATTGACCACCTGAAAGAACGCGGTATGTGGTGGCGATTTAAAAAAACCCAGTTTAAACTCCGCTGTTGAACGTCGCTGTTTCGGTACGCGGCCAAGCCGGTGCGGCCGCCAAGATCAGCTCAGTCGCTTTCCGGTCGGCATTTTATAAATACTGCAGCAAGCAGAAAGCTATATCAGAGCAAATGCGTGTCACATATATGTATAATAAATTAAGTCGCGTTATTACATATGTTGTTTTAATTTTTTGATCAATAAAATAGTGCGAAAATTAATATCAATTATATTATAATATACTCTATAAATCGATTTCATAATCGGGTCTTATAGAAGCGTGAAATTAAAAATTACAACAATATAGAAACGATATTGTTAATTTTTGTTGAAAAGTGTCCAAGCGGTTTTATATACGATGGGATGAAATGAGTGTATCAATTTCGTATTATATACTTACTGCTACGAAGTTAGAATACCCCAATATATAAGATCTCAAGGATTTATAAATGACAAATGTTATATACGCAGCTGATAATTGCAAGCTCTGCTGCAAATTTCAATTTTATATTATAAATTGGTGGAAGAAGGTGGAGCATTTGTTGAAAATAAGAAAAATCGATTTAACTATAAAACGCATTTCAGAAAGTACATATAGTATACATAAATCGTGCTGAGTTTAATTTTAAACTAGGTGAAAGTGCAGCGGCATAACGAAAATTTCGATAAAACTTTAACAATCTTTTTTTTTCCCGTAATGTTTGAAGATTGTAATTGTCTTATGAATTATAATATTCTAATTACTGATTAGTACCAGAAAATAATTAAGGATTAAACATAATAAAGGTATATATACGATATATTCAGGATATTGAGAGATAGAATAAATTATACACGTGTCTTCTTCTCCTAATCGAATTAGAATTAAGCATGAGGTCTGTAGGCTTAATAATTGTCCATATTAGTGAATCGCGAGATAAGAAGCTGTTTTTTTTTTCTTTTTTTTTCTTTTCTTTTCTTTCTTTTCGCCCAATTCTTTATATTTAAATCAAATTGATTAATGAAACGAAATTATAATTAATCGTAAAATACGAAAGTGTTACAATAAGTTTCGATATATAGCGTATATATATATATATATATATTATGTAGAATACGTTATATAATACGGTTCGAGGTTCTCTTAAAAATACATTTTCATTCGTATGCAGTATACATATAGAAGAATAATAATTAACGATTGGCACACTATCGCATGGTCTAGGTGTGATAAATAAATCATTTATACCAGTCGCAGCGCTGTATACCTACTTATATATCAAATAGTATCGTAATACTTGTTTTTTGTTTTGACATACTACAGGATATTTAAACCACCTCTGGTCACCGACCATATATCATTCCTATATAGACAGTTATACGTATTATAAAGTGTTATTCTGCCGAAATTAAAACAAGTCGAAGATTGTGTGTTAATAAAAGATAGAAAAGAAAAAAATCAACACACACACACACACAAAAAAGTAAAAAGAAAAAAAAAAAAAGAAATGAAAATAAAGAATGATATGGGAACTTTAAGTATGACACAAATAACTGTAATTATTTCATCTCGTTTTTGAAAAAAAAAAAAAATAAAAAAAAAAATAACATTATAGCATTTAAAGCGTTTAACAGAACTATATATATAGCCACACGTGTCATGATATGGTGAAACGTTTAATTTCTATAAATGAACGAATAATATCTTGAAAAAACGATTTTTTTTTTTGAATTTGTATCGAAGACTATATCGAATCTCTAATAGTATTGGATCTTTACAATATTATTGAACATCTTGTAATATCGATGTAATATTTCTATACGACGTTTCAAGCGTAAAATTTTCAACCTATTATATATTTTGCCCTAGTGCTTTTGAAAACTTTTTTTTTTTTTTTTTTTATCGATTATGAAGAATGTTTATCAATATCAACGGTCCTGAAATCGATTGAAAATAAAAATTATACAAATAGAAACGAAAAAAAAAAAAACGAAAATATTAAGCGACGGGTATATTTTCCTTTCTATTATATATATCTATCGAAATGATGTAATGCGATAAAATTTGAAAAACAAAAAAAAAAAAAAAAAAATGAAAAATAAAATTGCAGTAGTTAAGGAATTTTTATTACCGAATAATTTATTGGCTTAATGCCAGGTTTATCAGACATAACATAATCGTCTAAACAAACGTAAAATCGTATAGCTCTTTCGAATCTTATATGTTGATATTATTTAGTATAAGAAAAAAAAAAAAAAAAATATGTTGGCGTGTGGTTTATTAAGCCGTTCTTTATTGCCCAGGAATAATATACTATATAGACGAAGAAAGAAATATATCAACGATATATAGAGCTGCTTTATAGCGAAGATGAGTTTGATGAAGAAAGCAATCGGAGGATCGATTCATAGGATAAGAGAATTCGAACTCGAAAAGGTAACCAGTTTTTCGAATTTCTTTTTATTTTCTCTCTTTTTTTTTTTAGTTATAGTTTTAACATCTGTAGAAATTTTTTTTTTTTGGTTTCATCCCATATGTTTCAGAAATCAGATACCTATACATATATATACGAGGAAATATACTTACATACGATCAAAAATTATCTTATACAATTTTCTTTACCGCAATGTCGCGGAGATTTTTTTTTGACAAGATTATTTCGCAGAAATAAAAAGAGATTGCGAAAAAGATAATATAATATGTATATATCTGACATTTGTTGCTTTTTTCTTTTTTTTTTTTTTTTTTTTTGACAACGAAACATCTTGAGTACATAATTCCTCCGCGACTAGTATGTTATATACTAGGTATACAGCCGGTGTCATGTAGTTAAATAAATCTTGAGGATTTTGAATTTTTTTTCCCGAATTGGCATAGTAATGGTCGCGCACGCAGTTATCAATAAAAGATTTATGTATCAAGGATCGTAAACGATTACTTATACTATACCAATCTTGTTGTTATTGTTATTATTATTATTTTTTAATTTTTTATTGTTTTATATATTTTGGTATTATTCCGCATCCCATTCCTTGATCTAACTCTTCTTCCTATTCCCGCATATATATGTATATATATTGGTTTTGTTTTACATGCCGCTGTTGAGTGTCACAGAAATAGAATCAGAAATAGCACCACGCCTGCTGCAGACTTCTGTCTACATAGGTAGTCATCTTGCCTCCGGCTTTAAATTTCTCTAAAATATAAGATATATCTTCTTCGACTCTGTCCTAAAAAAATTGGATGAAAATTCTATAATAATTGATTCATAAACGAATTATATACACGTATAATCGATATATCTATTATTATCGCATATACAGAATTTACAACGACAGCTGGAAAAATAGTCTCGTAAACATTTCGACATAGTATAGTAGGTTTGAACAACAAAATTTTCTTCGTTATTATAACATAGTTAGAGGGATTTGTTTGGAAAAATAAAAAATAAAAAATAAAAAATAAAAAACTTGTCAGATTAAAACGTGTTTGTTAAATATATTATTCGTACATATTTGTATAAACTAGTAATAATGTCAGGAAAATTGTAATGGTATAATTTGGCATCGCTTATAACCTACTGCAGTATAAACCTGGCGTGAACAAGGCACCAGCTGAGACGTTAAAAGTTATTTTGAAACAAAAATAAACACGTTTCCTCTCTCTACTCACTATATATACCTACTCTAGATACGTTTATAATTTCTTCTTATTATTTGTAATTCGAGATCTGATATCACGTTCCTTGATACTTTTTCATATTTTCGAAAAAGCCAAGAACAAAATTTCTCCACGAATATCAAGATGGGGATATATATATATATATATATACAAAAAAAGGCGGAAGAAGTTCGCAAATAAATAAAAGAAAAAAAAAACACACACACAGTACCTAAGCATAAAATTTTCCCATTTAATTTCAATGGAAATCTTCGGGCTCATTGAATTATCATTCTTTTTTTTCCCACCTCAAAAATTTCCCCCGCTTCGACAAAATTGATGAATGAAAAAAAAAAAAAAAAAAATGCTGAAAAATAATTTTTTTGCAGGTAAATCTTGGCGATGAATTTGACATATTACAGATCGTGGGCGAGGGTTGGTTCGGAAAAATTTTACTAACCGAACACCGTAGTACCCAGACAGAAATGGTATTAAAAGCATTGCCAAAGCCTTATACAAGCATATCTGATTTTTACCGTGAGTTTCACTACGGTCTTCACCTCTCAGCGCACAGAAACATCATCACGACGTATGACGTGGCTTTTGAAACCGCGGGATTTTTCGTATTCAGTCAGGAATACGCACCGCTAGGTAGGTGACTCATTTTTTTTTTTTTTTTTTTGCTAAAGTATAATAAAATAATTTTACCATTTTTTAAATTTAAAATTTTTTTTTTTTTTCTTTTAGGCGACCTAACTTCAAACGTTACTGAAACTGGCCTAGGTGAATTACACGCTAAGAGAGTAGCGAGGCAATTGGCTGCTGCGATACATCACATTCATAGCAGAGAGCTGGTTCACAGGGACATTAAACTCGACAATATATTAGTATTCAAAAGCGATTTTTCGCGTATTAAATTATGCGATTTTGGTGAAACTCGAAGAGTTAACACAGTTGTTAGAAGGCACAACGAATGGCTTCCGTATTCGCCACCGGAAGTTCTCCAAATCGATACTGATGACGCGTACAAGTGAGTGGTTACGGTTTTGTTTTTTTGTTTTTTTTTTTTTCTCCTCCAGGAAGTGAAATTAGCGTTTTTTTTTCAGAGCTTCGACCGCCCACGATGTCTGGCAGTATGGTATAGTGATATTTGTCTGTTTAACCGGATGTCTACCATGGCAAAAGGCGGCCACGGACGATCCGAGGTACGCAAGGTACTTAAATTGGCACTTAGCAACCCTGAACATAGCTAAGAAGCCAAAATTGTTTCAGCTGATAAGTTCGAGAGCGCAAAGGCAGGTTTTATATTAATTACTTTCTGCATATTGATGTTTTTCATCAATTCTTGCATTTGGCAAATTTTTTGAATGTACAAAAATCATGAAATATTTTTTTCAGAATGTTTAAAAGACTGTTAGATCCTAAGCAAGAAAAACGTCCGGTCAGTGTATTCGAGGCAAATAAATATCTGGACGATAGATGGCTGGCTAAACTTGGTGCCGAGAAGGCTTTGAACGGTGAATAACTTAAATCAATAATCAATCATTAAATTATTTCACCTAGATATCATTTGATTTTATATAATTTATTATTTCGATGTACAGGCGGTGCCGACGAAAGGGACGAGCTATGTCCCTCGATGTACAGTTTCCACAGTTCTCTCGAAGAAAAAAATCAGCTATTATTTACCCTGACCCAATACGGTATAGAAACAACGGTTGATAGATCGCGAAAAAAGGATCGAATAAGGGAGTGGATACAGTCGAGTGCTATAATGGAAGAAAATGAGGAAGAGTCGGACGATGATGAGGATTTTTCTAATACAGAGGAGTTGAACATGCGAGGAAAGCATTTTCCCGAAAGACGCGAGAGTGCGAATACCGTAGTAGATAAGCATAATTTGGCGATAAAAAACGATAGTGATAATCACAATAAATCAATGCCTGCGAAAGTACCGGGTGGTTACGCTACGCCAAAGCCAATCGAAAGGAAGAATCCTTTCGCTCCAAAAGTAGCCAAAGAACGACAGGCGATTGCAAAAAGCGCAAATTTTCCAAACGGCGATCCAAATTTAGCGATAAAATTGATAGGATCTGATCGCTTCGGTCTACCGGAAGTAACGGATCTCACCGACGTTTATCAAACGTCGGGTATATTCGATCACTACAACAACAAAAATGTTCAAGAAAATTCGCGTCAAATTTCTGCCGCCAAAATTTCAGTTGCTAAGAAAAAATCAACTCCCAATAATAGTACGTCAGCGGTTTTAAAGAGCAGCGGTACTACTATTCGCGGTAAAGATATACAAAAGAATTCAAAGAGTACGCGATCGTCACCGAACCGATCAAAAATATCGAACAAAACTCCTCATGCTGCTGCTGCTGCTGCTGCAGGGTCTAACGGAAGTCCTAACAATTCACCGAATACAACGATAATCGGGATTCCAAATATCGCAGATAATTCAGAAATGAATAAAAACCTAACACCCGAATTATCGGGAGTCTCGACTACCGAGGCTTTGTACAAACCAAGAAGTCCGCAGGTACCGATGAGAAAACATCGTTCTCAAACCGCTACACTTCCGGTATCACAGCCTACAGATGCAAACGTAAAATCTCTTCAACCAAGAAGAAGTAACACAACGGTGTTACCGGCTGTACCAAATCTGACTACTACTGCAGCGTCAACGTCAGTGTCAGCAACAGCAACAGCAACAGCAACGGCAACAACATTACAACCGATGAATTCTTTGACAATGTCTGTTGCCTCGCAGCTGGTTATGCAGAGTTTCAATTCACTCCAAGCAATGAACGTTGCTCTGCCGGTTATACAAACCGAAGAAACAAGTCCAATTGGTTCTAGTAACACGGATAATCGTGATACCCTGCAGCATTTAACAACAGATGTTAAAAACGATCGACAGAGGATTAAAAAAATCGGTAGAAACTACGGTAAGGATGTATACGAGCATTACGGTATATCACAGGGTGTTGTAGTCAAATTAACATCCGAGGGAACAACTAGACACAGAGGATCTTCGGGTAGCGGTAGTAGATCCGTAAGCAATTAGCTCTGTCATATATAAATATATTACGAAACTACTATATAATATCGCGATTTATTTATAATAGGGATTAGATATTATTCTATGTAGTATATTCAGATATTTTCCACCGATTGGTACTATAATATAAATAATTTAATATAATATAATATATAATTAATTATTATATGGTTTGTTCGCTTGCAGCGATTATATTATGTTAATATTAATTTAAATATAAAAAAAAAAAAAACGGAATGTATAATTATTATTATTTATTGTTTCGAATATGATGATCGTTTTTAATAAAAAAAAAAAAAGAAAAATAAAAAAATAATGCTCATACCTTGAACGTGACAAATTTTGAATTAACTTATATAATTATATAATTCGATCAGTACGAGAATCGCGTTAGATGTAATATGTAGGAAATATTAAACGCCCATAATGGACCCGACAGGTATCGACATCTGGTGAGAGGCTGTAACCCTATAGAGCAATCTGGCAATGGCGTAGGCGGTGATTTAGTGATAAATTCATTTTTATTACATCGTGGGTGGCAGCTGTTTTTCCATTGGTTAATAACCGGCTCCTCCTACTTTCCTGAAAACCTCTTATACATATATATATATATATATATGTATATTTAATATCATGTGTAATAAATAAAAAAAAAAAAAAAAATATACGATGATATCACTTCGAATAATAATTTGAATTCGAAAAATACGGTAACAACAACAAAAAACAAAAAAATAAATCAATAAATAAATAAATCACCTCGCGCGTTTATAAATTCAATCGACTTCTATATATACTATCTCGAACGAAGTATGTACACTCAACAAGTACACTCAGAAAAAGGTCTTGTTGAAACAACCAAAATTTGCTCACTATATGCACAATCACAATTTTTTGTTCAGTCAACCAAAAATTTCGTTGGTACAGCCAAAATTTTGTTGGGAAAACCAAATTTTGTTGGGACAACCAAAATTTTGGCTATTCCAACAAAATTTTTGGTTGACTGAACAAAAAATTTGATTGTCCATAAATAATAACCCAAATTTTGGTTGTGGCAACAAGACCTTTTTCTGAGTTTAGTTATACTAAGTAGATATATAGGACAGATAATCTAAACCGGTGATTTTAACGCCGGGATAAAACGTGTCTTTAATTTTATTTCAATTTATTTTTTTCTTCATTTTCTTTCAAGTATATATATGTTATGTGTATATAGTAAATACATATTATTGGGTCTTATATGTACCTATTATATAGGTATACTCAGAAAAAAGTCTTGTTGACACAACCAAAATTTTGGTTATTATATGCACAATCACAATTTTTTTGTTCAGTCAACCAAATATTTTGTTGGCATAGCCAAAAATTTTGGTTGTACCAACAAAATTTGGTTTTCTCTCAACGAAATTTTTGGTTGCCTGAACAAAAAAATTTGATTGACTGAACAAAAAAATGTGATTGTGCATAGTATAATAACCAAATTTTGGTTGTTATTTTTCTGATTTCATCATGATACGAGTTTATATACGAATTCGAATAAGTATACTATATATAATAAATCGATAGTGGTTAATCGCGTGCGCAGGTGGGAGTATTATCTGGATCCAACCGATCATATTGTATCATAATATGATAATATCATCATATCTGGGAGTGTCTTGTTCGTATTATACCTTGGACAACGCGTATAGGTAGGTAAGATTGACCGCGTCATATATACCGTATATATATATGCGTATAGTCTTCTTCATATAATATAGGATCGGTATATAAAATCAGGTATAAGGAGGTGCGGCGGAGGCTGGATTACATATATATACATAGATCTGTGTGCAAGAAGATGAAGAAGAAGAAGAAGAAGAAGAAGGGGGGAAAATCCGAGGTGGACTTGCGATGTGTTGTATAGAAATGTGGATGCAAGTGGGGATCAGTAGGAGGCAACACCATACCTCTGAAGTCTCTCAACTCTAAGGTGAGCGTGTGATAAGGATGAACGGACAAACCGTGCCTACGGAAGGATGGACGGGCGGATGAACCGGCTAACCGCGGAGAGGAGGCCGAAGTAGGGGCTCAGTCTCGCGACCACGTGCTTCACGAACGCACGAACGCACGCCGTACCCCCCGAAAAAAAAAAAAAAAAAAAAAAAAAATATATATAATTATATATAATTTCTTTTTTCTTCTCCATTTTTTTTTTTTAAATTATTTCGTTAATTTTTTGTTTTTTTGGTTTTTAATTATATAAACCGTGATTTTTTAAATTATCGATAATTAATTGAAAAAAAAAGAAGAAGAAGAAGAAGAAGAAGAAGAAGAAGACGAAGAAGAAGAAAATATATGTGCTGCAGGATGATTATCAAAAGTGTAATTAGCTGTGTGCAGGTGCGCAGGTGAAAATTTGTTGAGATTTTTGCGCACAATATTCAATGATCGATATTTGTCTGCCACATATGCCATGTGTGTACTCGCGTATCCGGAATGTGAATAAAAATCGTTATATTTGATGATAAACCGCGATGAATATATATAAATTAAATGAATGATTAAATAATAAATGATTGATGGAGTATATAAATTATTTTTTTCTTTTTTTTTCTTTTGCTCTATATCTTGTTACGATAAATATATAATTATATCGAAAGGAATCTGCTGCTGCTGCTGCTACTGTTGCTGTTGTTGCTGCTTAAAGAAAGCCGCAGATTAAATGATATAATAACGTTAAAAATGTTACCGTCAAAGATAGATGAAAGTAATACTTCCGGGGAATAGGGAGTCGAATGGACGTCGGGGACCTGCAGGCAGGGGTCCCGGGGGCCAGTGCTCCAGGCGACGCTGTTTCCCCTGTCAGGTGGTGGACGCCATCGGTTACACTAACTGCTTCCTCTACGGTAGCCCCCGTTTCTTCACCGTCCGCTAATACTGACGTGGTAAGAATTCAATATAGTTTATGATATTAGGTATTAAAAAAGGGGGTTTTTTTATTTTTAATTTTTTTTTTTTTATAATATTGATCGGAATTTCATTCCTAAAATATCTATATTTTATATAATTAGTTCTAACTCTTCTTCTAAGAGGAAGAAGAAGAATTAGAAGAAGAAGAAGAAAATAAATAAATAAATAAATGAAAAAATTTGCAAGTTGAAGAGTCTCACAGCTGTGTGAGTAACGATATATTAGATTTAACGTTGCAAAGAAATAACAGGTTGCGGCAAAAGGTGCGCAGTAGGTATATGAGATGACGAATAGGAATAAGAAGCATCCGCGACGATGATGGGAATTAGAGTTAGCTGCAGCCTCCGGGTGCGACAATCCGCGTCATGTGTTTGACGTTTCAGTTTCTTTTACGCCTTATACTATTTGTTGTATATTACCCTTTGCTTTGCTTTGCTTTGCTTTGCTTTGCGCGCTTCGTTTCGCTTTGTATTACTTGCGAGTATGTACTATAATTCTTGCGATAGCGAAAAAAACCATGTCGAAAGGAATAATTTTACACGGATCTATCTATATAACTGCACCCGCGTCGACGATATATATATATATATATATATCATACTAGGGTGCTTTTTTTGAAACGACTATTTTTTTTTTTTGCAACTCCCCATTGAAAATCTTGTTGTAGACGTAGAAAAGGGAATCCTGTCCAATTTTTAGATCTTCATTCCAATTCCAGCACTCGCGCTTTTCTTTTTAAGTTTTCCCATGCTAAAAGCATGTAAACATTACGACTTTTTCTTTCGCCGCGCAAAACTCAGCCGCATTTCAATGGATTGTTCTCATCCAAGATTCATTTTACAGAGAATTTAGTGTTCTTCAAAAGTGCCATTGGTAGTTTGGCTGTGGTTTTAACCGCCGCACTTGTGTGAGCCTCCAAAGTCGATTTTATGCATGATTCTTCTTTCTCGCTGTGGACGAATAAACAGTTGGACTTGGAGAAAAGAACTTCCGAACAATTTTGTAGGAAATTTATTTCTTTACAAAAAAAGTCCAGTACATAAAGTCTCTCAAGCCAGTATTTCAAAAGATATAAGGACTTTGATTTTTTTAAATATAAAATTCCAACAAAATGTCAAGTTCAATATTTTCAAGTCAGTCAAACTATCTTGGGCACTTTTGAAGAACACTAAATTCTCTGTCAAATGAGTCTTGGATGAGAACAATCCATTGAAATGCGGCTGAGTTGTGCGCGACTAAAGAAAAAGTCGTAATTTTCGCATGCTTTTCGCATGGAAAAACTTAAAACGAAAAGCACGAGTACTAGAATCGGAATTAAGAGCTGAAAATTGGACAGGATTCCCTTTTTGACGTCTACAACAAGATTTTAAATGGGGAGTTGCAAAAAAAAAAAAATAATCGTTTCAAAAAAAGCACCCTAATACATACATTACATATATATGTTATTTGATTAATTAGATCGTTGTCTAATTATTATTATTACATATTGATGGAAGTTAATCGCGTTGATTGGTTTAAATTAAAATTTTGTTAGAAATCTCGTAAATATAATCCTAGGATGATCCGATATGAGCATAAGTAACAAGTATAAAAAAAATAAAAAAAAAACAATCTTCTTCTTCTCATTATTCCTTCTTATTTTTGATACGAGGTTTATTAAATACATAGTATATATATAAATAATATACTCATACTTATATACATGGGTGAGGTCGCAGTTTCACTACTGCACCTCCTTCACACAATATAATCGAAGGCTGAACAAACCAACGACATATCCATAAATACACATTTACATATACATATATATGCACCTACATATATATATATATATATAGAAGTGTGACAGAATATAATTAACGTTTCGCATCTTTCTCGCGACTGTAGTAGGTAATGAAAAATAATACAAAAAATTAAAACGGTCGAAGGTCCTATATCAGCATATTGTATATTAAACTGAAACCATCACCACCATCATCATCATCACCATCGCCATATAGTACGATCATCCCTATAAAGAAAGAAAAACAGCCTTTTGGCTTTAGGTATAATAATTTTCTATTTCAGATGAATCAGCTCTGCAGAGTTTGCGGAGAACCTGCAGCAGGTTTT
The DNA here is from genome assembly GCA_943736025.1 of Tenthredo mesomela. Taxonomy (NCBI): domain Eukaryota; kingdom Metazoa; phylum Arthropoda; class Insecta; order Hymenoptera; family Tenthredinidae; genus Tenthredo; species Tenthredo mesomela. The sequence continues at coordinate 28,653,293 of OX031018.1, forward strand.
CATTTCGGGGCATTTACCTGCGAAGGTTGTAAGGTGGGTTTGATCATCCTTTTTTCTGTTGATAGAAAACAACAAAAAAAAAAAAAAAAAATGACCGAAATATGAAGAAAAATAATGAATATTCTAATGATAAAATTCTTACGTACGTAGCTACTATTCAATAATAATTATATACTACTATATTATTATGTTGCAGTCATTCTTCGGTCGAACTTACAACAATTTGGGTAGCATATCGGAGTGTAAAAACGGTGGTATATGTGTTATAAATAAAAAAAATCGTACGGCTTGTAAAGCGTGTCGTTTGCGAAAATGTCTAATGGTAGGAATGTCAAAGTCCGGTTCGCGTTACGGTAGAAGATCGAATTGGTTCAAAATCCACTGTCTACTTCAGGAGCAAAGTCAGGTTCAAAAATCTGGCAAATCTTCTTACTCCCAACCGTTCAGTTCTTTGGACGCTGCCAATAACAACAATAATAACAACAACAACAACAACAATAATAATAATAACAACAACAACAATAACAACAATTGTACCGTTAGCGGAATTAGTAATTATCACGAAAGATTGCCAAAGAGAGATATCAACGATGTCCAAAGGCCACATCAGGATCTGATGAGACAAAACGAAAGCCACGTTATAAGATCGCAGGATATTATCAGGCCCGAATCTTCAAGGTTTTCGATATGGAGAGGACCGCCTTTCTTCCATCCGGCTCTTACCCACATGCAGTTATTAAACACACCTTTTTTCCCATTCCAACAACGTTTCATGGTACCATACGTCGGGCAAATTAATCCACCTACTCAACAAGTGACCAATTTGCTGTCGAGTTCATCGAGCGAAAGCGTCAGTCCGAGATCTACGCCTTCACCTAAACCCGAAGAGTTTCTTCAATCGGTATCACATACAAACCTAGGATTATCGTCCGACAAGAGTATCGCGTTTTTGAGATCTTTAGGACCGGAACAAGACGCGCCAATTGATTTGAGCATGAAACAACAAACGCGGGGGAGTAGCTCGGAACCGGATCCTGATGCTGCTGCTGCTGCTGCTGCTCCTGCCACCTCGGAAGAAGATAAGACCGAAGAAAGCGAGGACGAAGACGTTCACGAAAATGAAACTGGACCACCGTTAGATCTGACCAGAAAGACATGACAGTGAACGATAGGATACGATTGATTAATCAACAAACTATAAAAATGTGTTTTTTTTTTTTTTCTCTTTTTTTACCTTGTAGGTATCAAATTGACGAGATATTATTTATTAGATGTGTATATTTAATTAATACGAGTGCCAGTAAAACACGTGATATTTTCATATTTTCATATTTTATATGTAATATATATATTATATAGATATTAGGGTGCTTTTTTTGAAACGGTTATTTTTTTTTTTTTTGCAACTCCCCATTGAAAATCTTGTTGTAGACGTCGAAAGGGGAATCCTGTCGAATTTTTAGCTCTTAATTTCGATTCTAGTACTCGCGCTTTTCGTTTTAAATTTTTCCATGCTAAAAGCATGCGAACATTACGACTTTTTCTTTAGTCGCACACAACTCAGCCGCATTTCAATGGATTGTTCTCATCCAAGATTCATTTGACAGAGAATTTAGTGTTCTTCAAAAGTGCCCAAGATAGTTTGACTGACTTGAAAATATTGAACTTGACATTTTGTTGGAATTTTATATTTAAAAAAATCAAAGTCCTTATATCTTTTGAAATACTGGTTTGAGAGACTTCATGTCCGGGGCTTTTTTTTTGTAGAGAAATGAATTTCCTACAAAATTGTTACGAAGCTTTTTTCTCCAAGTCCAACTGTTTATTCGCCCACAGCGAGAAAGAAGAATTATGCATAAAATCGACTTTGAAGGCTCACACAGGTTCAGCGGTTGAAACCACAGCCAAACTACCCATGGCACTTTTGAAGAACACTAAATTCTCTGTAAAATGAATCTTGGATGAGAACAATCCATTGAAATGCGGCTGAGTTTTGCGCGGCAAAAGAAAAAGTCGTAATGTTTACATGCTTTTAGCATGGGAAAACTTAAAAAGAAAAGCGCGAGTGCTGGAATTGGAATGAAGAGCTAAAAATTGGACAGGATTCCCTTTTCTACGTCTACAACAAGATTTTCAATGGGGAGTTGCAAAAAAAAGCACCCTAATAGATATATATTACATGTATACTATGTATAAAAAAATATAGATTTTTATCAATAACGATTATTATTAGATATAATATGGTGAACGCGGATGTATCGTTCTGTCACATATAATTCCCTATATAAGTTATTTTCTAGTTTTATATTAATTTTCTCGAAATAATTGATGGATATGATGATTCCTCGATTTTAAATGGCCAGTATAATAGTAGTATAGGTATAGTTTCTTATTTTTGAAACAATTATTATAATGATTATTTATATATATATATGAGCAGTATATAGAAGCTGAATTTATCGAATCAAATTCATTTAATAATTATATTAATTATTACAGATTCTTATCTACTCTGTGTTTCAAATTTTTTTTTAAATTTTTTTATGTTTCGCACGATTATTATAATAATTAGCCAATGTTTTACGCTATTCGCGAGGCCAGTACAAAAACAATATATATATATATACATATATAGTATATATATAGGTATATATATGGGTACGAAATTAAAAGTGTAAATATTATTATAATAGGTAAATTATAAGAAATAAATATTATCACATACATAAGAAATTAGAAAAATCTATTTTTTTGTTTTTGTTTTTATTATTACAAACTATTCCTATGAATTCTCAACCCTTCGTTATATACTATAAAATCGTTTAATATTGAAAAATGATCATCTCGCTAATTTATATTTATTCGCGAAATTTATTTCTCTCATATCTATTTTAATTAATTAACTATATGGATAATTTCATATAATATAACTCGCGGATTAGTCACCGATATTTTTGGTCGTTGGTCGTCGCACGTATTTAGGTATATATATATCTATATGTATACAGTATATATACATAAAAACACCGAAAATTATATTAAGCAGTGTTTCGTTGTTTTTTTATTTTTTTTATTTTTTTATTTTTTTATTTCTTAATCCTTTTTCTAAATAATGATAATAAAGTTAGTCGAAATGAGGAGAGCAGAAGAAAAAAAAAAAAAAAAAAAAATTAATAATACACCTTGTTTATAATTTATGGACATAGCTGAGATGTATAGTAATTAAAACGCGCGATTTCTGATGAATGAGATTCGAGTTGGTACAAGAAGTCATCATATTCCCTGTTGCGGGTCTTTTTTATTAATTTATTGATACCACAGATCCTTTTTCTCTCTCTCTCTCTCTCTCTCTCTCTCTCTCTGCATATGAGCTGAATAAATCGGTCTTGTCTTACGTACCGATCTAATAATACTTAATGGGTAGTAATTAATATACAGAATAATCATTTTTGCAAAAGTAGAAAAAAAAATTCAATTTACAATCCAGAGACTGAATGACCGAATTCCTTTTTTTATTTTCTCTTCTTCTTCTTCTTCTTCTTCTTTTTTTCACTCATTCATTTTATTCCATGTCGATACTAAATCACGGAATTTTTCTTTTTTTCTTTTTTTTTTTTTTTTCTCTTTTTCATTCATCTCTCCGCTGCACTGCAGCATATATATATATATAGGCAATAATTGAGATACGCGACTAAACGGTATGTATTTAAAAGCACACGCTCTCGCGCATATATTTATTAAGGTGTGCCAAAAAAAAAAAAAAAAATGTCCTTTCTCATTTCCCATGTAAAAAATGAGTGCTTTCATGTATTATGAGAAACGTCGTCGAAGGGGGGCTGTGACAAAAAAAATGTTCAGACCAGAAATCATAGTGATTGGGGCACCTGATAGACTCAATTGACCGAAACCCCCTTTTGCTATAGGTGAAATTTCACAGCAAGTTGAATGAAATCACAAGGTGGTACATGAAATAGACTAATAAAAAATTATATTTCGAGAACAAAATTAAGAAAAACAAAAAACAAAAAGTAGGTACATGTTTATAGCTTAATTTTTAACAATTCTTCTTGTTCATTTTTCTACTTCTAATAATTATGCCAGTATTTTTTCTCAGTGCCCTCCTTTAGCGAGACTTCTTATTTCATAAAACCACTGAGATTTTTGATGTGGGGGATTCGAAAAAAAAAAAAAAGAAGTTTTATTCTGGCACACCCTAATATATATTTATATACCTAACGAACTTGCAACGTGTATATCTCTTTTTATACCTATATAGAGTATCTCGTAAGAATAATGACTAACTATATTTCTATATCGGTGATATTTCTTCGTTTTTCGTCTTTCACCTCTCGAGAAATTGACTTCTTCGAAGAAGAAGCTTCGTCTCTCTGAGTTTACTATAGTATACATACCTATATCTATACTGTTTACTTAGGTGTGGACGGTGTTCGTATAGCACCGTGTCTCATATACCTATACCTATATATATATATATATATATATATATATATATATATATGTGCAGCGCAGCAAACTCGAGAGAGACAGACAAAAATTCTAAAGTGCTGATTTCCTGACTTGCGGACGATTGTGGGTCAAACACGTATTTTCTATATCTCGAAAGTCATGCAAACGTTCCTCGGAACACCACTCAATTTAAAGAGAGCAGAGTGCTGTGAGCAGAAAAAAAAAAAAATTGAAAAAAAAAAAAAGAAAAAATTAGACAGAGAAAGAGAGAGAATCTACTACACAGAAATGTAATGGTATTATTGCGAAATCCTTGAAGCTCAAGTTATATTATGCAGAGTACGTTGCCTCTTCGGCAAACACAGGTAGTACCTATATATTATATATTATTTTATTTATTTTTTCTGCTTTTTTTTTTTTTTTATTTGATTTCTACTCCTTTATTTTCTTCTTACTTATTTCGCACTCGATCTGTAGGTTGTAATACCAGTGATTTTTGCTCATCGAATTATGTATATAATACCGAATATCCTATGTACTATTTTTCCTATTCCCTTTTTATATATATACTATATTATATGTATATAAAAAAAAAAACGACATCTTCTTTTTGTTCGGGCCCTTTCGAAAATAAATTGTCCCCAATGCTTAGCTGTGTAGCTTGAGTTGAACACAGAATTAGCGAATTTGAAAATAACATTTCCCATGTGTTTCAAAATGGTAAAATTTGTTTATTTTAGTTTAATCTGTATAATTTTTTTTATTTAACTGATAAAAATAAAGTGAATACACGTTTTTGAAGAGAGAGAAATTTCTTAGAAAATGTATGAAAAAATAAATTGAAATTAATTTGTCGAAAAGTATAAGTAGCAATGAAATCTATATATATGACTTTGAAACCACTGTAACTTGTTAACGGTTCAATTGAGCAACTTGGGCCATAGGACCATTTTTGTAGATCATGAAATTCTCTACGGAACCGTATGTCTACTTTATTCTTATCAGTTGAATAAGGAGAGTTATAAAAATAAAACTAAGATAAACGAATTTTGCCATTTGAAATACATGCGGGAAATCTTATTTTCAAATTCGCTAATTCTGTGTTCAAGCTACATAGCTGAGCTTTGGGGACAATTTTTTTTTTATATTAAGCCCTAACTATTTTCGAAAGGGCCCGAACAATTTTTTTTTAAACTACGTATGTATATACACATTCGTACACACATGCAGTTGTCTAAAGTTTGGAATTATAAATCATATTCACACCTCTATATACTAGATATACCGGAATTCCCCTCAAGCTAACATAATTCTTGTATTTCCTTATAGCGACCCGCAAGTTTTAAGTTACATCGTTTTTTTTTTTCTTATTTTATTTTCTTCTTTTTACACCGTCTTTTACTTCTCTTCTTAACGTCGTTGATGGTTAATATTGCTATGTTGCTATTGCTATGTTGCTATGTTGCTCTCTGTTGCTGAAGCGAACGTGAAAACAAATGGCCCTACCTTAAGGCGATAACTCAGAGAGACCCCGCCAACGATGCCGCTAGCAAATCAGCTTTTTCCTTTACTCAGCTTCTCTCTATCTTATGTTATGTTATATATATTATGCTATACATACATCCCCGCATCTTCATACAGATTTTTTTCTCTTCTCCTTCTTCTTCTTCTTTTACACCAAAATTTATAAGAAAATTTTTCAATCGCAGATTATTATATATATATAAATATAATAATTATCAACCGAATCGATATATATGTATGCGTTTCAGCTATATAATAAAAAATAGTGATATTTTCACTCACGGTCGCGACTAAGTTCATATACATATTCATTCATTAATTCATTAATTTATATTCTTATAATTGTCTCGCGAAATATAAATATACCTTTTTGTAAGTAAGCCGATATTTGACGTCAGCATAAATGCGCGAATTCACTTTAAACAGGTGCGGAAGGTGTTTGCACTGAGATCACGCGAGAGAGTAGTATAAGGTAGGTATATATAAGAAATATAAATGCGTGGGTTTTCGCGAGGGTTATAGATTATTCATACCACATTTTCAAGAGACTATAGAATATAGAAGATAGAAAGAGAAGGAGAGAGAGAGAGAGAGAGAGAAAAAAAAAAAAAAAAAAAAGAAAAAAAGATCGCAAACAAAGATAGAAAATTAGAGGCAAAGGGAGGTGTTTGCAGGTCGTTTGGGTCAAAGGCTAAAAAACGCGACTATAAGGGGGTATATATTATATATGTACCGTAAGAAAAAAAGAAAAAAAGAAAAAAAAAAAAAACGAGATTTATTATGTGCGTAGACTGCGTAGGTATATAAAAGGTAAGAAATACATCCTAGTATAAGCGGTCATTTTATATAAGTACCTCACGTAGGTAGGTATGGTACAGTATTGAGTATATAGGCGAAGAAGAGATATACCGCGCGACCGACCGGACCTTATGTTTGAGGACTCAAAGCGGTCCAGATGGACGCAAGTATCTCGAACAATATTGACACAGAGCTTACGCGAAGACTTACGAGACAAATATTACACGAGTTTTTTTTTTGGCTTTTTTTTTGCTTTTTTTTTTTTTTTTTTGGTACGCGAGAGGACTTGGCACGTATATAACTACATTATACATTTAAATTATACGCAAGTGTAATGTTAATATATATATATATGTGCGTGTGTATAAAACTATATAAACGCGCGCGGATAATGAGATTCAAATTTTGCTATTCTCGTTAGTTAGTTTCATATTTACGAGATGAATGTGAAACGGTTTTGAAATGAGAAGAAATAAAAATATAATAAAATACAATAAAATTATAGTTAAAGATGAATATTGGAATTTTACCTATTATATATATTTATATGACCGTTATAAGAAGCATAAATAAAGTGTCAAACGATTTTTTTGTTTCTTCTATTCTTCGGATTCAGATTTGTAATATTAATATCTGATAAAAATTACGAGATTATATTATGTATTTATTCATTTTCATTTTTTTTTTTTTTTTGCTCATATACCGATCAGATTTAAATATACTGCGGGATCGTGGAAAGCAATTAATTTTTACACACTTAATAAAACACAAGGAGATGACCCGAGAATTTTGATATTTAACCTCGCCTTAAGGCTTAATCATAAATAAAAAAATAAAATTTCGAAACATCTCACATAATCTAATACGTGTCCCACAGTCCGGTTCGCTCAAATATAAATTATATTAATCGATTTCACGCGCACAGATTCCAAAGTGTATCCCTTTGAAATGCTAATCTCCGAAATTTTGTAAACGACATATTTATTGTAATGAACTAAGGCCCCGGACTCGTGCGTACAGCGCGATCTAAGTATATGGATTTCGTTTCGAAATGGTTTCGATCAGTTCGATTTTTTTTTTCTCTCTCTCTCTCTCTTTTTTTTGTTTTTTGTTATTTCAAGCAGGATCATTTTTTCTAATTTTTTTTTTCTTCATTTCTTTTTACACTTTATGACTAGCTTTTTTTTTTTTTCATCATACCTACGGTAATATGAATCTTCTATACCCAGATGCTATAAGAGGCATTCTTTATTAGACACATGGGGTATTCCGCTAATATGCATTAGAAAATAAAATCGACGATTTATAATTCTCACACTCGTAAAAATTAACGAACTAAATTTTTCATTATAATGCGCTGAAACTGTGGAGATTTTTTTTTTTTTTTTTTTCTTTTCTTTCTTATAATTAGAAGCGAAATATGCATAATCTTATACTATAACTTCCGGATTCTCGTCAGAGAACTACGGCAAGTAAATATGGGCGTGCGGTGACACGATTTCTTCGTTACTCATGTCATGTCAGCTTCGCTATGCAGCGGCCGCAAGAATTTACTCGCTTAAAAGATAAGCAGCGTTGAAATACTTCACCGCGACCGAGTCCGAGTCTGAGTCTGAGTCCGAGTCCGAGCGCGCGAGTGGATTACAGCTGAAGTTTGCGGTTTACGTATCAACGAATTCTACATACCGGATAAGCAAGTACCGGGTGTCCACTGCAGCCATCAGAAGCTAACAAATATAAACGATGAAAGTACGCAATTATAAAATGACGAAAGAAGTGAAAACAGAAAAAAAGAAAGAAAAAAAAAAAAAACCCCGCGAATTCGATGTTCCGAAAATTGGAAATTTATGTTTGTTTTAATAATATAGCAGGTAGCGCTGTCACCCTGCGTCTTATGTTAGTCCCTTAGCCGCCGAAGTGTTAAACCGCGCTAAACGGTCTGTGTAATATTTTTTTTTCGTTTTTTTTTTGTATTTAACCGGTGAATTTTGACGTTTCGAAATCGCGGGTATTGTACTAAAGAATGACGATTAGTCATCAGGCACCTAGGAGCTAATCTCTTTTCAATCATTCGGTAAACCATTACGCGCGAAAGTAACTTTTTCTCATTTCAAAAATTAGGAAGCTGCGCGGCTCACGCAACTATATAATATATAAATAATATATAATATCGAAAATAAATACTCAGTTTCTATTAATTTCTAAATCAAAGGAACAACATATCGACGCCCGATACGAATAACAGCACATTTCAGATTCCGGGTGAAAAAGAGCACGTTTCAAATTCCGGGTGGAAAAGAGCACGTTTCAGATTCCGGGTGAAAAAGAGCATGTTTCAGATTCCGGATGGAAAAGAACACGTTTCAGATTGAGAATGAAAAATATCTATACCTATATCTATATATCTACCAAACCAAGTATATACCAAATAAATACCCCCTTTTTTTTCAAATTGATTTGTTCAACTTTCTAAAATATGCGTCTTATTCATTCAAATGCAAATGCAAATGAATGAATGAATTTATTTATTAATTATTTATAATTGACTATTTTTGAATGATCGAATAAAACTATATACTATATATGTGTACATAAGTATATAGGTTCGTCTAGTTTTAATACGTAGCTGGTTGGTTTGACAGTTTCCGCGGGACATTGAGGAAGGCTCGTACATATAATATAAAAACGGATAAACATTAGGTAAGTATATATAAGTTTTTGAGTGACAGTCTCAGCAAGTCCGATTGAACGTCTGGCGTGCGTATATAAATAATCAACTTGAGAAATCACTTACCCGGGTACAAATCTGTCATTAGAAGAGTTTTTAATCTATAGAGTAATATAAGTCGTAGAAATGTTGAAAGAGAGATAGTAGCTGAAAAATAAGAGAAGAAGAAGAAGAAAAAAATGAAAAAATAATATAGTTTCATCATTTGGAATAGGAGCTGGTTTGTATCCTTGGTTGAAGCCATACCGCATGGGTTAGAATTTTAATAAGACTATCCAATTATGCATATATATATATATACATACGCGTATAATACGCGTTTTGATTTGTCCTCTGTTATTATTAAATTGCCGAGTATAAAACCGTAACGAATTATGTATACCGCATAAAGTTAACTTTCAAATGAAAGACAAAAGTTTCTTTTTATTTTCTTATTTAAAGTTAATATAAAGGTGCAGGTATGTATTTTATATACATAATATAAAATAAGAGAAATAAGGAAAGGAAAGAATGAGACAAATGTCAAACGAAGTGCAGAGAACCGAGGAGAGTAGGTACGTATTATAGTCATAAACCAAAGTTTCTTACAACTATACGCGATGCTTATATTCAGGTATATATATACCTACATATAAGTATTAAAGTATATATATATATAGGTGTATGTGTATATATAAGCGTGACAACGATACAATAAATTTCTTCAATTATACTTAATTAATAAGTGACCAGTTAGCGGGGGGTATACCATTTTATTACCCGCGTTACTTGAATATTTAGGGACGTGTTATCTCATCTCTAAAGCTCACTAAAGATTAGATTTTATCTGTAGCACGAGAAACACGTTTCAACCGAGTTCCTTATTCTTATTCATTTATTATTCAAATTATATGTTATGTTATTATTATTATTAATATTATTAAACATAACAAATACAATTCCATTATTCAATAAGAAAGTGATAAGAGAAAAAGAGAGAGAAAAAAAAAAATGCAAAATTTAGGATATACCAAATCACAGTAATACCTACATACCTATACGAGTCGCTAATTGGTAATCGACTTTATAATTAATCGTATGTATATTCTTCGGGTGCGTAAGTAGCCCGACATTACACTTAAACCGATGATATCAGTACTGATCGATTCTGTCGGTGGGTGGTCCAGCGCTGCGTGCAGACCAGTCTCACACAGTAAGAAGTAACTTTAATCCGTTATAGTAGATATATATAGTGACTATATTGTATACGTATATACAGTGCAGTAGAGTTTTCAAATTCTGTAGTTAAAATTCCGAAAAAAGAAAGAAAAACGAAATTTTCACCATTTTTTTTTTTTCTAATTTGAAACAATTTTTTTTTTTTTTTTTCTTCTTCTTCTTCTTGTCGTCGTCTATAAAATGACTTGAAAAAACTACTTACAATAGTCAGAACGTCCGACTGCCATAGGTGATATTGGATCCTTTGAGCCTTGGGATCTAGGTATCAGTCGACAAGCATTCTCGACATCTCGGTATATCGTTGCTACATAGTATATAATAATATATATACCTATGACAATAAGCTCTAAGCTGTGGGTTAGAGTTAGATTTTTTTTTTTTTTTTTACATATTAATATTTCTAGTTGTTTTAAATTTGATGAAAAAATTTTTTATATAATTATATATGATAAAATAAAATCACGATAATTAATATTATTGAATGCCGTTTAATACTAACCGCGCAGGAGTAACAGTCCTCTTCCTCTTTACGTTGTAATCGATAACGCGATTTAACACGCACACTTTAACTGAACAGGATTAATGATCCTCTTGCGATTGTGACCGAAAACATTGCGGATCGGTGGACGCGGATGGTATCTTGATGAATCTTACCCTCTTATATACCTACACTCGACTACTATTCCGGCACTAGCTTAAGCTTCGTCGCGTGATCAATTCGCGAATGAAAAAAAAAAGAAAAAAGAAGAAAAAGAAAAAAGAAAAGCCACCGTTGATTTCATCTCCTCTTAGGATCCAATGTGTCGACTCGTTTCATTGGTTATTCTTACCTTTTCCCTTATCCTCAACAGCAGCGCGCACACAACTCGTTTCACGGTTTACTTAAGAGATAAATTTTCTCCTCCACGCCTAGCCTGAGCTACGAATAATGTAGGTAGGTACGTAGATACAGCGAACAGCAAACAGAAACGGATTTGCATGCGGAAGAAGAAGAAGAAGAAGAAGAGGTAATCAAAGAATCAAGGTTTGTTTTATCCATTTTTCGATATAGTATGCATAAAATTGCATTTTACGCACACTGTGTCGAAATAGTACTTTTTGACACAATTGAATTTAATGCACGTTTTGCGTGCGCAAAATCGAACTTCGCGCACGCAGTGTGAAAAAATATCGTATGGAACTCCACTTGTTACATAAAATACTATTTTCTATCCGCTCTCCAGCTGGTCTGATGAACGAATAATAAATAAATGATATATAAAGTGTGTGGATAACTCGTGGACTGGTAAAATCGCCTGAGGAGAGCAGTTTCCGGCGAGAAAATTTCTTCAGGCTTTTCAGAACGATTAGAGATTTGCTGCGTTACATGACGGAGCCTAAACCTACCTAGGACTCAGTTCAACTTTTGATATAAACCTAATTATCGTAAATATGTCAGTGGCGAGGGAGGTGCCTTTGGCCTTCCATGTTTAAACTCGGCACCACGATTAACGGTCTCCAGTCGTTACAGCCTATGGAATATTAACCGAGTGGATAGCCACGGTGTGAGAGACTATGCCCAGCATATATCCATCCATGAATCGTGATTAGATTGGAATTTAACTACATACTATACGATATGTGATTGAGGAACAAAACGGCTTATCCGGTTAATAAAATATCGACTGAAACCGCTTTTACCCAGATATCCTATCATCATATCATATCATATCACATCATATCATATCCCATCGAGTTTAGTTTATATATATCGTATATATGTATATATGTGTGTATGAAGCTAAGTATGATAAAGCACCGTATCCTTATTGTGAAAAATTGAACAAATTATATGTGAAATAATGTTCATTTTAAAATGAGAAAAGAAAATATTATATATATCGCAAAGGATATTATAATATAGGGAGACTTTATCGCGTTGTAAAATACTAATTCTTACCGTATATTTACCCGGTTATGGTTGGCTTTGCAATATGTGAGAAGAAATTAACAAGCATTGAAGTGCACACCAAGGCGAACCAATTAGAACCCACCGCTTAGCAAACCCATTCATTACCACTGGGTGGACTCGAGCCACATATATAGGTATATGTATACCACCTATATGCACATTACGTGTATATGCGGCACATTTCATACTGAATCGACCTGGGCCTGACCCTCGACCTCTCGGATTTGGTTCGCGATTTTTTCTGTCATCTCCCAAACTCTTGAAAGGACTGCGATCTTTTTTTTTTTTTTAGAAATTTTTCTAAAATTGTCTGATTCAGGTACTTATATGATTTTTTGAATATTGACACATCGTTGACCTGCATAATTATTCTAGAATCTGAAAAATATTGTGCAACATCATGTGTCAAATACACTAAGAAAAAGGTCTTGTTGACACAACCAAAATTTGGGTTATATGTGGCACAATCAAATTTTTCGTTCAGTCAACCAAAAATTTCGTTCGGATAGCCAAAATTTTGTTGGGAAAACCAAATTTTGTTGGGACAACCAAAAAACAAAAAATGTGATTGTGCCTTTTATAACCCAAATTTTGGTTGTGTCAACAAGATCATTTTCTGAGTGTATCAAAATGTTTTAGCCAAGACCCAAAATTCGCCAGGGTTCACTTCATTTTTTTTTTTTTTGCCCCCAAAAATATTGGACGCCTTTTTTTCTTCATCTCTTTGCCAGAAAATATCAGACCAAGTAGATTTATATATTGCCATAAGATATGTAATAAACACATCATGGGGTTCTTGCGGTATAACTGCGGGGACACGGAAGCTTTCTGCGGTTAAACCGCAGCAATAATAATTTACGGTCGGGCTATACATATGCTATATATATATATATATACACACATAGGTGTTCAGCTCATATTTATTCGTGACATTTGATAATATTTTCAGCTGTTCAATATAATCCGTGAAACGTTGTAATGACTTTGTGTTTCGATATGCCGTGTTCCAAATTCATTATAATCCATAAATTCCAGTTTTTTTTAATCAAGTATAGGTATAGTATGCCGATTTTTTCGACCATATAAATCCGGGATCATTTCAACTGGACGTTGTTTGAATGACGTAGTTCGGTCTTTTCGAAACTCGTATGAAGTCGGTGCCGATGTATAATTTCATAGATTCATTATTCTTTGTCTGTATATATATTTTCCTGAATGGAGGATCGTCGCATATAGATGATGATGATGATGATGATATGCGAAAGCCAGTTCCTAAGTTCCTTTATTTATTAAAAAAAATGGAAAATATTCTTTACCCAGACATGGTGAAACCCGTAGAGGTGACGACCGCACCGAAGAGGTCGCCGACGTACCGAACGACTTCACAAAGTAGCCAATCTTACGAGCCGGGTGTCACATGTTGGGTCATATTTCATAGTACGAGTATCACTGCGGCTCAAGTACCCCCGAGGTACCCATGGTACCCAAGGTATCCAAGGTATCCAAGGTACAGAAGAGAGTTGAGGTCGCAGGGTATACGTGACTTCCTAACCGATCCGTACCGCCGCGGCGCCGCAATATACTCGTGTAGTTAAAGCTTTAAACGAATCCTGCCCGCGCGTTAAATTTTACATCCCATTTTAGATTTGCGACGTGATGTGTCTTTTTTTTTTTTTTTTTTTTTTCTTCACAAGTGAAGATGGACTGTTTTTTTTTTTTTTATTAAGAAAACGATTTTTTTGTTGATCGACAACGAAGCGCGATATATATATTTTTTCAACACGCTACGTGCGGTAATGTTAGATTTTGCGCACGCCGTGTAGAAAATTACTATTGTAGAACGCCAGGCCATGATTTTGTTGAAAATTTTTATTAGGTATTTAGAGTGAGACGTCAAATACTACAAAAACCAAGACAAGAAGAAGATAGATGTATGTAAAATAGAGGTAAATACGGAAAATAAAGATCTATAAAAATAACGCTTACCTATCGCGAGTTGCAAATACAAATTGATGAGCCCAGCTCGCACATACGTCATATGAGGACCATTACCATGTGATCTAAACCTGATAAACCCGTCCATATGTAATTCTATTGTATATATGTATTTATTATGTGTGCAGGTACTATATATACATATGTAATAAATCAGTGGCGTCCATTTAACCTTATATATATATATATATTCTCCTCATATCTTAAGTCTTCTTATATTTTAATTTATAATATTTTAGCAGACAGGTCAGATATATATGCGGTGGAGCCCTTTGTGGCTTAACTCCCTTATCCCATTTGAAACGTTGAACTGTATTTCTCTCCCTTATATACTTTTATCACTATCTATGTAGTAGTATATGCATTAGAATGAAAGTTTTGGAAAACATATTATATACCTACGTTCTTTTTGTTTTTTTTTTTTATATTCGTATTGAATTTTCTTTTCTTACAATTTGGATCAAAAAAATATATTATACTTTTCATTCCGCGCGGTTTAATATCAAACGGGGATAAGATCCGTTCGTATAGATTGTGTCAAAAGCTGGGATAGAGCCTGATCAATTTCGAGTATAAGACTGCTAACGAGTATATTTTTCATATGCCAACCCATTGGCGTTGTATAAGTGTTTAAAATATTCCGTTGAAGCGTACGATTTCATGGTTGTGAAATCTTGTTACCAACGACTTCTTCTTCTTCTTCTTCTTCTTCTTCTTTCTCTTCTTCTTCTTCTTCTTCTTCTTGTTATTCTTGTTATTCTTATTCTTATTCCTCGAGGATGACTGCATATGTATGCTACTTGGGTAATGCAGACAAATCGTAATCCTAGTTTCGAGAAATGAGATTCGATTAATATCGAGATGATCCTTGTCAAAATATAATTACTACACAACGACGTAATCTAACGTCTAATCTTGAATAATATTTATCCGTCATGGGCCGAATTCATCCATAGAAACTCATACGCCGATCGTAATTATACAAAAAAAAAGAGAGAGAAAGAGGAAAAAAAAAATGAAAGAAAGGAATAAGAATCATCATATATATATATACACACGACCGTGTAGATGATTATTTCAAAATCGCACGATTCAGAGTTATTAATTTTCATTTCACTTATACAAACGTAAATATTCTGAATTTTTTCTCATTTTAATAATAAAATAAAATAAATTGAAAAAAAAAAAAAACCAGAAGGATTTTTTCTTCTTTTTCTCCTTCTTCTTCTTCTTCTTGTTATTTTATACATTCAAACTGTTTGTATTTTCAAACGGATTGACACATCTATCATGCTAATAATTTACCCATAAAACTAGTATATTCTGACAGGAATTAGACATAAAACCTCCGTTAATGATATTTTACTAAGAAACTTTGTTCATTTGAATAATTATGAATACGTCAAAAATGAATTCATCATAAACTCCGTTTAACTACATACTTATACACGTATATAGGTATAGTATAGATACATACGGTGTATTTAACCTTATGTTATAAATTCATATAATTATCTATATATATAAATATTTATATACCGCAGCTTTATATTCATTCAGAACTAGTAATTACATATATTATATATACATATAAATTATAGAAAACTAGAAAATTGAAATAATCCGTAGGTCCTACCGCGATTATATTAGGTTTGGTACTTTGAGTTGACCTATAGGCTCCGACCTTTTTCCGCCTTAAGGCCCATCCCTAGTCACCCACCTCCTTTTGATCGAAATGTGTCACATTTCGATTATTATCTGAGCCCAGGCGTTAAAAACGCAAAAAAGGCCAACTTAGTGCAAATTCTATTTCAATTCCGAACACATACGTCGAAAAAAATCTTCGTTTCCTGCGAAAATAAAGTCGACAGATGGTTTTTACATTGTTCGTCGAGGAAATCGAATTCGAATAATTTTTTAACAATGTAAAAACCATCTGTAGACTCTATTTTCGCACGAAACGAACATTTTTTTAGACGTATGTGTTCGGAATTTAAATAGAATTTGCGCTAAGTTGGCCTTTTCTGTGTTTTTCACGCCTGGGCTCGGATAATAATTGAAATGTGATACATTTCGATGAAAAGGAGGTGGGCGACTAGGGATGGGCCTTGAAAAGAAATTTCTAAAAACACCCTAAATGAGGATATATTTTTTTTTCTTGTTTTTCAGTATCTTCTCTCTAATCTGAATGATATGACAAACGACGAGCACGTATAAAGATATCGTCACGGTGCATAAAGTATATATAATATAATATCGTCATCGAAAAGAGTAAGAATTGCTGCAGTTAGCATGATTGCTCGACGCCTCCTCCTCAAACTGAACTTCAGCGAGTTCATTTCTTCGTGCGATATTATATAATATCGTTCCTCTTCGATATATAAACTGATCCTTTCGAAGAGCGACGCGATCCGTTATCTCCTAGTATAAGGCATATACATATATATATATATATATACACATGTATATACGAATTGAACGTCCACGAACGAATCCTTGAGATCTCATATAATAGTAGAAAATGACCTGTTATTGGGTATAGCGATACAATGCCGGTGCTGCATCACTATATAAAATCGATGATTTTCGTATATAAATCTACTACCACTTCTATACAACGAGACATTATACATATATACATATTCCACGGTATTATATACACGGCCTCCTAATGTCATTCGGCGAGTTCCACTTCGTGCATACCTGGCCTCAGAAATCTTGGGGTCACGTAGAGAGCCGGACCAACTACGTGACGATCGGTCTACCGACACCTCGATATACCTATACAACTCTGATGCTAAGTGACCAATCTAGAATTTAGAACGTGGACGGTCATCTTGTCGTTTCTCCTTACTCTTTATGCGTTTTGTATGAAATTCGTCGAAAATATCATCATCATCATCATCATTCATCATTCATCTTCGTTACATATACACTCAGAGAAAGGTCTTGTTGCCACAACCAAAATTTGGGTTATTATATGGACAATCAAATTTTTTTGTTCAGTCAACCGAAAATTTTGTTGGAATAGCCAAAATTTTGGTTGTTTCAACAAAATTTGGTTTTCCCAACAAAATTTTGGCTATCCCAACGAAATTTTTGGTTGACTGAACAAAAACATGTGATTGTTCATATAATAACCAAATTTTTGGTTGTGTCAACAAGAGCTTTTTCTGAGTGTACCTAATATAAGAAAGGGGGGAAAAAAAAAAAAAAACGAAATTATTATTTTTTCGATATCTAGGTATCAATGTACGTACTGCGTATACCTATAATCTATTGTCATGAGATTATCACACACCATATGGCTAAAACGACACTGGGCTACATCGTAGCCTCGGATTTTATGGTTATCACACGCTAGGCGTCGTCAAATGTGCCTTGAGACCCCCTTTATCGGACCGGTGCGGCCTCATTGACCATTCCCATGTTAATACACGGTTATGCGTAAAGTATGAAGGCGCTCGGACAGTTTGCATAGAAACTGAGGCATTAAAGAGTTGGACCACCGACGTAGCTAAGACTGGGCAATGAGAACAGCCCCTCTTTGGTAAAATTCTTAACCCCGGTTATTTAAATGCCTTCGAAAGATTCGCCCCCGCCGTGCCGGGGGTACATATATGGATAAAAATGAAGAAAATAAAATAAAAGAAAAAAAAAAAACAGAAGAGCAAAGGAAAATTTGATCTAAATTTGAAGATGAACCTTTTCTTTTTTCAACCCTCTTCATATTAAAAAATGATATTCAAATCCTGTAATTTATATCACGCAGTCGATTATCATTATTTTTTTCCGTTAAATTATATATTAGGTACCTACCTACACTGTCCTAAAAGAATTTGTTATTACTTTGAAGGTATACCTATTCGAATCGAACTCTCCTTAGTTGGTATATTTCAATGACTATAAGTCCTTATAATCGTGGACGTAATAATAATTACGGTGAATTGTCTATACGTGGTTTTCGACGTTTCGTAATCGAGGGAAATGAGACGAAAGAAAAAAAAAAAAAAATTAGAATCAGAATTTCTTCGCCTTTGATACAGCCTGCAAGAATGAGGGATATACGATGTAGGGCTTTTCTCCTTCTTCTTCTTCTTCTTCTTCTTCTTTTTCATTTTCTTCTTATAGTTCGATATACATTCGATCTTCTGAACATATGCGGCAATTTTCAAACGTTTCTTATACACGTTGTATATATCCGGTCACGCGTTCGCGTCCTTTTATATTGGGTGCGGATTAGTCGTGGGTCGTCTATTATCACAACGGGGTACATGAATACATCGATAAATTGGTGTTACATAGGTGTATCCTTTACATACACGCATATATATATATATATATATACATAGCTGTATGGTTTTACGTGAAGACGCGTGAGAGAAAGAGAAAGATGTATATAAGGGAGGGAGGAAGAGGAGGTAAGGATTCCCAAACGGGAAGTTGGACAGAGTCGCGCCCACACTCGGATTCTAAACTTAAAGAGGTTTAAACTTCTTCTTCGTCTTCGTCTTCGTCTTCTTCTTCTTCTTCTTCTCCTTCTTCTTCTTCTTCTTCTACTCTTTGCCTTAGCCTTACTCTTTGCTTCGTCTCGTTCGCGCTCTCATCTCCACACGTTTATTTATTCTTGTAATTTACTCCCACGCTGTTACCAGCGAGGCAATTTACTTTACGAGGAATCATATCTGGAAGTACTTGGCCTCCTCTCTTATATTCTCTCTTCTCACATCTCATCTCATCTACATATATGTCTTATATATATAGCGTGCTAGCGGGTTGACCCGCTATATAATCGCTTCTTATTCAGCTATCAGCCCTAAAAATAAATCCTTTAACATATATTTCGACTTTATGGAGGTGTATAGGGCAAGTGTGCAGTACACAGTGGGTATATAAAATATAAAGGAAACCGAAAGCCTGCAGAGTGCTTTTCTGCAAAAAAAAATAAAAATAAAAATAAAAATAAAATGAAAAAAAAAAAAAAGCTTTAAGGTCAAGTACCCTAGGTCTCTGCGAGGTTTCTATGTATGCGTATGCGTATATACATGTGTGTGTGTGTGTGTATGTTTGCATAGACACATTCGTGGATATATAGAGATCAGTGTTTGGTTTAGAAAAAAGGATTTGCTTCTTTAGTAGTAGGTAAGATATTATGCGAGGCGTAGAAATATGTCATGTAAACACGAAGCTCGGTTTCACATTAATTAAGATTTCCTGTTTACTCTCGCGTATACATATACCCGACCTTCTCTCTAACTAAAGAGGTCGAACGTGTTAAGGAGCGCTAAGGAAGGCTAAGGAAGGCGTGTCGTAGTAGTAGAAGAAGAAGAATAAGAATAAGAATAAGAATAAGAATAAGAATAAGAATAAGAATAAGAAAAAAGGTTTTTCAATGCATCTACCGTTCTAAGTGGCTACGACATTCACAAGGCCCTCTCGCTAATTTTCCGCCATAAAGGAGAAGAAGATTCAAATAAATAATATATACTCAACATACTAGGGTGTTACCCGAAGAGGCTGCAAAGGTGCAAAGTGAAGTTGAGCTACCGTCAAGCCGCGCACAGCACCGATACTTACCTACATATGTATAGCATAATGCCTTTGAATGCAAATTTTTTTTCACGCTACATTTATCAACAGTATGTAAACGATAATAATTTCATTTCGCGTCTACGTTACATTTTGAAAAAAAAATTATTTTTCTTTTTTTCTGTTTTTATATTTAACACAAAATCTACGTCTCAGATTCTATAGCGGAAATAAAAAAAAAAAAAAAAAAAAAAAAAGACAAGCCATTAATTCTGAGACTCGAGGATTTGATGGTCCAATTATCGCCACGTATTTATTCTATTTGTTCATTAATTTGCGTCCGTTAGCTCTTCCCGTTCTCGTCCCGGTCGCGTGCGGGCTTTTAACGAGCTTCGGTACTCGTTTTCTTATAACCCCGAAGGGCAGAGATCAATCAAACTTACGGACTGGTTAGTCGATGCTTTACTTACACAAAGTTTATTGTAAGTAGTGTATATATAGGGTACAAGAAAGAGAGAAAAAGAGAAAACGAGAAAAAAAAAAAAAAAAAAAAAACTACACACATGATATATACACCGTGAAGCTAAATTCAAGATAGTACCTATTTGCAAATAATGTTACGATTTTTGTCGTTCAAGACGATTTCAACAAATTTTCGGAAACGTATACGTGTTTAGACTATATTATTATATAAAACTCCAAAAGTTCGAAAATGCAAAAATTTCGGTATATTTTTTTATTATATTAGGTACTATAGTATACGTGAATACAAAGAATCGTTTAATTCTTATTATACGGAGAAGAAATCATTTTATCTATAATTAAATCGATAATTTCATTGTGTCATAGGTATAATAAATAATTGATGAGATTTTTTGAAAATATTAATTAAAATAAAAAAGTTCATATCAAGACGAATGATTTGACCATACTTACATATTGCGCACAGTATAACGTAAAATTAAACGCTGATTGATAATAATTAGTACTACATCCGCGAATTTCAAGTTTCGGAGATTTTCCATCTCGGATACACTTGAGCTTTCGGAATTTTAGGTAGGATCTTATTGTACCTAATACAGATATAGGTTTATTTTATGATAACTCATATATGCGAAATAGCAATCAAAAATGACTCAAACAATTTATATTCGATATTTATTTTCAACAATCAATTACTATTTACGAATTCTACAGAAATTCAAAAAAAAAAAAAAAAAAAAAAAAAAAAAAATGCACAACTGCCAGCCCGGCAATCGTTCCTGCTTGAAAAATAGTTCTAGCTATAATTTCGAAACTTGAAAATTAATTATATTGAACCGCTGATGTTAATTGAAAGTTTTTTTTTTTTTTAAATCGGCTGTGACTCTGTGATATTAAAATTCGTAATTTTGACCATTAGTTCAGTTTTTAAATTCGTAACTTCAACCCGGCCCGAATATAATGAATTATTATTATAGACGAATATTAATTAACAAGGCTTCTATATATTCAAGGTACAGATGTAATAATTCGGCGTGGGTAAACCTCGGGCATAGGTTAAGATTGGGCAATGATTCTAACATAAGCTAAGTTAAACTAAGTCCGTTCATCCGTGCAGTAATAATTACTTCAACTATAATTAAAACGAATAAACAACAAGGTAATGAATAAATTACAGTTGACAGGTACGCGTTGAACGCGTGCCGAACAAATTAGTCGATCGATTTGTTATTAACTTAAGTTTATGAACGGGCATCCCTATACATATATATATATATATATGTTTATTATATACATATGGGGTATTCCACGTGAACCGGGTCGGTTTTTGGCAAAAAAAAAGTAAAAAACGGGAGACTGGAAATTTTATCACTTCTTAGTGCCACCTCGAAGTAATTTCGGTGAAAATTTCAGGGCAATTGGTGTGACCATTCAAGTAGAAGAACTGTGGAAAGTTACGATTTTGTTCATGCATGGCTGAGATAAGTGGAGTTGAAAATGTGGTAATTAAATTTTTGGTATTATTATGACAGCGATGTAAATTGAACCAATTATTTTCATGCTCTGTAACTGTTGGGGGCATCTCATGTAGTAACAAGGAATCTGAATCTGCATTGGCGTAAAATTCGATGACCTCAGGCCAAAAACTGATCCGGTTCACGTGGAATACCACATATGCATATCAAAGTTTGAAAAAAGCTTGTAAAAAGAAGAACAAAAAAAAAGTAACTTGATTTAAGATTAAAATATTACTATAGGGGTACGCGCGTGGATTAAGTTATATACCATTACTAATTGGCAATAAACGTTTATAACGAGGTGAAGTAGGTGATATAGGGTGCAGGAACTCAGTTCCTCGCTCTTCGCTTATATTTTTGCTTTTCTCGTATCGAGATAATATAAGATGTACATTAATCGGCATGTTAATTATAGTTGTTTAAATGAGTTTATTTTACCTCTTATTACTATTTACTCGCCCCATATATTTATTTCTATGTGAAATATTATTGCGACCACAAATCCAAACCCCAGTCGCCTATTAAAATCTAACATCTAAAACCTATGTATATATATATATATATATATATATATATTTTTTTTTTATCATCTTTTGATTTTTTTTGTTTTTTTTGTTTTTTTTTTTCAAATACCCTCTTAGTTTCAGGGCAATAATAAGATCCTGAAGCTCACGTAAGTCCTGCGAGAAAACTATTCCATAAATTTCAATGTCTCCTCTATCTCTAGCAGGAAATCACCTACTGTAAATCAGAAAAAGAAGAAAAAAACGAACAAAAATAAAACAAGAAGAAAAAGAAGAAGAAGAAGAAGAAGAAGTAAATTCTTCATGGAATATTTCGTTTTCTTTTTCCTTCTTCTCTCTCTTTCTCTCTCTCTGTTCTCTCTCGCTCCAGGATCAAATAAATATGCTTCTATTCTATTCTATCTGTTTAATTTTTTCATTGATTTAAAAGAACGAATTCAATAAATTAGAATATAATATTGAATAAATATTTCGATGATATGAAAAGTAAGAAGAGAAAAAAAAATTAAAAAAAAAAAAAAAAAAAAATGAAATTTAAGGTGGGGATTTAAAAAGGTCAATTCTCCACCTTGGCAATGGCGCATCATCCACCCCCTGCGGAGGTGACTCCGCTTAAGACGTTTACGAGGCCCTGTAGGACTTTCGGATGTTTACGACTAGCGTTTATTCCTGGCATAAGAGAGCTAAGACAATGAAAGCGAGATAGGCAAGAGGATATATAGATATATATATATATATATTATATATATATAAGGTAAAGAAGAAGAAGCGAGGTTGAGGTTTTGTCTCTTAGAAATAGTCAGACGTCCCACGGTGTCCACGCATAGACGAGGTGACAGGTGGCGCCGTACTTAAATTATTAAACCGATCCTATGCGATGTAAGGTATAGCATATATATATACCATATATATATATATGGGGGCTCGAAAAATTCTGAAAAAAATTGAGGTTCCAATTTGGGCCTTGAGTGAAGCAGAAAAAAAATTTCACTCAAATCCGAGGTGGTCAGGTTTGGAAGGTGGTCGAGATGATCGGTTGGAAACCCCCATATATATAGAAAATTGTGACTTTATTTTCTTTATTTTCGTCTTATTTTATCTTGTCTTTTAAAACTCCCAGACTTCATATTATCCTTACTTATATATATTTCTTGTTATTTATAATATATTTTTTCTTTATATATCTGATGAACGGGTCCTGCAGTGCGCCTATCGGTACCGGAGGTTACGCGGAGGTTGTAGGTCGCGGCATGTACGAGAGGAACGCGTGCCGTAGTACACATGAGGGCGTATATATATACTTGTGTCCGAGTAAAAGATATAACCTCTCCTATACTACATATCTATATATACTTATAGGTATATGAAATTCGTACCTATGATATGTATGTACATTGTAGGTACATACGTATATAACATGATATCTAAACTGTAGAATCTACACATTTTTTTCGACGTATGTGTTCGGAATTGAAATAGAATTTGCGCTAAGTTGGCCTTTTTTGCGTTTTTCACGCCCGGGTTCAGATAATAATCGAAATGTAACACATTTCGACCTAAAGGAGGTGGGCGACTAGGGATGGGCCTTATTTTGCAAACTTACTTCTTCTGCCTTGTCCGCAAAGAAAATTTCGAACAGAGTCTGAATAAGGAGCCACCCCAAGCCACATATATTTATTTATTTATAAGTATATAGATATATATGTATTACATATATTATGATAATAATTTCAGAGTTCTGTTTCTTTTTTTTTTCTCTCTCATGAATATAATTGACCATATATTAGCTTTGTCGAGTGTTTACTCATATCTGAAGACCCGATTGTTAAAAAAAGAAGAAAAGAAGCTATATAAACGAACTACGATTTTTTTTTTTTTTTTTTTTTTCTCGTACAATACGTGAATATACCATATATTTAGGTAGTTATAAATGTTTGTATAATTAAGTGAAATGGAATATGGAATAATGTAAAACGATGGTGTCCGCGTGCGATAGCGCGCGCGCGCGAGACCGCGTGACGGTAAACAATTAGAACTCTGTCAAGAGATGATAATTTACGTCATACTATGACGTAAGTTCAGTTAAGTTTCTTCCAACCATTTTGAATGAATTACATATTGAAATGTCGTGTAAAAATGTAAAACAGCGTTTTTTCTTCTTCATTTTGTCTTCTTCTTCTTCTTCTTCTTCTAACTCGCAGCGCGGTCATTGATTTTCTATAATTTTTTTCTTATATTATTTATCATTCGATCAATATATTCACCTAATATCGACGCTGCTTACGAAGACTAGCACGTTTCGGTATTAACCGCGAAGACTAAAGCACGTCTTGATATTTACCACGAAGACTAGCATGTTTCGGATTTCGCAGCGTGATAGCTTTCGCGGGGATAACTGAAACGCGTGCTAGTCTTCGTGGTGAATACCGAAACGTGCTAGTCTTCGTGCGGTAAATATCGAAACGTGTTAGTCTTCGCGGCGAAATTCGAAACGTGCTAGTTTTCGCGGCGAAAGCCGAAACAGGCGCATTAGTCTTCGTGAGAAGCCGAAACGTGCTAGTTTTCGTAAGAATTCTGAAACGTGATAGTCTTCGTAAGCAGCGTCGATATATACCTTAAAGTGTATATGAAATATATAATATATAAAGTTAAAAATAAAAAATAAAAAAAAATTACGGTGTGTCTTTTTTCCTTCTATTTCTATTCTTCGTTGGCTTAAAATGATTTTTTTCCCCTGTGTACGACGACCTCTACGCATACTAAGAGAGGGGCACCTCTAGTTCTTTATAATATAAACGAGATGAATTATAAGAAGAGTCTTCTTTCGAAGATCATATGTTAAAGAGTTGAAGTACGTACTCGAGAAATCCCCTTTGGTCGCAGTATAGAACGAGACCTTATTGACCAAGGTGAAAATTAGCTTATTAAAATAATAATTATCAAAACTTAGTACGTGAGGCGCAGAGTCTGTCTGCTCCGTTGTTGAACTGTCAGAAGTTAAACGCGAGTTTCAATAACATATTTGAAAAAAAAAAAAAATTAAAAAGAAAGAGAAAAGAAAAGAAAAAAAAAACAAACTGTATATAACGTCCCATATTTCAACTATATGTACTATACTACAATACATATATATATATATATATTAGACCGGTTCAATGCGAAAATTGAAAAAAAAAAAAGAATAGCCGATTTTTTTGAACCGGTCTAATAATATATATACATATATATATCTCGGGCATTCCATATCAATTCAATCTCTCAGATCTTGTCCCTAATTTTTCGTATCATTCTTCGCTGACTCTAATTATAATAGCAATAAGAATTTTTTGCAGATTTTTTTAAAATAAATATATTCGATGGTCAGGTCCAGGTCGAATTGGTATCCAATGTCCCATATGTGTATATAAATATATACCTATAGTTATTCTACGGCGTAGAAATTTTCGTTAAATACGTGCGTTCGATATATAATAATTAAAGACCGACAAATTATTCGTATAACAATAATTCTCGTATATATATCGGGCGTAGGAATATACACGTAGGAAATACATCTTAGGTCAAGAGATCACCGCCCGCACTGTTATAAAAACGGAGGAAAAGAAAAAACAGAGAAAAAAAAGAGTAAAAAAAAAAAAAAAAAATAAGATCTGTATCGTATATCAATCATCAAGGTTTCGGATTAATTACTCTTCTGTTGGTCAATAATAATCGATACGCAGTTAATATAATATGAACTGACCTGTTTTATTAACGAAATAAAGATTCAAGGTAATTTTAATATAATTGCATAGTATTTCAGAAATCAAAAGAGAAAAAGAGAGAGAGAGAGAGAGAGAGAAATGTCCGATTCTTGGATATAGCGTATAGAATATTATTTATTTATATAATAGATTTATTATATCATAATGAATCACGGCTATATTATATATATGTATATACGTATATACCTTAAAATTTTGTCGGTGCGAAGCAGCTATATAGCTATATGGGTGTATAATATCGACTGACTAAACTTGACAGAGGCATAATACCAGAATTTCACAAGGTAAGGTATGTGGGCATACATCATATAAAGAGTAACCTTCGTCGGCATCAGGTCCCTGCATCGGCTCTCTCACGTCCAGACCTCAGGGTCAGCCGCACCTGACGCCCTGACCCATTGCGGGTCGAAATCACCACACCATGCTAGCCGGAATAATCGAGATATTACACTGCAATGTATATACATATATATATGTATATATGTATGTAGGTAGGTAGACGTAGAGGTATATGCGTATGCATATATGCGCGATGCTTCCAAAAATAGCATATCCGTCTGTCAATTATCGCCGCAGAAGAAGAACAAGAAAAAGATGAAGATGAAAGAAGAGAAAAGAAGAAGAAAAAAGAAAAAAATTAAAACATACACCGTTCGTTAATAATATTCTCTATTTTATTTTCTCTCTCCTCTCTCTCTTTGTAATTATTTTCTCTTAGAAAGTGTCCATCAGGTACTACATATATATATATATATATATATATATATATACACACACCTAGTTACTATACGCAATTTTAAGGTATTATATCTGACGCGAGTCTCATCTTCGTTTCTATCATTAGTCCTATATAATATTAATATACTGATTGCGAAAAATTTATAAATTCTCTCTAGAATAGTGAAATAATAGAAGAAAGTTGAAGGAAGAAAGAAGAAGAAAAAAAAAAAAAAACGTCAAACGTTTAAAAATCTGTCTGTCGTATAGTCTGTCAATAAATTTTTTGACCATTTGTATTTTTTTTTTTTTTTTGTTTTATCGTAAACTTCTATTATAGACCGTGACCGAAATGTCGGTTCTTTTGATCATGTGTGTGTGTGTGTGTGTGTGTGTGTGTGTCAGCGATGCAAATCGGCGGATCATCGATCGTCCATGCGCGGGATAGATTTTAAACAATTAACCGGTAGGGGTGTGAGGTACCTATCTATATAGGAAAAGACGTTTAACCCAATGGGTTCTTTGTTTTTCTGCTCTCCTGACCTGCCCACGTCTTATTCTAGCTGGTAGAGTGACGGCCGATTGAAGACCGTAGTTAATTCGATAAATTTATGACAAAGGAGCCTATAATATATATATGGCAACGGCATAATTATTGTATACATATATATAGACATTCCGAATAAGTTATAACGGATTATTATTTGAACATTTATATGAGTGTATATATATATATATACATATATGTTGAATAATAATTTTGAAATTTAATTATTTGGGTTCGAAATCCGAGTTTCAGGAAGTATCTAGGTATGCCAAAGATATTTTTTCTTACATATATGTATATATATATATGAGCCTGTTATCTTATTCTACACCTGGGTACCGGTGGTGGTCCGTATCAAGCGGTGAACAAGACGAAGTTTAAACGTTACTGGCGGATTCGAATCCATAACTCCTTTAAGCGACTGTCAAGCATTCTCATTCATTGCGGCAATTAAAGACTCGGCCATTAATCCGCGCCCAAGAAACCTGGACGTTTCTCGACGGGGGTCGCGGCAGCGAAGCTTGCCTCGTCTCCTTATAGTTGGTGTACGATATCCTCGAACGAAACAACGTCAACGTAAAACTAAATAAAAGAAAAAAAAAAAAAAACAAAGAAAAACAAAAAAAAAAAACGAAAAATGAAATGAAAAATAAATAAAACTGTATGAAATGAAATAAAATAAAAGACACATACATACATACACGCAGAGGATCGTCCCCGTGTCACCAAATGATCGCAGCGGGTGGCTGGCTCCCATCAGCCCTCACAAATGCCCAAAAGATCTTTTGGGACCATTGGCCAAGAGGTGCTAGCTGAGGATTATTTTCTTTAGATAAGAGGATGAATCTCTTCTGTGTCTTACATTTCTTTTCTCTCATCTCGATTTTCTCGAAATCCTGATATCCGTATAGTATAGTACCTAGTATATAAGAAAATACCTTTCAACTTAAGGGGACCAGTACAGCGACTTTTCGAGAAATTATCATACTCCGAAATCGCAATTTATTTCATAACTAAAGTTCATTTCACATGAAAATATTTTTCTTTTTCAAAATCATGTGTCGTAAAGATTTCAGAGCACCGTTGGACCGATTCAAGTAATCTTGGATTTATTATCTTCAGAAAACAAGTCCTCATCATGTGAATGTAGGAATTTTGAAAATTTTTCGTTTTGGCCAAGTTATTTAAGAAATGAGTGAAAAATAATTTTACAGTGATAATAATTTTTGCAAATTTGGTAAATTGATCATAACTTATGACATAATTTTTTATTTTGAAATTCCTACATTCACATGATGAGGATTTGTTTTCTGAAGAAAATAAATCCAAGATGACCTGAATCGGTCCAACGGTGCTCTGAAATCCTTACGACACATGATTTTGAAAAAGAAAACTATTTTCATGTGAAATGAACTTTGGTTATAAGATAAATTGATTTCGGACTATGATAATTTCTTGCGTGATATAATAGATCGAAATAAAGATCGGTTCAACGAGTTTAATGCGAACGCTATTAAGTTCAGTGATGAATGAAAATATCTTCGTATTCCGCTATGCTATTTCTCGTGTTCAGCGAGTAATTTGAAATTAAGAACGTGACGATTATTATTATGCAATTTAGGAGTTTTGAAATTATTAATATTGTGTAAAAGTGATACAAAATAATAATAAAAATAAATAAAAAAAACCAAAGAACAAGAAGAAGAAGAAGAAGAAGAAGAAGGAAAAAAAAAAAAACAAGCGGGTGTATTATACAGTATACGCGACGCGTACGGATCGTTAGATATAAAGAAGAGAAACTGATTGAATCCCTTCACTTATATATATAAAACCCAACGGTACGATCGCTGAACTATGCCCATTTTCCTATTATTCATTATATCATATTATCTACGGTCCTTGCAGTCTCATCGAGTCAACCATAACTCACTCATTGTCAGAAAATCTCATTACTAACGACTTTAATAACTCCTGCACTAAGGTACTAGCATTCTATTTACGCACCTGTATACACATACCTATAATGAAAATAAATGAAAATAAGAAAAGGATAACTCGGTGATTACCGATTTCGAAATAATAAACTGCATCAGTACATCGAGTTTATTATTATTATTAATATTATTATTAATATTATTATTATTATTATTATTATTATAAACGATGAGGGTACGTCCTTGTTTCTCGTTACCAAACTATTCGTTTTTTTTTTTTTTCATCTTGTTTTTCTTTTTTTTCTTTTTCTGTATATTTCTTCTCCATAATCTCATCTCATTTTTATTATACTGTCATGCATGCTGCACAAGTGTCTAGTGCTTGAGCTATATAAACGAGGTACACGAATAAGCACTTTTGTGAAACGGAATGGTAAGAAAAAAAAAGGAAAAAAAAAATGAAGTTAAGAAAGTAGAGAAAAAATAATAATAATAAAAAAAAAAGCAAAAAAAGGATCCAAAAAAACAAAAATAATCAGAAGAACGCTGCAGTCATCGACCATTTTGCATAACCTTCTATGTTTAATAAACAGTTAACTTGTTGTTTGTCCTTATCGTCCACCTTCAGACAAGGTTTTTTAAATGTAAAAAACGAAAAAAAAAAATAAAATAAAATAAAACAAAAAAAAAAAAAAAACCATATATTTAAAATTATATATATTTATTTTACTATACATCGTCAGGCAATATGGTATCCAGTTTATCGAATAAGCCTGGTATTCCACATGTCTGCCTTGGATATATTGTATGTTGTACCTGTATAGCGTATACCCACCTCCTACACCAAGGATAATCACTGCAATTGAGCACGCCATGCCACTTCGATGATAATTCATTTAAACGAATTTCTAAATTGAAAAGAAACTATTTTCTTAAATATACTTAATTGCTATATAGTTTGTTTCTATCTCAGTCAACTATAATTCTATCATTTTCGTATTTATAAACTATTCCGTATGGACCCAGTACTCTCTTAATTTTTTGGAGTGAAAATCGTGCAACTCCGAGAAAAAAGAGTGAAATTTCACTCTGAAGGAGTTGAATTTTCACTACCTTGGATTGAAAATCGTGCAACTCTAAAGATAAAGAGTGAATTTTTCACTCCAAAAAATGTAGAGAGTAGTTACGTTTCCAAATTAGGTATGTAAAAAATAAAATGTAGCCAAAACCCCGCAGCTGGTTTCTATCTCAATTTTAAGTACCGTATCGAAGCCTCAGAATTCTCCCATCTAATAGCGTTTTCACTTGGGACAATTTTTCGTGCACCGCGCTGAACTGGTGCAGAATTTGCTCTATTTGTCTCTTTCTACCTAAAAGGAGTGATAGTGACAAATAGAGCAAATTCTGCACCGGTTCTGCGCGGTGCACGAAAAATTGTCCCAAGTTCTTTTTTTTTTTTACCCATTGCAGTATGTGTAGCTTCGAAAAATCTAAAACTTGGCACACTCCTTACTTGTATTAGTAAAAAAATAATAAAGAAATCACAATATGATGAGAATATGGTCATTTTTATCCGGTTGATTCCATATAATTCGTAAAATGATATTGACTTTATCATTTATCGATCATATAATCCTGTGTCTGCGCAGGGTTTATCGTATATATGATTTGTTAGTCGTAAGTATTAATGACGCCTAGGAGGATATCAGTTCTGCAATCGCTTATAGGATATGGCGAAGAAGATATTCGAAACGCATGAAGGGGTACCGCCACTGCGCAGCTTATACGGTGGGAGATATAACGCGCCTTGCAGATGGCCTCCATTCCCGTCACTGGCCAACTGGCGACCAATCGCTAACGAGAACTATCCAACACTCTTGTCCCTGGATCGGGTGTGATTGTTTAAAAATTGCGCCTCACCTGCCCGTGGGTCAAAGGTTATTCAGCGGGTTTCTGGTCGTTGCGATCAAGGCGAAGAGAGGAGCTGCAGGAAATCTTGGAAACCTCTACCACATGATCATGTGTGTGGGTGCGCAGATTCCGCATAGAAACTAACAGCTGTGCAATGTACATGTACACCTACTATATGCATACAGCTTTAGCTTGAAATACTCCACGTATATCCTAAGGTCCGTATGTCTATAGGTGCATGAAAAAATATTACACATATATATATGTATATTGTACGTGGAAGCCAACCGGTCGTTGACGGATGATCCTTCCTCTTTGTGCACCGGTTATAGAATTAGAAAAATCGCACACAACGAAAAGGGGATCCACGCAGCTAGGGTGAACTGTAGAGTACTATATTTTGTCAGAGCATGCGCGAGGTTCAGTGGGTATTGCAATTACGTTATTAATTGAGATATTATCCCTTTCATCGCGAAATTCTCAGCAGTCGACGCGATTGATTAAACGATGCTGTAATCCGTATATATATCCTCTTGCTTTGAGATATACGGTGCAATGATCATCGTCATCGCAGATATGAAGAAGAAATGTAATAAAGAGGAAAAAATATAATCGCACACTGTTGGACAAATTTGAAAAAAATAATGTCCCAGGAAGTCCACTATCATTTTTATGTCAATTACAACACTTTTTTTTAGTCAAAACAACATTACTTTCACTTGAACGACAAATTTTTCTGTTTTTTCAACTGAAAAAAGTGTTGAAATCAACATAAAAATTATAGTGGACCTCCTGGGACATTTTATTTCTAACGGTGCATAAGAAATTGGTAAAATTGTATAGGAAGAAAATTCAAAGGACTGATAGCTGCAGCACCCTGAGAATATAATAATATAATCTCTATCGGTTTTTGCTAGCCTATTCTATGAGGCTATACATATACAAGGTAGTCGAAGTCGAAGTCGAGGCGAGGGTTTGGTTTAAACTTTTTTACCATATTGTAATGTCGCGTCGTATACGTATGATCGTTAATTACGATTACATTTGCACGGTAATAGCTGCATAGTGCACTCCTGCAACCATGCAGGGTTATTTTTCTTATAGTTATTCAAGTGATTGGTATTTAGTATTTTTAATTTTATTTTTAATTTAAGATCTTTCCGGCTCTCTTCGCAAGCTGTAGGTAGAGGTATACCTACGTACGTTCTCCTCTCTTATTGCCTTCCTTTTTTATATACCTATATAACTATACAGGTATACGTGTACCGCGACGTCGTCATCGCGGTCAAGTCCTCGGTGGCGGAGCGCGAGCACGCACCGACTTCGCCTATTATGAGGGTATTTCACGCCGTGTCACGTTTATGCCGTCCACGTGACTTTACCTCACTTTCCGTGACACTGCACTGCACTGCACTACACTACACTGCACTGCACTGCACTGCACAGCGATGCGATGCACTGCACTCTACTGCACTGCAGTAATACCGTGGGCTCGAGCTCGGGCCAGTACCCGAGGTAGGTCAAAGTGCGCGTAATTAACTTGCGCAGAAATTGTTACCCCACTGCAATTAGTTTCATATACTTCTGATAATACTAGATTATCATTTAAACCCCGTACTGGTACTTTAGCGCGAACTTCAGCACGCAATCGTGATAGTTAAATTATTATCAGAAGAATATCATTCCAGATTTTAAAACTACAAAAACACGGTAAGAAATTAACTATTTCAATATCACCGACTCACACACTTTTCGGAATAGTACCTATACCTACCTAGTTATCGATACAAGAAGATCGAAAGTGTTGATTCTCCGTTGAGTGTCAAGTCCTTCGCCTCAGTGCGGGAATGGCATTGCGCATCAGTTGCGTTATACTATTTTTTTTACTAACAAGTGTGCAAAATTCGATTTTGCGTGCTAATTTGTCTGCACTCGCATTTTGCCGGTTCTCCCGTTCTATGAACGGTGAAATTTTCGTTTTCTTTGGAGACAAAAATTTTCAGGATCATTTTTTTTTTTTTTTTTGTTTATGAAAACGTAGAAAGGTCCGAGGGTATTAAACGCGTGTGGAAATTCATTCGAGTATGTATTTGAAGCGAAAGATATCCAAGCACTAACGGAGAGCGGTATAGAAGTCTCGAAGAGAGGTATACACAGCGGGAGGTAAACTGGAGGTTTTAACGACTCATTTGCGTCCTTGCGATGTTTATGGTTAAACTGATCAATTATTTCATTTTACTTTATTTTCGCCTCGTCGCGCGGTATCATCCTCGCTCTCTACCCTCATATCGCCTCCTTCACCTCTTCTCTATACACTTATATTATAACCGGCTCATTTTATTGAAGAGTATCACGTTTCTGTACCATTTCTATATATATATACGCGATTATCTCGCACCCGACGTCGTTTTGGTTAAATAAAAGAAAAAGAAAAAAAAAAAAAAAAAAAAAAAAATTGAAATTCGAAACCATAATAATAAATTTCGAAATGTTAAATATTTTCATTAGTGTCCTTTAAATCTAAATATCTTTCATTTCAATATTATCTTAATTAATTAAGTATATACACCAACCTACTTAGTTTATAATACCTATTTACGATTAAAATTAATTTTCGAAACTATACGATGTAAAGTACATCATATTGAGTTTTAGCTAATATAATAATAACGTCTACTACAGCTATTGCTGTGCAGTTGTTTGCGGTCAAAGCAATACGGCACTTGGCACTTGGCATCTTGGTCTCATCAATATATGAATAATATAATCTTATCTTTACGACACTAAGGCTTTATACTCTTATAGCTTCTCTAGCTTTCCTTAGTCCGACAATTTTACAATTCTTAAACTGAAAGTGGCAAAGTTGCGTTGCGTTGCGTTGCGTTGCGTTGCGTTACGTTGCGTTGTGCTCCGGCGTAGATTACTGCCGCAGTATTCGTTATATATGTATATATACATAGAGAATTGAGAAATTGTTCAAGAGACGTATAGCGATATGTGTCGGTGGTACAGGTTTATAATACGCATTATAGGTATATTTTACGACTTGAAACAACTTCATTCCAGAAGCGATATCTCCTGTCCATATATATATATATATATATACATATTTTTTTTTTTTTTTTTAATTATATTCTTATATTTAAATGATTTCTTATTTTTTTTTACAATTTTTCAATTTTTTTGTTTGTTTTTTTTTTTTTCAACAAAGCAAGCGAAACCCGCGATATACACTATCTCATAGATGAGATGGATGGATATATTTGCAATCCAATCATATATACCTAGAACCAATGAGAATTTTATGCCAGATCAACGACCAGGACGACCCTCAAAGGTTATTTGATTAACGATGTAGGTACATCGCAAAGACCAGGGCGATATGTCGTACGATACCGCGTACCTTGTATATATATATATATGTACATATACATACATATATACATATACGTACATATACGATTCTAAGATATTACTGCATCACCATCAGCATATCACCGCATCACCGCGGTATCGAATTATTTATATACCGAGTTAAGTACATATATATAAGGTATACAGAGAAGAACTTTGACGCGGGTTGTCATACGAAAAAATAAGAAACTTGTATAGGATATGGTATATATTTTTTGTAACACATCCACGATTTCCACGTTTGTTTTTTTTTACCTGATAATAGGGCCAAAAGTATAACCGTTTATTGACCAGCGGGCAAAAAAAGTCGGTAGCTTCTTTTAACATCGCTCAAAAACGCGAAAATTGTGCTGTCACAGAAAATTTGGTGTGTACCGCAAGGTCGTAAAGTGGGTTTTTTTCGGGCTCGTCTTCGACTCGTACTGCAAACTCCACACTCGGTTTAAAAAAGCCCACTTTACGCCCTTGGTACACAATATACTATAAGGATCGTTTTCATTTTGATATTATGTCGTCGTAAATTAGTGTATGGATATCATTTTTGTCAAAATTTAAAATCGAGGATTAAATGTACATATGGGTATATATTAGACCGGTTCAAAAAAATCGACTATTCTTTTTCTTTCAATTTTCGCATTGAAATACTTTCGGGGGGCTGAAAAAAGATGCCTGTTAAAAGCGGGGCTCTTAATATTAAGATTTAGAGGTCGCTCATCGCGGATTTCTATTTTCCATTTGAACAGCATAGGAAATTTTTTTTTTTTTTTTTTATAATTTTGTAGCTCACAAACCAATGAACAAATCCAAATGACTCACACATATTTTCATAGGAAATTGAACACTCTACAAAAAGCTTCTCTTATCATTTTTTGATAAATTGACTCCTTCCAAAGTTATTCAAGCTCAAAGTTCAATTTATAGTTGAGTAAACTATTTTTTTTCGTGATTTTTTTTCCACAATGATAGATACATTTTTTAGAGTGTTCAATCCCCTATCAAAATATGTAAGAGTCATTTGGATTTGTTCATTGGTTTGTGAGCTACGAAATTCTGAAGAAAAAAAAAAATAAAATTCCTATGCTATTTAAATGGAAAATAGAAATCCGTGATGAGCGACCTCTAAATCTTAATATTAAGAGCTCCGCTTTTAACAGGCATCTTTTTTCACCCCTCCGAGAGTATTTCAATGCGAAAATTGAAAAAAAAAGAATAGTCGATTTTTTTGAACCGGTCTAGTATATATATATAGTGTTGTCCGTTCCGCGGTTCTTCATATATACATAATAGTTCTTCGACATCGAGTGAGTGAAACGGTATTCATATATTATATATGTAGGTATACGCGTTGTATGCAAATAAGCGAGTGTACAAAAATTGATCAACGTCACTCTACTGATGGATCTTCAAAGCCAATCATGGTGTCTCATTAACCTGCGGCTTTCCAACTCTCAACCAGCGATTGTCAAATATGATTCTTTCAAAAATCTTTTATCTTATCGAATGTGCGAGAACAAACGGTAATAACTTAAATGAGAATCTCTGTTTACCAATTGATCCTTAGGTCAATGAAGCTGTGAATTATCATCATTGACAGGTGCATTCAAGGGAAGGGTCGTGCATAATACATAATATGTATATATATATACACATATATATCTTTATCTATATATCACTATATAAGATATTATTATAATATATATTAAACCATATAGAGAGAAAAAAGTAATAATTTTTTCAAAGATAGAAATAAAAAAAAAAATAAATAAATAAATAAATAAAAACGTCCACTTTTGTAATCCACTGCAATTATATAAATTAACCTACGTTGTCAAATTTATGGAAATATTTATATATATATATACGATTTAAAGTTCGCCTCGTAATCTAGGATGACGGATTATGAGTTTTTATTAGTAAAAAATGATAGAAAAAAAAAAAAAAAAAAAAAACTGAATAGTTATACAATTAATAATCTCGTATTTTTAACTTAATTTTTTTTTTTTTTTTTTTTTTTTCAACCTTCTCGACACTAATTTGACGTTTAATTCAAATGAGAGATATAGAAAATTATTCAGGGTTAAAACTAATCTGGTTAAACTTGCGGATATGTAATTATTCTGTCTTGTATATATATATATACGACTTTGGTTAATAACGCAAAGAGAAGAGACTATGGTACATAAGGCAAAGTGATGCGTGGTATTAGTATAGGTATATATATGTACAAGCAACTTATACCCGCGAACAAATTGATATGGCATAAAGGCTAGACTTAAGGTATATACGGTACGATGAATATTTAATTCATAAATATAAATATAAATGAATCTCCCTATTATGGGGGCTCGAATTAATGATATTATGATGAATCGAACGTATTTTATAACCAAGCACCTTCTTGTTCAAGACTCTAATATATTGCAAATAATGTACCCGCAACTATACTATACTAGATGTCCTTTTATGACGCGAAGTAATAATGAACGTTAGATTAAAATGATTTTTTTATTTTCTTCTTCTTCTTCTTCTTCTTCTTCTCCTTCACTTTATCACTCTGCACCAGAAAAAGAAAAGAAGAAAAAAAAACAAGAATTACTGATTAACACAAGAAAACAATTTTATTGTGGTAACGTTTACTCATTAGGATATTGAAATTTACTTGCTCCTATATGTACCAAATACTAGAATTTTGGTAATTTCTACTACGAAAAAGTGTTGTCCTATATATGTAGCTGCTCAACATAGTAAATTCAGCAACAATTTTTTTTTCCGTGATGCTTCATCGGTGGAAAGTAAAAAAAAAAAACAAACCTTGTTTTATTTGAAACAGTCTAATATACCTATAGATCGAAGATAATATGACGATGGTATAACAATATTGATACAAGAGAAGAAGAAGAAAAAAAAAGGAAAAAAAAAGGAAAGAAATTTGGCTGCGTATCATTATAGAGAGCAAGTATCATATTACCCCTAAAGTGTCTCTATCTGGCGAAATAAAGTTGACTGTTAGATGTCGGATTAGTTTACTTATGACATGTAGAGATGCAGCAGCAGCAGCAGCAGCAGCATCAGCATCAGCAACGAGTTGACCTGATCTTGTGTAGCCGGTGTGGCCACAGCATAAGAAAGCATAAAAGTCGTGAGATAGTATCTAGTGACATTCCAGACTATTGTTTATGTCCCCGTTCGCGTCTAGACCTCTGGGCTCGTCGTTCGCGTCTAAATATTTTAATTATTTTCGAAATTTTTACCTCACTACAATCTCCACTGGAGCTCTGGCGCCAGTGTTCCAAATTACACGAAGGAGTTGAATTTCCGAGACTTATCGAACTTGGAATCAAATTTCTAGGATCCCCCACCTTCTCTCTATATATCTATCTATCTTTCTCTTTCTTTCTATCTATTATAGGGTTCCTTGTATATACCAATGAAATAATCCCATAGCTATAATATGCGGCTAGCTTAATTTCTATCTTTCCCAGTACACTTTTCTCAAGAAAAATGTATATATATATGAGGTATTCCATACCAACCCGACCAATCATTTTCCCTCACCATTTTTGATTTGATTCTTAATTTTTTATTTTTTTTTCATGAGTTTTCGAAACTTCGAAACGGAGAGACACTTTTGATTTTTTCGAGAAAAAAAAAAAAACTCAAAAATACTGTGTCCGAATACGATCATTTTTACCCCTATTCGAAAGTGGAAACTAGTTTCCTTATATATATATATATTTTTTTTTTTGCTGATTTAAGAAAAAATTATTTCGTAAACGTGGTGCGGATAATGGCTTCGAACATTTTTTTTCAATGCAGACGAATAATTGTATCTTTCGGATAATGGGTCGTAACTATTAGAGATAAGATTGATTTTATTTTCGAAAATTTTAATCGATAAAATTCTGGAAACCATTATCCACTACGTTGTAGGGGAATAATTTTCTCTTCAATCAGCGAAATAAATATAAGAAAAATAGTTTTCCACTTTCGAATGTGGGTAAAAATTTTCGTCTTCGGACACAGAATTTTGGAGATTTTTTTTCTCAAAAAAATCAAAAGTGTCTCTCTGTTCGAAAGTTTTGAAAATTCATGAATAAATAATGATTAATGAAAAAAAAAAAAAAATCTGAAAAAATTCACGAGTGAGTGTTAGAGTTTGGGTAACCGTAGAAAAAAATAATGAATCAAATCAAAAAAATTGGTGAGGGAAAATCATTGGTCGAGTTGTTATGGAACATCTCATATATATATATATACGTGTATTTGTTTGTATGGAAAATATCGCGCACCATAAGAACAACGTATACCTACGTGTTACTGATAATTTATTGGCTATATCTTGAAATGAATTAACCTTTAACGGATTCTAATAACTCTCTCTTTCTCTCTCTTTCTTTGCAAAGCTCTCGTCCTCATCGGACATATTAGATACGATAAACCCGCGCTATAATATAATAGGAGGAGATTTTAACAACGGTAGTTATGCGACAACTACCCGCGTATTGCAAAGAGAAAGTATTATCTCAACAATATATGATTCTCATTACAATTCGAGACATGAACTGTATACACGATGTGTATATATCTATATATATATAAAAAAAAAAAAAAAACATCCATATAGTGTATATATATGTATAAATATATATATGTGCATGAATTTCTTGCCACATAAATATACTATCCATAATAGTAGATAAATTATTTTACGATTTAAAGGTCGAAAGTCGACATTTTGGAACGCTGCGGGTCACCATGCGGCTACTATACTTATAATATATTTATATGTACATAATGATAATTCGATTAATCGTATAATTATGAATTATTGGTAAATTTTAAATCAAGAAAAAAAGAAAAAAAAAAAAAAATGGGTATACCTATATATATATATATATATATATATATAGTAGACCGGTTCAAAAAAATCGACTATTCTTTTTTTTTCAATTTTCGCATTGAAATACTTCTATTTTCCATTTGAAAAGCATAGGAAATTTTTTTTTTTTTTTTATATAATTTTGTGGCTCACAAACCAATGAACAAATCCAAATGACTCATACATATTTTCATAGGAAATTGAACACTCTACAAAAAGCTTCTCTTATCATTTTTTGATAAATTGACTCCTTCCAAAGTTATTCAAGCTCAAAGTTCAATTTATAGTTGAGTCGACTATTTTTTTTTTTTTTTTTTGTGATTTTTTTTCCACAATGATAGATACATTTTTTAGAGTGTTCAATCCCCTATCAAAATATCTAAGAGTCATTTGAATTTGTTCATTGGTTTGTGATCTACGAAATTCTGAAGAAAAAAAAAATACAAATTCCTTCATATGCTATTTAAATGGAAAATAGAAATCCGCGATGAGCGACCTCTAAATCTTAATATTAAGAGCTCCGCTTTTAACAGGTATCTTTTTTCAACCCCCCGAAAGTATTTCAATGCGAAAATAATAAAAAAAAAAAAAAAAGAATAGTGGATTTTTTTGAATTACCGGTCTAATATGTAGGTATAGTTAGAAATTGTCGATTTAGGTGAATGATTCGAGTCAGCCATTAGATTATGGAGATGCATATATATATATATTAGTACCTACATCTACAATGCGTATTATAAACTCGTTAATATTTCAAACCTCGCGTTTTCCTTATATATGCTCGCAACGGATAGTATATATGTATATATATATTAGGTATATAGGTATATAGGTATATACTGACGGCAGTAAGTCCGCGGTAATTACAGTAGGTCGAGTCATTGCCGATGATAAAGTACGAAAGTCATCTATGGTAGGTATATAACGCTGATTAACCATCTCCACGTCTTAATTAGATGCAATATAATAGAACCTTGAACTATTTCACCCTATGTGAGAGAAATAGATAGATGTGTGTATATATATATATATATATATATATACCTACATATACATATATATATGTAATAAATATGCAGATGCCTAGATGCAGATGGAAGTACCTATCTTACGCACCTTGTGCATATATAGGTGTACTTTTTTTTTTCTTTCCTTTACCTCGTTTCTTTTTTTCTTTCTCTTTATATATATCACGAATCGTATATATATATATATATAATTAGTGCGATATTAGCTAGATTTCTTTCTTTCTATATATACATCCTATGTATTTAGATTATTATTATTATTATTATTATTATTATTATTATTTTTCCCATATCGTCTTGCGAGAGAAAGCAGTAACCGAACTGAGACGAATAATAATAAATGTACGTATGAAAAAGAAAAAGAAAAAAAGAACAGAAATTCATACCTAATATACCTATACGTAGGTATAACTTATATATCGCGAAATGTTTTTATTTCAACTTTCTAGGATTTTATGGTATCGTAATATTATATCGCGTCATTTTGTTATTTCGATCATTTTAGCGAATCTCATAATCATGCTAATCCTTTGAAATTCATTATCGCTTTAGAATATCTGCTCGTTCCCCCCACGCCTATAAACCATAACCAACTTCAACATTGGAAAGATAAGAAAAAAGAAAAAAGAAAAAAGAAAAAAAAAAAAGAAAAAGAAAGAAAAAGTTCAACGATCGTATATAGGATAATCTTAGGGTGAGATCAAAGATCCTTCAAGGATCGTGACCGATAGCGTAAGATTATTACGGATAATATCTATACTAACGCGGCTCGGGTCAAAGGATCTTAACACCCACGCAAATAGAACTAAAGAATAAAGGTAGCTCCCCATCACGATGCCAAAGTCTCGAACCCTTATATTTCTATGACCCCGAACTTATATAAATTATATCATATAAATTTAATATTGTCATATTATATTTATAATATACCTATATATATGAAAATTAAAAACTCATTTCAAACTTTGCATTACATACGATTATACGTATAAATTATATACATGTATATATATATATTTATATATATATTATATACTATACATAAATTTATAACTTAAAATGTGATATTTTATACCCAAAATATAATAAATATAAATAAACTATATATATATATATACCAGATTTTAAATTATCTCTATATACAACTTAATTTCTTCCATCTGGTATTTTAACTTTTAATTATATACACGCATGTAAATCAAATAAATTATCCTAGCTCGATATAAAATTCTCTTATATTTTTCCTTTTTTTTTTTTTTTTTTTATTTTTTTTATTTTTTTTTTTATTACCACTGTTACGAGATAACGCGCGATGAGTCTGAATACGTCGGGTCGTCGTTCGTCCGATCATCGTCGTGCGAGAGCTGCTTCCACCTACTGGAACACAGCCTCACTTCTTCGCGACTCGATGAAATTGATTTTGTGTGCAGTGTGCAGTCGTGTGTTTATATAAAAATTTTCCATCTTTTTTTTTTTTTTTTCTTTTTTTTTTTTTTTTCGAAAAACATTTTCTTTATTTTGTATTTTATTTTAAAACGAGCGTTTCATTAATCAAATTTGAATACAGTTTTCACCATCCTCGTTTCTATATAGAATATATATACATATTTCTAGGATATAAATTATATATAAGTAGGTATATGGTCGTTTCCAGAATCTAATAGATCGGCTTGGCACGTTGACTACTACTATCAACGTATATATGCCGGGTCTTATCCTCATGCTGCCATGCATCAGCGTGTCTTTTTTACCTCTATACAGCATGTCTGTCCGCGGTCCATTCAAGCGCGACCATTTGCAATCGGGCAGTGAAATCTTGGGGCGATTTGTCAGCAGCCAAGCGGTCCGTGTACCGCGTTATCAAATATATATCGAACACTGGTCAGCCTGCAGACTTGTCCCTGTATTTACTGCGCCGTGAACATCTCGCACCGGACCTTCTTCTTCTTCTTCTTCTTCTTATTTTTATTTTTTATTTTTATTCTTATTTTTAATCTTCTTATTTCTCCTCTTCTTCTTCTTCTTCTTCTTCTTCGTATTATTATTATTATTATTATTATTATTATTATCATCATTCATCTTAAATAAATAGATTTGAATTTGGAAGTTTTCCATTTTTTTTTCCTCATTCATTCATTCATTCATTCATTCATTCATTCATTCATTCATTCTTACTTTGAAATCTGATTTTCTATATCCGAGGTAAAATTATATCCGATCGATGCCACCGATATATACGCTATCGGTATTATATATTACTATATGTGGCTAAGAATTTCTCCGCATCATATATATATTATGCACTCAGCTGCTGCAGCATCCAACGCACGCTCTATGC
Organism: Tenthredo mesomela; assembly: GCA_943736025.1. Taxonomy (NCBI): domain Eukaryota; kingdom Metazoa; phylum Arthropoda; class Insecta; order Hymenoptera; family Tenthredinidae; genus Tenthredo; species Tenthredo mesomela. Next base: position 28,696,559 of record OX031018.1, read on the forward strand.
CACTCACTAGGTATAACATAAGGCGTTTCTGCGCGTGGGTAGGCGAAGAGCGTGGAGGTTGCAGAAGGCTAAATGAAATTCCCGTAAATCAATCATTTTCAATGCGTCGTTCTACGGTTAATTAGTTACTCATTACCAGTGATTATTACCTATTTCCTCGGGCTCATCGAGCCATCATTCGCTATTCAAGGAAAAAAATAAATAAATAAATAAAGAAATAAAGAAACAAAAAAAAAAAAAAAAAAAAAAAAAAAATGAAATAAAAAATAATTATATTAACGCAAAATTATTTTCAAATTTAGTCGAGTCGAAGTTCTGAATTTTTCAAAATCTCGAAAGGATTCAGGTATATGTATAAAATTCTGAATTTTAATATCACCGAGTATTATACAGTTTTCAGAAATGCGGTATTTATTCGAAAAGATCAAATATACCTATAGCCGCAATTTGAAACAAAAAAAGCTAAAAATTCGAAAGGCCAAATCTTCGAAACTTGAAATTCAAACATGTGTTCATCATATAAGTGTTAAATAACTCTGGCTGTATATTTATTGAGATTTAAATTTTTCGAAAGAAAAGTTTCGAAATTCTATACCGATCAATCAATTGATTAGTGTGATTAAAGTAGATAGAAGAATAGAAGTTAAGGTCTCGATCAGAATGAAATATTTTTAGCTTTTCACACCCTGCGAGAAATGAACGGAAATTTTCGTATTAGTATAATATATTCAATCTTCGGAGATCTGGACTTTCGGAATTCTGCGATATTTTAAAAACTTAAACGTATTTCGAAAAATTCTAAATAGATTTTCACTTATATGCTAAACTTTCGTTCGTATATTTAAAATAATTAGGTATAACAAGAAAAACGAGAAACCTATATATATATTTAAATATTCTTTCCTGTATTTCCTAAATTCTTAACTTTCATGACAGAACTATACGTACATACATAGTCGATGGTATGGCAGGTGCATCGGTCGTTTCTACCATCGTCCGTGCGTATACTTATATACGTATATATATAATAAATATATATATATATAACCAGAGATCGGGATCGGTTTCTAAAATCTCGAAATCTTTTTTTTTAAGGAATTCGTTTGAGATACGGTTTATATAGTAGATGATATTGAGATATAAGAAAGGTTACGGTCTTTCCACGGTGGCAGATGTACGGATTCAGGTTTAATTTTTTAAAGTCGTATTTCAGAATTACTATTCGATTCAGAAGCTCAAACTGACTTTGGTCAAAGGAAAAGGTAGTGAGTTTAGATACCTATACGTATAGTATGTTACATATATATATATATACACGTAGATACTTTATACCTTACTATATCGGTGTCACTCAGTCGCCCATACTTAAAGTTATATTTCTTTACATACCGAGAATATTCGGTGAGACTAAACGATCCCCTTCCTAAGGTAAAACCAACACATGCGTGCACCCCGTGCGTGAGGCTTGTTCGGGAGGGGATGCAATGCTACTGGGACCTCATTCCCTCCAGAACGAGCCTCACGCACGCGGTACGCGTATGTATTGGTTTTGCCGTAGGAAGGGGATCGTTTAGTCTCACCGAATATTCTCGGTATATATGTGTATGATACGGTTAACGCCAGCTCTATACCTACCTATAATAACACTAGTTCATTCTAGAGCGTGAAATGTTAGGTATATGGTGTTATTTTATTTTATTTCATTTTTTCTTCATTTTTTATTTTATTTATTTTTTATTCTCACCGTCGTTGATCCCATAGATAATTTATTTCCTACGCCTCTAAGGTAATCCGCTAGCCGTATAAGAATGGAGAGAGATTTTTAAATTTATCGATATAAGTATTATACCTTTGGCGCAACGCGGTTGAGAAACTGAAATCAAGTCATTTCTAAACCCATATGTATGTTCCTTATCCACCGTAGTACCATAACGACGTTGAATCGTGGAAAACTTCTATCAGTATACCGTGAGAATCAGGTGAAACAGCACGGCCAATTCGCGCCAACGCCTACTATCACCTAAGTTTTTTTACAACGTCGAGCCAGCACACGAAAAATCTCCCTAGAATCGGTATACGCGTCTCACCACTGATCACGCGACAAATTACCCTATATGGGGTTTTCTAGCGCAACGGGTGCGGCTATTCCGATAAAATACGAATTATCTGGCGCTTGCGCGCTTGGATTATACTGTTTCACCTCATTCTCACGGTATATGTATAGTTTGAGACATTTTTTTTTTCTCTTTTTTTTTTTTTATACAAATTCAATTTATACCTATAGTAATTTTTTTCAAAAGTTATCTATATCAAATTTCCATACATATATAATACCTACTATCGTGAATAAATAATGATTATTAATAAACTAACTGAAGCAGAAATTTTATACGGATACCTATATTCTATATATAGGTGTTTAATAAATAAAATTTAATCAACTCGATTCGGACTAAGATGTTGATCTCGAATATATTGATAGATATACGTATATAGGTATATAGGGTACGGCATGTGGTTCTAATTTAGAGATGTTTTCTGTATCGGTATATAGAACCTAGGTATAACCGCAGATCTGGGTATAGGTATACTATACGATAATATGTTTAAATTATATATTAAAATTTGGCGATTTATTTGATAGAGAAGATAAAAATCGTGAATAAAAAAAAAAAAAAAAAAAAACTAGAGAAAAAAAATGACACGATATTATATCGCCCGAACTATAACCGTATAATATGTAACCGCTTTTGACTCGCGTGTATATATATATAAATACGACTTTAATAGGTAAATATTTTATAAATTCGCGATATAATATTATAACCCTGCTATATATTACACATCTATCTAATAGGTGTGTACGAGGTATCAATTTAATATCAAATTAAAATAAATATAAAGTTAACGATTTAAATACAACATCTGCTGCTAACTCTTATGTATAGGATAGGTATATGTTATATTTTACCTATTTATTTATTTATTTATTTTTTTTATTCATTTAATTTAATTTTTAATATTATATATATATATAGGGGAGAGCGGGGCAAAAAGGGCAGCGGGGCAAAACGGGCAGCTCGGCCAAAAAAACAAAAAATTCTTGGAAAATTTTCGACTTTTTTTTTTTTTTTCAAGAAAAGTCGTTTCCCGAAGGAATTTAGGTTTTTTAAAAATTTAATTTCGAAAATTTGGCGGAGCTGCCCTTTTTGCCCCGCTGCCCTTTTTGCCCCGCTCTCCCCTATATATATATATATAATACCAAATTGAATATCAAGAACAACGAAAACGAGATCTGACATAACGCGTTTAAAACATACACACACATACTGGCAAGGGGTATAATCCTTTCCAGGGAATCCACTTAGGGCTTAAAAGAGACTTAACGTTTCGTTTAGCCACTTAAGTAGATACGGACTGGTTGGAGGCGCGGCCCCGTGCCATCAGACGCGTTCACAGTACGAAGCCACGCGCTACAAATCTGCTCTGCAGGAAATCCAAGAAGTTTGGAAAGGAAGAAAAAAAATCAAAAAAAAAAAAAAAATCAAAAAAAAATAAACATATACCTATACTTACATATTCCTAATAATATATTTAAATAAAATAATGAATCGAAGTTATCGATTTTTTTCCTTCTTCTTCTTTCGCAAATGAGGAAATTTGTTGGTATAGAAAAAAAAAAAAAAAAAAAATTCTAAAGGATCGTAGAGGTTGCTGCTGCTGCTACTTATTGCAACAAGCAGGATAAAAAAAAAATATATATATATTGAACGAATGATCGTGCGCAAGCAAGGGTGTGTTTGTGCAGCAGTTTAATGTGTGCCCGTACTATACTATATTATATAGGTAGGTACATATATATATATACATATGTGATGCATTTCAGAAACTGACCGCGTATATAGGTATATGAATATAATAATTTAGTGAGCATTTCCTCGACGACACTAAATTCTATAATCCCGTGGTTTAATGACACGGTGCCTGTGCCACGAGGCTACAATTATTCCTCGGCGCGTTGGACTCCGGTGACGTCACACCCGATGCCTTCTCACGCCCTATGACCGGGCGCCACGGATCACGATAGAGTACACTCCGCACGAGAAACCACGTCCTACTTTTCACCGAGCAATATTACCCGTTATTATTATTATTATTATTATTATCATTATCATTATCATTATCATTATCATTATCATTATCATTATCATTATCATTATTGTGTTAACGCGCAATTATTGTATCTATATATGAACACTAATTAACCGACTAATTCTTCATCAGACACCCCATATGAAAGATTATGAAAAACGAGAAAAGAAAAAAAAAATTTTCAATTTAGCTGAAAAATATAAGTCAGAATTTGAATGAAATAGAATTAGAGAGAGAGAGAAAGAGAAAGAGAGAAAGAGAGAAAGAGAGAGAGATAAGGAAAAAATTTTTTTTTAATTATTTATCAATTTATATAGAAGTTGCATATATTATATATTATGTATAAAGTATATAGATAAGAAATAATCGCGATGTGTTATAAACTTTGTAGTAGGTATATATAAGAAGCGCGCGGGTTTCCTATCTATGGGCAAGTATTGACATTTTCTAGAGCCGATATATCGCCGATAATTACCCAAGCAGAGACCATGCGGGGTTTAGGCATATATATTAAATATATATATATATATATACGCCAATATATACATAGTATAGGATATAAGATCGTTTAATCGGATAAGATGCAAAAGTTCTCGGTGATAGAATCTGATTTATATATTAGATGGGTGCAGGAATTAAACGGATATATATATATATATATAATATATACGGTAGCAGCTATACGGCACCCATATCTATATGGTCAAAAGTTAAATTTAATTGATATTTTATTTAAATTATATATTTATGTATATATATATATTATATAGTCAAAATTTATTCATATTATATATAGGTATAGTACAACGACGCGCATTTATATATGTCGTGCGGCCTTTGCGTATATCGATCGTCTTGTAATATAATCTGCTAGATATTTTGACAAAAAAAAAAAAAAAAAAAAACGTATACCCCATCACCTCGACATTATAATTATTTAACTTACGCAGCTGTTTATTCTATATACATTATATCTATTTATCTTATAAAATATATTGATTTTTGATTCCGAAATAGTAAAAAAAAAAAAAAAAAAATTAAACCGGATGCTGTATCCAAACGGCGTTATAATTATTTATTATATATAATTATATTTATATATATATGGTCCGAATGATTTCACCTTATAGAACGATTTCTCCGACGTGTTAATTTATATATGACGACATTATTCTAACGCGATAATACAAATCTAGTTATAGATTTTCTTAATTCTAGAGATTGAGAAGAGAGAAATAAAAAAAAAAAAAAAATTTTTTACATCGAAACTAAACTAAATCCGAGAATTATGTTGCCAACGTTATAATATGTTAAACCAATGAATTTCTGTTCCACAACGATAGGTGTAATAGGTTCTCAAATTTAAAATTCATATATATGTATAACCATTTATATTATATTTATCGTTATACCTAGGTAGTTTAGTTTGACTCAATTATCTATAGATGGGAACGCGAGAATCGATTGAATATATCTTTGATGAAGAATTTTTTCCTTTGTTTTTTTTTTTTTTTTTTCTTCTTCTTTCTCAAATATATATATTTATATATATTATATATATATATATATATATAATTTTTTTTTTTCACACCTGGTTCGATATTATTTTGGTATCGTTAGATCGGCGTATTAAATATATATATTATATCGTCGAAGAGAACCTCTGCGATTCCATTAATCTATAGTAGGAAGATCGTATGCATATAAAGTACCTAATGGTAATATAGTAAAAATCTGAACATATCTTTGGATATTTCTGTATCATTATATTATATTATATTTATACCCACGTCTTTAGGACGAAATGATAAATTTTTCGTTTCTTTTTTTTATCTCTTTCTCGAATAAATTTTGAAAAGGTTAAATAAAACGACGAGGACGCAATGGCGATATAGATACACGTTATACAAAATATAAATATATATATATACATAACGTGAATAAATTTTCTAAATCAACCTGCGTTTTACTCTAATTTAAAGTTTTCGAATAATTATGGTAATGGCATATATATATATATATATATATATACGTATATTATATATATGACCGTTTTCTAATTCTCTTATTATACATCTCTATATGGATAATCGCAGTATATATTAAAGAATATAAATAAATAAATAAATAAATAAATAAATAAATAAATAAATAAGGAATTTTACGACGTCTATAGCTGTGGCCGCGGTTCATCGAACGAAAAATTGCGAAATTTTATTTTATTTAGGCATAGGTTAGTTAGAATTAGTGTCATAATGAATACCGTTATAAGATTTCTTCACACACTCGCGTTATAATACGATATCACAATCTAATTTTTCGTCTCTATGGGTTACCGATCATCTATACCTATATATACCTATACCTATACCTACATTCGTCTAATATCAAACGAATTTAAATATATAGATTAAACTACCACTAAATTACTACCGATAATCCGATGGTCCAGCCTGCAGCTATACTACCTAGCAAACCTTTTTTTTTAAGCTATGGACCAAATGACAAATAAATTCAAACAAATGTTCAGTATATGTAGTATCTACTTATTTCATAAATTTTGTATTTTATAAAAGTTCATAAATATCTGTATAATTAATGTATATGTATAATGTACATAAATAAAATAAAATAAAAATTCAAGAAATGTGTAACGCCGCAGTTACGATCCTTACTAATCCAAGGGATTTTTTTATACCCTGTAGTTTGTTGTCTTTGAAATATTCCCGCATTTGCATATCAGGCTAGTTTAGATAGCGCATATAAGGCTGCAGCCCAGAATTTGGTCATTTGGGTCTCTCCTCCTTCCGTGGCTTTGGGTGGTCCGGTTAAATCCGTCACAAGCTATCGTTAGATAACGCGTTCTAGTGTCAGGGCTAATGAAGGCAATTTATAAGCTTCTTGGATTTAGAGGATCGCGTATGTCCTCGATACTTATTCCTTTTATTTTTCTTTCGTTCGTTTTCGTTTTCGTTTACGTTTTCGTTTTATTTTTTCACAATTCTTTATATACCTCTTCCCATTTTATTTTAGTTTTTCCTCCTTTTTTTTTATATTATATTCGATTCAAGAAAAATAATGCATCCTCGCTTATCTCATATAACTATGTACACGTTACGTTAAACCTGCATATTATATACCGTATCTATACACACACATATATATATAATATACACTTTCTCATTCTCGATTATCGAATCGTTTGATTTCTCTCTTCACCTAACTGTGCAAACGTAAATAGTAATATCCTAATATATAAATATAGGTAGGTATACATTATACATATGCAGCATTCTAATATCAACAAAGCCTTACGCTATATAGGTATTACTTGTGATTGTATGATCAAAGAACCGATGTGCATAGACCACTCTAGTGCACAATGCACTTTACTTATAAAGGATGCAATATGGAGGATGCAGACGCGACGCGACGTCTTACTTTGAAGTGTCACAAAGAAGTGATAAAATTTCCAGCCTCCCGTTTTTTACGTTTTTTTGTTGTTGCCAAAAACCGATCCGGTTCACGTGGAATACCCATATATATTATATGGGTATAATTAATTGTTGTAATAATAAAGTTGAAATTTAGTTTCTTATAAGCTAAGAGCTGTAACTTATTCGTGAAATAATAACCACCAAGTACTGTCCACCGCTTCATATTTAGACGATTTGAAAAATGTATGGTTTACCGGATGAGACTGTATAGGATAGATCGTTATCGCATTAAAGATACTCTCGCACCCCGCACCTCTTTGACAAATAGCATAGGCACTACCCGCGGTGCAATTCTCTTGGCTCGTTTCGTAAAACCGTTATGTACCATAAATTTTATCCAATCATTTTCCGTTTAGCTTATACATAGTGTGCAGTTCTCTTCTACAACGTAGAACAAGAAGAATAAGGAAGAAGAAGTAAGAAGAAGGAAGAAGGAAGAAGAAGAAGAAGAAGAATAAGACGAAGGTGTTGATCGCATAATGGCGGGGGCTGTCGCCTCCGACCGCCTCTGATCACCTCTGATCGCCTCTGATCGGCTCTGATCCCAAGCCGATACGGTAATCATGGGGTGGCATCTATCCCACCGTAAGGCACCTATAATGATACTTTACAGGGGAAGACTTCATCCAGGATGTCTAAAGTATCCAGATTTACAAATTATGAACACGAACTCGTTTTTGACGATCTTGAAAATAATCATATTTCACATCCTAGCAGCGTTTATACTCGACTATAATTATTACTTGCGACTGATATACTTGGGCTTGGGTTATGATTTTATTCATGCATGGCTGAGGTAAGTGGAGCTGAAAATGTGGTAATTGAATTTTTGGTACAATTATGACAGCGATATAAATTGAACCAATTATTTTCATGCTCTGTAACTGTTGGGGACATCTCATGCAGTAAAAAGGAATCTGAATCTGCATTGGCGTAAAATTCAATGACCTCCGGCGAAAAACCGATCCGGTACGGTTCACGTGGAATACCACTTAGGTACTATGCATGCTCGCAACATTTTAAACTTATATACGTATATTATCATAGTTCAGTTCAGAATACATAGAGTGAATAATAAGTCAACTCGACATAATTGCCTGCTTTTCTAGTTTATAGAAACTGGAGAGTTTGAACTGCGCTTGGAACTGTTCCACATGTATACATTATTATACATACGCGATTATATATACGTTCCGAGAATGCGAACGCGCAGAATAAAACACCGATTGAAGGAATAAGTCGGGTAAAAAGGTGTTCATTTGCGGTTTTACCTCCGGGTTTTACACTCTTATACATATTACCTATAGAAATAAATAAAATATATTCAAACTATGTATATACATGCAGTTGAGAGTCTCTCTCTCTCTCTCTCTCTCTATATATATATATATATATATATATATATATATATGTATAGTATAACGCTATTCCAGGTACGTGATCGCCAAGGTGTTATACCAATTTGTATAATATCTTTTGAACCTATGGGTATGAGGTATATTACGCACATTGAAACGGAGCATATATTCGTTGCATTTTACCGCATGGTAATCCACTCCGTGCATATAGCCATATAGATACGTTTCAAAACCTTATATGTTAATTTATTGAACATCGAGACGTTGCGTTGCGCAGTAAATCCACTTTATCGATCTCTGCATCCTACTTCCTTCCTTCCTTCCTTCATTCTACTTATTAATTTGTTCCTTGATTTGATCATTTTTCGGAATAAATTGCGAGCGATTAGCGATAACGCAATAGGTCCTATGTAGGATTTGAAGAAATTAATATGAATATTTTTCATCGATATATTAAAGAGAGTAGAATAGGAATATAAGAAGAGGTAATAACTATTATAGGTACCTACCTACACGTATATTTGAAGACAGTAACTATAAGTCATTAAATAATAATCGATAGACAGTCGCATTCGGCTGTTATAAAGACGAGTGTCGGTTTGCCGCGTGTCGTCATTATACACGTGGGAATTGGTGAAAGTTTTCAAATGCTATTCGTATTTCATTATATATTTCATTATTATTTAAGTAGTATATGATTAAGATATGATGCATCTATAGTATACATATTACATATATATATATATAGATGAGTGGATTTAAAGTGATAAATTCATTCGTTTTTCATGTTTTCCATGATTTTTTTTTATTCATAATAGGTATAAAATAGACTTCAATATTCCATCCCCACCATACCTACCTAATACCGATTCCTCGTACACCTTTCATTAATTAGATAATTACTATTCGTAGTGTTAATTAAATCATCGTACGATCGGAAGAATTCCCAGAATCCGGGCGTGGGCGAAAGATTCACATAAACATAGGTATAGAAGTATAAATAAGAAGAAGAAGAAGGAGAAGGAGAATTCCACCTGTGATAAACCCGATCCATTAATAGTAATGTTAATCTTATACCGAAAAAGTCTTATAGAATTATTTTCAAACTATTTACCTACTAATGAAAATCTCAAAGTTCGATTGACTATATGCGATCGGCAGTATTTTTATAATTACGAGAATTTTCGGGATAGTTTTGAGTTTGATAATAAAAAAAAATGAGTCATTGAAAATGGTCGTTTAGGTTTTCCCCTCCGTAAGTTTCAGGAGTCCCAAAGTCGAATGGGCCTCTAGGGGGTCCGTTTTTTTTTTTTTTTTTTTTTTTTTGAAATTTACAGAGCCGGTTTATCCGAACATAATCTCTTCGAGAACGCCTGCTCATTTAAAACAATAACCGGGACAATTTCATAAATTTGCTTCCCATCTACGGATCTCGGGGAAGAGTAATTTTAATCAGGAGTGCTGGGCGCTCGGCGGGGAGCCCCGTTTTTTTTCGGGGACGACTACGAGGACTCGCGTCTTTAAACGTGCGGGATCACGGATATCCAGGACCGCGTCCAGAAAAAAAAAGAGATATATATATATATATATAGAGAGAGAGAGAGTGAGTCCCCAGCATATCCCGGCCCTCCACACTCCCACAAATTCAAGACCTACTAATTTACTGCTACCTGGAACATGTGCTCCGTTGTTCTAACTTAAGTTACGGCGGCGATGGCAGATGCGGTTGGGCATAAATTTAAGAAGGAGGTTATATAGGAAGGCTTCGGGTGGTCCCAATAACTTTTATTTATCCCTTCTTGCCACGGGACTATCCCAAAAAACGTCCTCTTATCGACGCCCCATCGACCACCTTCCGAGTAACATTTTCAAAACACTGCACATAGTATATATATATATATAATATATATACTATTATATCCTATATAAAATATATAAATACCCACATATCTGTAATTGATACAGTTTTACCGCAGATATGTGAATAATTCGAAAAGAAGAAGAAGAGGAAGAAGATAGAAAAAATAATTAAATAAATAAATAAAATAGAATGATACTACTAAAAATCTACCCACACATAAGAAAATCATTATATATTCATTCACGTATTATGTGTATATATAAGAATGAATACATACTACCTATATAGATAACAAAATAATGATTGATGAATGTGTGTTCAATCTTGAATTACACAGTCCGATACTATAATGATAATAAATTAGAACTCGTTTCGTAGTAAAAAAAAAAAAGAAAAAGAAAAAGAAAAAGAAAAAGAAAGAAATAAAATTCTTTATCGCAATTTGTAATCGAGATTATTCAATTCCGCGAGTTAAAGTTCAACGGGTTGGGGGGGTCATCGCCTATATAATATATCCTATATGGCTATATCGAACACGTATAGGTATAATATATTTATCATATCCTATATAGTACATAGGTACCTACCAGTGATACAAATTTCAATTTGAATCAACTGAATATGCGAAGTCATTTCTCTATGATCGATCCAGTTCTTTATATAGTAAAACTAGATCTACGCCTAGCTATGCTATATATATGATTCTCACACAACTAACAACCGCATAAAGACTATAGACACCGCGCCTTTTCGAGAATGATAGGTGTGATTTGCGTCGACAGGCTATAGATGATAAGTTACACAACGTATTATAAAAGGCTACGAAGATAACTTTCCTTTCTTTTCTTTTCTTTTCTTAGCTTCGCAACTTCTCATTTTTTCTCTTACTTTTTTTTTTCATTTTTCTTCTTTCTTTATTTTAGGTACCCTAATTTTATTTCAAATTTTTGCTTTAATTTTATGAAAGAGATCGGCGTCAGTCCCATATCTCAAGATTTTTTAATTCCAAACAAATCGTATAAATTGGTGCTATAATTCCACCGTAGACCGCGGACACACTGATCTAAGAGCTTTACACACTATATTCATTGGTATATACTGCATATATATCTAGGCTTAGACTGCATTCCATGCATAGCTTTTACTCGCAGGGAATATTGATGTTGCTCATTTACTCGCGCTTCTTTCTAGTTTCTTAAACTCTGGTGGATATATAGGTAAAGCTGAATAACTCCGCCCTGCGTCCTCACTATAAGCATAGCTTCTCTGTTTCTCTTCCCATCTTCAATTAAGATGATCATCTTTCTAATTAGTTATTATTATTATTATTTATTTATTTTTTTTCTTGTTCAATCGTTTTATTGACGGATTCATCTAGTTTGTGAATAAGTAATAAAAATAGGAACAAAAAAAAAAAAAAAAAAATGAAATGAGAGATTGGAATAATAGGATTTGGATTTGGAATTTAGGTTTGCGTTGACAGAAATAATGAAAGATGAAAAAAAAAAAAAAAAATAAGGTACTTCTTTCTGAAAGCTATATAAGCCGGATACTCGCTTGCAGTGACCACCTTACTGCACTGGACTACACTGGAGTGGAGTGGAGTGGAGTGGAGTGGAGTAGAGTGCAGCTGGTAGGGATATATATTTATGCAAAATAAAGGTGCACACCTTACCTTACCTTACCTCATCCTCACCTCACCGCACGCGCGGGTAGTTCAAAGTTTAAAAGTGGTTTAGTTTGCGTTTAACGATAATTTAAACGTCGTAAATCAGAAACACATTTACCGAATCAGCGTGAAATTTATAAATTAGCTTACATGGCAGATTTGTGGCTTGTATTTATACAGATTTATAATACGCTAAGGAAGCCCCGCTGCTAAAGGGAAAACTCCACTCCTCCTTACCCTTGTGTGATTTAGTCCGTTGGCGGAGGACCCCGCAGCACTTCACCACAATAGAAAAAAAAAACAAAAAAAAAAAAAAAAAACGGTCCAGCATAATAATATCCAACGTCGTTTAACTACCTATCGATGTTTTTCCAAATCTTTCATTCGTCAAAAAGACACCCTACCGTAAAAATAAAAAATAGAGAAAACCATCTTTTGCTTTCAGGAGTTATACTATATATATACTAAGGTGGTCCTTATTTAGGGTGTTTTCGGAATTTTTTTGGGAAAATCCAATTTGATAAAAGTTCCGATGATCACTGATCATTGTGTCAAATGATTTTTATAGATTTCGAAAAATCGTTTTATTTATAGAGTCGACGCGGATAAGAATTAAAACGCAAAGCGAAATAACGCGTAGAGATGCGAAGATCGTGGTTTATTATTGTGTAGATGAATCGTTAAACTAAAAGTTGTACATAAAAAAATTGAAGAATAAGACAAATAAAGATAAAAAATAAAAAAACAAAAAAAAAATGATTGAAAACTGTCTTAAAAATGTTCTGAGAATTGTTTACCGTCTGCGGTCGAACTGACGGATCTGCTGCTGCTGCTGCTGCTGCTGCACTCGAGCGAGTGAACAAACAACAATATTTGATTGTTTAAATTTGAATACGAATATAAACTCAGCCTTTTTAAAAGCTGAAATTTCATCTGTTTACTATATTGATTGAGTATAATAATTTATTAATAAATGATGGACGGCTGTAAGTTGCGCGGGGTCGTCTGCAGCAGACCGAGTGTCGAATACAGTTTTATGAAACGTTATAAAACGTCGATATATATATGTACAAATGCGGACAATATAGCCTAGAGCTATAATATAATATGTGTGTTAAATAAAAGTTTGCAAGACTATCGGTAAATAATAAATAAAAAATAAAAGAACGAGACGCATCCGCGTAATGATGATAATAATAATAATAATGAATAATAAGAATGACAATGGTGCGGTGATAGAAAAAAAAAAAAAAAAAAAAAAAAGTTAACGTATCATCCAATTTGGCTGATCGATTATAGTCGCTATATGAGGTAAGTGGGAAACTGATGGCAACGCGTTGGTGTATCTAGCCTACCTATAAACGACGAACGACTATATATATATATATATATATGTAATATATATACTAATATCGAAAGCAATATCAAGCCAATCGAGTGATTCAATTTATAGACGATAATTGAAAATTATTCGGTAATCCGACTGATTGATTGGGCCCCGTTAACTCGTCCATGCATCACCCGCCCGCCGCCCCGTATAAACCACGACGAGCACCTTGGAATATCTACGTGGGGTCAGGTCGAACAATAAATTCAATACGCTACGGTTCAAGAATCCCGAGGCCAGAGCTGGAGCTGAAGCTAAAGCTGGAGCTGGAGCTGGAGCTGGAGCTGGAGCTACGGGTACGGGTACGGGTACGGGTACGGGCCCATAGTTTAACATTATAAATTTATTATGGGTATGGTCTTACAGAGTCAGAAATCTCATACGTCTACACATAGATACAATATCATAGGTAGGTACATACGTCTGTCCTATAATACCTATGTGTATATATTTGTATACACACACATATGGTTATATAATATAAGCTAAGGTTATTGATTTATCGGTATTCTTCAGCGCTGTAAGTAAGTCTTGCGTGAAATATGAAAACGACCGGTTACCTATGGGCTCTGTCCGTTTGATAAGTAAATAATAATTATCTATTTGTGGTTTTTGTTGATTGCATGCGCGCATGAGAATGTGAACCAAAAATGTTATGGAAGAGAATAAAGAAGAAATAGAAAAGAAAAAAAGAAAATGTTGAGATATTATTTGGACCAATATTGCAAATCGCCTGGGGTATGTGTGTGGTGAATCTTGAAGCAATTGTATATATATATACGCAGAGGAGAGATATCTAGAAATTGTTAACTACATTAATCACCGACTCGGCGCGGGTCCACCGCGAGAATCCTTTCGTATTTCGAGCTTTGCAGTCCATTTATCACTTGAGAACGTATTTGTAGGCAGTGGCTATGCCCGTACCGCTAACAAGTGGATACCCTGTCCCCGTGGATGATGTAGCACCGGCTTGCCGAGACCCCCTACGGTGTCTGACACCTCGAACCTTACCGCGCCGAGGTCCAATTGCTAAATGAATTTAGAAAATTCAACGACGTATTATATATCGGGGGTAAATCTGTTCCCTTTTCTTTTTTTCCTTTTTTTCTTTCTTTTTTTCTTCTTCTATTCTCTCCCCATTGTATAATGAGAGGAAATCTCAGTTTCAAAATCGCGATTCGTTTATATGATGGCTAAATGAAGGTACCGGTGAGATGATAGCAACACGTCTTGGGAGGATCGCGAACGTCAGTCTTAAACCTCGCCCCGTCTTACGTTTCACCTTATTCGCTTCATCCCGCGTCAAACTAGGAACGAGGATATAAAAAAAAGAAGAAGAAGAAGAAGAAGAAGAAGGAGAAGAAGGAGAACGTGCCGCTGTTGAACTGTAGGTAGGCGTGAGTAAAGCGAATTCAATAAACGTCCACTTTTATTTCTTTTAATTTCTTCTTCTTCTTCTGCTTCTTTTTTTTTTTTGTTTTTTTCATCATTTTAAAAACGCGAAGGGCGAGGGCGTTCTAAAGACAAGCTCGACACGCTACCATTAATACATCGACTCTCGCTCGGTTATACGCGAAGAGCGAGTAACTGCAGCCCAGGGCTGAACTGTACTTAAATAGTTACGAAAAAGATTTTTGATCAGAAAAAAAAAAAAAAAAAAAAAAAATGGATTCAATCATTCCAATTTTTGCATCATTCAACAGATTCATTAGGAAATGAATGATATTGAAGAAGATTGCTATATATATCATCCTTTTCACTATGAAATTTACTGAGTGTGCCGTTTCATATTATGGAATCAATTTTATTAATCATCAGATGTTTTAAGGGGACCAGTACAGCGACTTTTTGAGAAATGATCATAGTCCGAAAACAATTTATTTCATAACCAAAGTTCATTTCACATCAAAATATTTTCCTTTTTCAAAATCATGTCTGGTAAGGATTTCAGAGCACCGTTGGACCGATTCAGGCCATCTTGGATTCATTTTCTTCAGAAAACAAATCCTCAACATGTGAATGTAGGAATGTTGAAAATTTTTCGTTTTGGCCAAGTTATTTAAGAAATGAGTGTTAATAATTTTTGCAAATTTGGTAAATTGATCATAACTCATGACATAATTTTTTTTCTTCAAAATTCCTGCATTCACATGATGAGGATTTGTTTTCTGAAGAATATGAATCCAAGATGACCTGAATCGGTCCATCGGTGCTCTAAAATCCTTACGACACATGATTTTTAAAAAGGAAAATATTTTGATGCGAAATGAAATTTGGTTATGAAATAGTAAATTGATTTCGGACTATGATAATTTTTCGAAAAGTCGCTGTACTGGTCCCCTTAAGTAGTTACTATAGAATTATTAGTTATCTTGATCGGTGCATAATATAAGATGAAAATATTCACTTTGCTATGAGTTTGTTGCGTACCTCCTCCGGTTCCCTGGATCCGCGGCCTCGCATTATGGTATTATGGTGTTACGGTTGTGTCTTTCTTTTCTGTTTTCTTATTCTTCATTTTCTATAGAACCAAGCAGCACGTCACGGAGGCTGCAATTACTAATTTAGAGGCGAGACCAAGTCGTGCCAAATCCTTCACTCCGGGCAATCCCTCCTTCTCGGTGTTATTTATACCATAAGATGATTCTCCTCCGCGAGATGTAAAGACTATAAGCTATAAGGTATAAGTTCCGAGGTATATAAGAAAGACGCGGGGATATTACGTTCAAACCATACCATCCCATGAGTATCGTCGTCTTGTTTAGTTAACGGTTCATCTTCATCTTCATCTTCATCCCCGTCAACGGTATATCCATTTTCTCTGCACTCGTCCTCGCGCATCCTTAACGTTGTGTTATTTTATACACAGAAGTGGTTTTATATTAACCTTCTCTTCGCTGCCTCCACTATAAGGTTCAGGAACAATAAAACGAGGGCTATTAATATTAGCCCACTATCTCACGGCTATCGCTTAGTTCACACTCCCCACGCGTTAGAATAACACGATTCAGAGGGGGACAGTTTTCATTGCTTATTGATGCCCCTCGTTAACACCATCTCTGCACTGCATTAATCAATGCTTAGTTTTAAGAACCGTAGAGAGAAAACTAATGCACTTTCGTATAGTATTTCAAATATCACAAACAAGAGAACAAGAAACAGAGAGCCTGAGAGAGAGAGAGAGAGAGAGAGAGAGAGAGAGAGAGAGCGGGAATTCACGAAGAAAAAAAAAAAAAAAAAAAAATCCAACGAGTACGACGTTTTCTTTATCTTTTATTCACTAAAATGTTGTAGTTTTTGCACTAGATGATTTATTTCCGCATGTATAAAACGTAATATATATAAGATCTTAATAAATGGTGTAATTTAATCGAGTCATTCGGTGCAGGTATGTCGCGGTACACGTTGACCCGCCTTCGCTCCTCAGAATTCTTAGGAGGTGAGAAATGTCCTCGACCATTTGACCGATGTCTAGACATGACTCTGTCCCCCCGTTGACATATTGTTCTGATAAAAAACCGACGGGTTTCTTTAATCGGACAAGAACTGGTCTTCAGATCTGTTACATTAGCGGACGCCATGATATCCTAGACGCAGAAGAAGAAGAAGACGAAGAAGACGAAGAAGAAGAAGAAGAAGAAGAGAAAATGATGAAATAAAGAGTTTGGCTTGTCAAAATGTTTGCTAAGCAATCAGGGAACAAGACTTCCGCTGGTTTCGTACGCCGTCGTGTAAATAATCGATTGAAGATTAATCGATTTTCCGTTTATCGATGTTGAAGCCGAACGGCGAACGGCGAAGCGGATAGTCTGGCATTCGAGTGCGTCCCAACAATTAGCCTGAGAACGAGTTGCGAGCGATTTGTCGCCCGAGATTTATAGCTTCATACAAGCGCCTCTGCGCTGGTGCGGCCCGTCCCGTCCCATCCCGTACCTCTCCTTCTCTCTTTTCCTTTATCTCTGTATATACATCTTTCTCTCTTCGTATGGTTTAGTCGACGAAACGACTCTCCTCCCAAGAAGAGAGAGAGAGAAAATCACCGAGTTCCTTATACTCGGATCAATTCTACATCCTCTGATATAGGCGCAGCCGTAAGTCTCTCAATGTCCGTCGGTTAGGACGGATTTCAACCAAGATTGTCCGCATTCGTCTATAACGTTAAGGAATCTATTGGAATCCATTCAGATACCTTATACTACATATATATACATGTATTCTAGTATATCCCTATATTATAGTATACCAAAGACATATTAGACAATAAAATAAAACAGCTTTGACCCCCTTCTATTTACTACTCTAACATATCTGCATCACCATGGGATCAGAGTCCCATTTCGAAAGAACATATTGAGTAAAAATTCAAATTCTATACCCATCTTGCGCGATTAATTTAACTCTCAATGATCACGTCTTGTGGATTGAGTTACGCGTTACGTAGAGAGTTATAATTAATTACTGTCACTTCGGTATAACCACTGCTGGACTATCCACTATCCACTATTCTCGGTAATCAGTTATTACACATGTACCTTATATCCGTACGCTGTTTATGTTGCGATAGCAAAAATGACAGGCCATACTTGTAAGGTTTACCAAGTGAAGACAGTATCTACATAAGTTTCTGGAACGTGAGAGGAGCCAGCAGCCTCTCTGAGGCTAAAGGCGGTGAAAACGTCGTAGCATAATTTCAGTGCAACATTTGATGCGTCTGATTTCTAGTACCGAGATATATTAAATACATTTATGATGATCAATTTTCTTTTAATGGTAATCCCGAATATCCTTGCGATCATTGTATGCTACAATTTCGTTGGACACAATCACGGTGACCGGTATAGTGGATAGAATGAAGGCTGTATAGGAGGCCTGGTGTAACGGTGGATTTTATTACTGATTTCACTCGACTTCGTGTTCTCTTTAGCATACCCGGATGCCGTGGTGACGTTCTACTGGTGGTGGAGGCTGGTGGCTGGTAGCTGGGGGCTGGGGGCTGGGGGCTGGGTTCCTGGCTCTGGTTGACTCTCCACGTCGGCGTACCTCCTGTGTTGTCACACGTGAGACAGATCGACGCAGTGGCGGCACGAAGCCACAAAGGGAAGCTCAGATTATTTAAATCTATACTCCATGCCTATACCCATGACACTACTATACTCTTCCTCTACCTACGGTAGGGAAATCCAGCTACGAGTTGCAATAAGAACCTCCACCGCAGGATTGAATCGCCGATTAAATGCCTCATGGCTCTTGCGCCTTTTCTCGGTGCATGCGAGAGTTACGATAACAATTTCCACTATTTCTGTAGATATACATTACCCATATATTTTCATTTTAAATATGAATTAATATAACAATCCGTGCGAATGACTTCAGTGAGATGATATATTTATGCGACACATGGATTGGTACATCCGCACACAAATAGCTGGATAAAAATAAGAAGAAGTTTGTGGACAGGTCGTTTGTTATTCGAGAAATAAGGTTATTACGCCAAAATAAGATTCAGGAAGCGCAGGTAAAGGAACGGAGCAAGTATAGTGTCCATTGAATTATTCAGAAAGAAAAAAATTACGCACAATGGCGCCTCAGCTCAGAGTCCTGAAGCAGCATGGGGGTTTTTAAACCTTGGTGTGGTGCACCTCGCGTGCAGGTTCGCTTCTGCCCGAGTTTGTTGTATTATACCCTACCCTGGGTATAAGAGGTGGAAACTCGACTGTACAAGGCTATAATACTTTCGCCCTTCTTTAACCTAACCAAGCCTATTGTCCGGTTAGTTTAAGTGTGTAAATCCATGCCTGATATCCATACAGTGCAGCCCAGGTTGCTGCAGGTTGCTGGTGCTGCTGCTGCAGCGACACCTCCGACGAGGACCTCGTAAATATCAGAGTCGCATTCCTAATTCTTCCTATTGTATTGTTCCTGGTTAAAGGCGCAACGAACTAACTACAGAGTCGAGCCCGTGAGTCGTGAAGTGCGGTTTAAGATACTCGGAAATTCCACGAACGATACTGCGATCTTATTTTAAAATTCTATCATTATTCAAGGAAAACTTTCCAACGATCTGATGCCGCATGAGAAAGAGCTGTTAGCTCAGCTAGTATATATATATATATATACATATAGGTATATAGTACCCACCTATACGAATGAAACAAGATTTTCTATACCAATCTATTATCTTACGCAGGTAATTATGAGACAGAAGAAAATACGGTGAACGGTGTAAATTCCTAACCGCAACCGGGACGAATAAACGATGAACAAAAAAAGGATAAAAAAAAAAAACACCTTGGAGTCTCAAGTCTTACAACTGAATTGCCACTTGTTAAACGTAATATACTACCCTGGAATCGATAAGCCTTCGATTCATTCCTGAGACATTTGCGTAGGCGAACCTCGTTAGAGAATAGTTATTTCACAGTACGTTAATAGATTCGTCGACCAGGGTCCCACATTATCTTATAGTATGCGGTAATTAATTCCTGATCCTCAATCGCGTGGCAAAGAACGGTCGATACAATTCGTCAAATGTATAAAACTAATGAATTTTCATCGATTGAAACAATAACGTTTTCTTTTCATATATTTATACCTGCATGGCAATAATATATCCTCTGAAGGAGATATTATTTTCTTCACAGTGTGCAGTAGATCGTCATGACTCATGAGTAAATAAGGTGGTATCCACACGTCGCATTGTTTGACTTTGCAGAACAGACGTTAAGGGCAACAATAAAGGCCGCCGACTCGGACAGGAGGAGCAGCAGCAGCAGCAGAGACCATGGATAACACGAAGTAAGGAGTAAAGGAGTAAAGGAGTAAAGGAGTAAAGGAGTAAAGGAGTGAAGGAGTAAAGGATTAACGGAGTAAAGGAGCAAAGTAGTAGGAACTGATTTGCACTGGACTGGGGGGTACATCGTCGCCCGTCGAGGCACTGACTACACAACCAGTTAGTTTATAACATCGTTGCCTCGGGTTGAAATCCACGGATATACGTCCATACTTCATTGGATTAAGATTGTAGCCAAATTATTCATCTGGTAAGCACCTACGTGAGATGGCTTTACATCGAGTCAGGCGAACGTCTAGCTGTGGATTCAGTGTGCGTTGGTTAACGTATCCAGCGATAGCAAGCTCAAAGTGATATATGAGGCCACACAAAGCGCGTAACGGATTCTAAATCCGTATTAATAGCATCTTTCGCAAGATTATGAAAGAAAAAAACAAAAAAAAAAAAACAAAAAAAAAAAAAGAAAAAGAAGAAAAAAAAAAAAAAACGACAAGAGAAAATAATAAAATATGAAATAAAGAAAAAGGATATTTATCTCTTTTTATTCTCTCAGGAAACGACAACTGGAGGTTAAAAGGCACCTCCGCGTGCTTATCCCCGCTTGATATAATCTGATAATCTTCGATCGTAACTCACGCCCTCCTTTAGGAAATGAATACCGGTAAAATGGTAATTGTACGTGGTATAGGTATCTGAATTATTATCGTAATTAACCGTACCGCTATTCGCGTTGTCTTTGTCACATATTTACCCTAGAAGAATCCTTTAATCGTGTCGGTACTGGGCTCTGCAGTCCTTTAAGCAGTGCGGTAGTCGGTGCAGGGCAGAGAGCCATTAAGAATCAGTGACGGGAGGTAACATGGCCAAACAATGCAATTTGTAGCTGCGAGGTGGTCCTACAGGGTGATCGGTCCTTACCTCGCATTACCTCGATGTTAAAACTCGTTGGCTAAAAATATTCTGCCGAATAACAACTGGCAACATTTGGTCGACCAAGATGCAGGATGAGAAAATACTACAAGAGACCTGTAACCGGCTACCTAAACCATGGCTACAACGGGCTCGCATTTTTTTCGCTTCTGGAACCGTAGGAATTTATCGAAGATTTTTAAGCGGTTTCGAGGTATTTCTCAACCTCGTTTAAATCCGCGGATGAAAAACAAACGCAGATTGCTAAGAAATCGACATTTTCATACCTCGATTCCTTTAACGTATTTTCTATTCAATCTATACGCACCAATACTCCTCGGAGAGGAAAGAAGACGAAGACGAAGACGAAGACGAAGAAGAAGAAGAAGAGGAATAAAAAGGCGAAGGAGACGCAGATGTAGAAGAGGTCGGGCAATAAGGAACAGAACGGTCCTGCGGTTTGAACCGCGGTCTCCAGAGAACCTGACGTCGTCCCTGCGAACGACGGTACTGGCCATCATCAGGAGTTATGATGATTGCAGGCTGTTACCATTTACAGTGGTAGAGGCTGTCGCATGTTCCGCCACGCGAGTCAAGTCTATGGAGTGCTGTACCCACTCCCCAGGCCCTAGGGTAGACTAAATTCGAGTTAAAAAATAAATAGTCGAATATGATGTAGATCCTGGAAGCATATAATATAGTGCCTAGATCCTGATAATGATTTACATGTTCCTCCTCTCCCTGGAAGGACATGTGTTATTTTTTTTTTTTCCATGGAACGAGGAATAAACAATAAAAAATAAAGGAAGAAAAGGTAATTCGTCTCGCTTTCCGACTTGTTAAAGCCGCAGGTTGGCTTCTGGCACCAAGTCTCTACCACCACAGCTATGAATGCCCAGTCAGTAATGAAACACGATTAGGTGAGGTAGCCCAGGCTACGTAGAAGTCATTGTCGATGAAATGGGTCTCTGGGTGTGAACCTCCTGTGTTCATGTTTATAGGTTCGTTAAGGTATAACTTTAAACGCGGAGCTACCAGGTGCAGCGCCATTTGCTATATTGAACAATACCCACCTTATTCCGCGAATCGCGATAATATATTGTTCAAATGTAGTTAAAATTTCTCTCATCTTTTTTTCTTCTACTATTATTCGTATTTCTAATGCGGAAATTGGTACTACGCCATTTATTTTTTTATTTTTTATTGTCATCTATTTTTTTTTGTTTTTGTTTTTATTTTGTTTGTCCTTCTTTATAAATGTTATACGAGAGCTAGCCGGGTTGGAATAAATACTCGGGGTGATGGATCTTGTCCGCAGAAAGCATCTCGTGGAATCTTTCTTCAAGATCGCGTAAAAGGAGCTGAAGAAATCAGCGTTACAAATCACTAAAAGAATCCCGTAAGCTAGGGTTTACCGTATACGGAAAACCCACCCGGTGAATAATACCGGTCGCCCTATTTGCTGACTATTAGCACGTACTAGCTTCGGATCTCTCAGATCGACGCCATTTGTTTTAGTAAAATCGATCGTAAACTCATACGAACCCAGATCCTTTATCGGACGATTATTTGCCCCACTGATTAGGACAAATGAGACCGGAAATGCTCTCTATATGGTCCCAACAATATATAATACACACTCAGAAAAAGGTCTTGTTGACACAACCAAAATTTGGTTATTATATGGACAATCACATTTTTTATTGACAAAATTTTTGGTTGACTGAACAAAAAATTTGATTGTCCATATAATAACCCAAATTCTGGTTGTGGCAACAAGACCTTTTTCTGAGTGCATACTACAATATCAGATCGAATCTCGTCAGAAAATGATGTAAAAAATTTGAGAAAAAAAATGTCTGTTTTAGAGTCGAACTATATGAAATGTGTATAGAATAGCACGAGATAAGTTACACAAGGCATAACTATATAGCCGCGGAAGGATTACCTGAGTAGCATTTTCGTAAGCGATAAATCAAGGTGGTGCACCTTCTTCGTGGACAATGCTGGACTAATCTTCCATCACGAGTGCGAGATATAACTACGCCCGCATACCGTCTTGTGATTTACCACCCTGCACATCTTTGCGGCCGAACCTTTATTATATACGAAAGATTCAATGCCCATATGCCAGTGGTAGCTGTTACAAGCGAATAGCACAGCGAATAGCGGGGCACGCGTTGCGCACCTTGCTCATTCCTAGAGAGAACAAACGTCGCGTCGCGTCGCCCGCACGCCCATTACTATAACCGCATGTGCATCCGTATGCATATTATACGATTTCGATATAGGTATACATTAGGGTATGCCAAAAAAAAAAAAAACAAATTCAAACGCACATCAACATTCTCGTAGAGCATCTCAAATAGAATATCTCAGCCAAATTTGAGCTCTTAATATTGATATTTGGAACTGCCTATTTTAGTTACTAATTTTATTTACGAATTTTAGTTACTGAAATAGGCAGTTCTAAATATCATTATTAAGAGCTCATATTTGGCTGAGATATTCTGTTTAAGATGCTCTACCGGAATCTTGATGTGCGTTTGAATATTTTTTTTTTTTTTTTTGCACACCCTAGTATACATCCATAGAATGAAATTTCTGATTTTTAATCTTTTGTGCTTTCATATCATTAAATTAGACTCATATATAATACATGATGGAATATCGAAGTCGTCCGAGATGTTTGCTGACCACTTAACAGTGTAATCCATCGTATCGGTATTGAGAATACGGTTACTAATATTATTTTATTGATACTTTTTGGTCGCGTATATATATATATATATATATATAAATGTAGGTGCACAGAGGTGATATTCTACTGGTATATTCCTGCATCAGGGAGCACATAATGTGTACCCGGGCTTATATAACTGCCCGAGGGCAGCTAGCAGAAAATTAACACTTCTAGGCGACTGACTACTCGAATCCAACCTCTTCGCAGTCGGGTTTACTTATGTTAATTCCAGTCCACGTTCCATCTATACGCCGCTTCAAATATATTAATTAACATCGTCATCAAGCCAGTGCCAAGTGCCAAGCAGCAAACCCTCGAGTACCGGGTTTCTAGTCTTTCTGTTGCGGCGTAAGAATCAAATATTTTACGACCACTCGCTACCGCGTACGCAACTAGCTAAGGAATATAATTTTTTCAACAAAGATTTATTCATCCTTGAATGGAAAAAAATAAAAAAATAAAATAATCAAATCCTTATGGTATCATATTTCTGTAGTATACGATTTATGCAGGAATTAGAAGATCAGAATAATCGGATTACGCATAAATCGGAGAATTATATATGTACCTATATATATATCCATTTGAAATTAAATATGTAGCATAACCGCATGCGCGGGTTTGATGATATTTAGGGAAGAATTTTAACCAGTTTTAAAGAAGAAGAAGAAGAAGAAGAAAAAAAAAAAAAAAAAAGAAAAATCTAATGAAAAATCGGTAACACAAATCGTCCGGCGAGAAACCCGCAGAACGAATACACCGCGCTGTGAGAGATCACAATCTCGTGTAGAGGCTCTTGAGTAGTGAGTAAAAGGTGGCTAACACGTCGAACAACGTCGCTGTAATCTAATGAGCACCTGCTAGCAGCACCGCCCACATAGAACACACACGGGGACAGTATGTACAACGCGATGCCGATGCCGATGCCGATGCGGACGCGGACGCGATGCCTAGATATTGCTGCACGGACTTCGACGCGGTATAGGTGAAATTATTTATATCCGTGTTGTGCGGACTATACGGTACAAAGTTAACTTTAACATAGTACCTATAGATCGTATTGACCCTCAGGGCTGTGCATTCCAAAAGTTTTAGTCAAAACCAACGAAGAAAAAAAAAAAAAAAATAAAAAAATAATGTCATATATAACATTCTTTGATTCCTTATAGGTATGCATCGCATATGCGAGAAGAGTTCCCCGATTTGGATAGAAAATTTTCATGATTTTTATGTATAGTATATATATATTTTTTTTTTTTTTCTTCTCAACTTTGTTTTCATCGACTCGAAAATTATACCGTTGGGATGAAAAAGAAAAATATAAAGAAGAAGAAGAAGAAGAAGGAAAAAAAAAAAGATTTGTATACAATTTCTAATACACGTGTAGCGATTTCCGCGTTACATATACTATATGTATATAAATATAACTACCCTATACCTATATGTACGACACTGAACTAAAACTCGTATAAATCCGCGAACGTGGGAGGGAATAGATATATATATATATATATATAATATCTCTTATGCGCGTGGGACTAGTGTGGTTTCATTATATAGTATATATATGGGGGGGTACAGGTGCCAGTCCGATATTGGTATTTGTTCACACATATATAATATATCGACTTATAACCGCGCGTGCGTAAGATCGTAGGTAGTATTGGTATGAGAATGAGGCGTTGGTGAGATATCTGGTCTGGTATACCTACGGTGATGGTCCAGCGACGTCGCGTCGTGCCGCGTCGTGTCTCATCGTATTCGTATGCGTGTGAAAGTCGCGGTGTCCGCGGTCGGGTCACCCGCCTCTATAGACGCGGTAGGGCGGTCAACTCCGACTATGCGACCTCTCATATACTCTTCTCTTCTTATTTCCTGTTCCATTATTACCTTTAGTTGGTCGTACTCAACGCGTGGATGATATCAATATGAATATGGTGCGTTAGAATTTTTCTTGATGGGACCAGTACACCGACTTTTCGATAAATTATCAATTTATTTCATAGCCAAAGTTCATTTCACATCAAAATATTTTTCTTTTTCAAAATTATGTGTCGTAAGGATTTCAGAGCACCGTTGGACCGATTCAGGTCATCTTGGATTCATTTTCTTCAGAAAACAAATCCTCATCATGTGAATGTAGGAATTTTGAAAATTTTTCGTTTTGTCCAAGTTATTTAAGAAATGAGTGATAATAATTTCTGCAAATTTGGTAAATTGATCATAACTTATGACATAATTTTTTATTTTAAAATTCCTACATTCACATGATGAGGATTTGGAGATGAATAATACCGGTCGCTCTACTCCGTGTTTTCAGGTTCTCTCTCTCTTTCTCTTTCTAAAAAAAAAAAAAGAAGAAAAAAAAGAAAGAAGAAAATGGAAGAGATATGTATTATATATACGTGAATTAAAAAATAAGAATAAAAAGCCATTTAAAGCGTATATACGATAATATGCGCTTACCCGGTTGACGTCTAGGTAAAAAACAATTTTAAATAATTTCTGTATAAAGTTTATTTATCGGAGGCGGAATTTGTAAACGCTTTTCGCCGCGCCGACTGATATATTATGGTAGTAGATTCATATAAGAAGAGTTCTTCGTCGCTTATGTCTCAGCTTATGTATATATATTTATATATATAGTATAACAACACGTGAGAGACTATACGTTATAATATAGCATTTAAAAAAAAAAAATCAAAAAACAAAGGAACAAAAAATGAAAAATAAAAAATAAAAAAACGAAATACTAATGAGTGTAAAAATTGTCGTTGATTATTCGCAGCGAAGAAACAACATCCCCAAACCTTGTTTTTTTTTCTTCTTTTTCTTCTTCTTAATTTTTCTTTTCCCGCGTCTTCTCAAAGAGATGAAAGAAATTTTTTTTTTTTTTTTCGTAATGAAATAGCTGAGATGAAACGAAACAGCTGTTTATATATATATATGAACAGTTTTGAATGAATAATCCTTGGGTGTATATCGGTGAATCAGCCATTCATGATTTTTTATATATGATAAAATATTGTTAGAAACAATGCCCAAGGCATAATGTGTTAGAGATGTCTGGGTGTGGTTCGGTTCGGTTTGGTTCGTTCGTTTAGTTGAATAACTTGTAATCAAATGAAACTGCTATAAAATTGTCGTTGAGCAAAGAGCGACTCGCCCATATATAATATACATATATATAGGTATATATGAAGATGCTGACTATTAATATCTTATTACCATTTGACACAAACATTGTTACTGCCTTAGGCCTCTCCGTGTGACATCATAGAGAACCGTAAAAAAAAAAAAAAAAAAAAAAAAATAAGATATGTATATAAATATATTATATAGGGTCATCAGACCCTGATATTCAATTAGTTAAAAAAAAAAAAAAAAATTAATAAGAGAAAAAAAAAATTACAGAAAATAAAGAAAAGGAGAAAAAAAAAAAAAAAATTTCGAGTAACCCGTAATTATATCAGCAATGGATTTATTAGTGAAATTAGACGAGGAACCAACTTATTAAACCTATACATACATACGTCTGACCAAAGAATGAGAATATCACATCTATTAGTTATTCAATGCGTTAAATCGCTAGGTATAATAGGCAGAGGTATACATAACTACAGTTTAAAAGATTACTAGTATCTCTGTCCTAACTATATATGATTGGTATGTAACGGTGTTTTTAGCCACGTTGTAAATTTGCTTATTAAATAATTAATTTAAAATTGATTTAATCATGTGTTTTTTTTTTTTTTTTTTCTTTTATATCCTCAAAATAAATTTCTCACTGTCTCGAATATCAAAATAATTCTTTCTAACGATCATAACTCGGGGTATATAGCTATATACAACTATAACATATATTAGGGTGCTTTTTTTGAAACGACTATTTTTTTTTTTTTTTTTGCAACTCCCCATTGAAAATCTTGTTGTAGACGTCGAAAAGGGAATCCTGTCCAATTTTTAGCTCTGCATTCCAATTCCAGCACTCGCGCTTTTCTTTTTAAGTTTTCCCATTCTAAAAGCATGTAAACTTTACGACTTTTTCTTTCGCCGCGCAAAACTCAGCCGCATTTCAATGGATTTTTCTCATCCAAGATTCATTTTACAGAGAATTTAGTGTTCTTCAAAAGTGCCATTGGTAGTTTGGCTGTGGTTTCAACCGCCGCACTTGTTTGAGCCTCCAAAGTCGATTTTATGCATAATTCTTCTTTCTCGCTGTGGGCGAATAAACAGTTGGACTTGGAGAAAAAAACTTCAGAACAATTTTGTAGGAAATTTATTTCTCTACAAAAAAAGTCCAGTACATAAAGTCTCTCAAACCAGTATTTCAAAAGATATAAGGACTTTGATTTTTTTAAATATAAAATTCCAACAAAATGTTAAGTTCAATATTTTCAAGTTAGACAAACTATCTTGGGCACTTTTGAAGAACACTAAATTCTCTATAAAATGAGTCTTGGATGAGAACAATCCATTAAAATGCGGCTGAGTTTTTCGCGACTAAAGAAAAAGTCGTAATGTTCGCATGCTTTTAGCAAGGAAAAACTTAAAACGAAAAGCGCGAGTACTAGAATCGGAATTGAGAGCTAAAAATTCGACAGGATTCCCCTTTCGACGTCTACAACAAGATTTTCAATGGGGAGTTGCAAAAAAAAAAATAGTCGTTTCAAAAAAAGCACCCTAGTATATTTATAATTTATGTATGTGCGACAATGCTGAATACTTATATACATATTACAATATTGAATGAAAAAGGAAAAACTTAAAAAAAATAAAAATATAATAAAAAAAAAAAAAAACTATTGAATAGAATATTATCCGAGGCAGACAACTGCACTTAGCCAACTCCTTGATATACTGGTCATAAAGTGCGTGGCATAAATCAGTGCTAGGGCTGCAGTGCAGTGCAGTTCAGTTCAGTGCAGTGCAGTGCAGCAGAGCTCTGCGGTGAATAACGTAAGAGTTTTTTCGGAGTTTTAACGATCAAGGATAAAAAAAAAAATCAAAAAATCAAAAAAAAAAAAAAGAGAAAAAAGAAAACAAAAAACCAGAGTTCCACGATTTTTCGTATTATAAATATAATATATATATATATATATATAAATGAATAATATGTAGGTATATGGAACAAGTATATGTGTACGGAGAAAGTTACGCACCTATAATATATATACTATAATTATATTATAACAACGATAAATTTCTATATATGCACCGCAGTAAACAACGAGGAATTATTTGATGAACGACGACGGAGATAGGAATAATTTTAAAATATAATAATAAAATAAATAATTGCTTAGCTAGTATGTTCGGGTGGAGGCGCCAGCTCCTGGTCGCTATAGAAGTGATTTATGCGTAACCCAATCCTCAGGTAGTTATAGTGATAGGTGTATTTAAATATATATATATATATATATACATATAGGATTGGATCATCGTGACGGTGTCGTGGAGTGGGTGGATATTTAATATAAAAAAAAAAAAAAAATTGGCAAAAACTAGTCGCGCGAACTCGCGCTTATAGCTATACCAATCGAGAAGAACTACGATGTTGGCCGTGTATATGCAGATGACCGTTACAGTATTAAGAATACGGAAAGAACTGGGCGAGGTCGAAGAGGTCAGACGACGTGAACGGCAGTTAATGTAATTTTTCGTTACCGCAACTAAATGCCAATGAAAACCAGGTTATTAATAAATTCATGCCAAACGACAGCCGCGCACGCTCCTCGCTCTGCCTCTGCCTCTGCTGCCCTCGGGCGAAAAAAAAAAATAAATAAAAAAAAAATAAAAAAAAAATGAAATAAAAGTTTTGGGATTCATGTCGTTCTGAAGAGCCCATGTTTGGTGGGAGGAATATATTAAAAATTATAAAATAAACATAGAAAGGTCGGAACATAACCGACATATTCATTCAATATACATATACGAATTAAACCAACGCGAAAGAACGAAAAATTATTTAGGATGCGCCGGAAAGGGATGGTATTGCATAAAATATGAAATTTTGTTGTTTTTTTTTTTTTTTTCTTAAAGTATAAGGCTGTACAAAAATTGTTGAAAAGTGTTACGTCAAATACGCCAAAACTAAGCCGAGGCTACTTTTTGAGAAATGTCAAATCTTTGCATGCATATATTCTGATCGAATAACGAAATGTCGTTTTCTACGATTAAAATCATATTTTACGATCGGAGATTCGCTGATCATTGAATCGCGATGATTTTTATGCGAATATCAGCTCATGCAAGTCTTAATTTTCATAATTTTCATAAATTCCGTTCTCGGACTTATATATTATAGAGCGACTTATCCGCGTGAAGAATTCCAAATATAATCGGAACAAATGCAATTTCTCATACACAGCAAATTTTTGGCGTGAAACCCTTGATTTGCCAAGTAAAAAAAGAAAAAAAGAAAAAATAAACAGGACTAAATCCCACCGGGAATCCACGCGGTTGTATATATATTTCACGTTATCTGATTAAGATCTGTGCAGTTTTATGGTTCGGGTATCAGCACGAACCCATGCAAAAGCTCTGAAGACATGGGCGAGCATGAAGGCTATCTACCGAAAAGTGATTTTTCATTTTCATTGCACCTATCCAAATCGCTGATTTTCTCTCTTATTCTTAATTGGTAAAACTGTTTGGGGGTAAGAGGGTGAATTCATTCGAGCATCCTTTCATCAGGATCTCAATACTTTGTGGAAGTGAAATATATCCGAGGCTAAGCTAGTGTGTTGACGCGGTGCGAAGAGTTCCTCGTATCTTCGGATAGATCGGAATTTCAGGTACACGTAGCATCTACACCCTTCCGACCAACACCTTGGGTATATCCAGAAGTTCCTGGGCACATAGCCCGTTGGAAGTTGGAACTGCGCAACTTCTCCTCCTCCTCTTCCTTCTTCTTCTTCTTCTTCTTCTTCTCTTCTTGCAGAAGGTATAGGAGGTAGAGAGGAGAAAGAGGCAGCGGTGAGCGGCAGAACTCGGGGTGATCTACCGCCCTGAGCCAAGCCCCTCATTAACGCCTTCGCTAAGAAATTACACGCAGTCAGTGGCAAACAAGAGCAAGAAGATCTTGTCCGAGCTTTTTTTCAACGGATCGAGTCCGCGGCTACAGAATACACGGCTGAGAGCGCATATCCACAGACTTGCCTATATACCGAGGTTCCGAGGTTCTCGGTTACTCCATGCTGCACCAGGAGCGTGCGAAAGTAAAAAGTTTACTCCTTATGTCTGTGTATATGTATATGTATATATATATTCACCTTTATACTATACATACCTATATGTATAAAATGTATACCAGTTTCGATCGAGATTTAACTTAAGATAAAACGCTCTGCATCGAAGCTCTCTTATAAACTATTCTACTCCTGGACTGGACCTTTTTTTATTT
This sequence comes from Tenthredo mesomela, assembly GCA_943736025.1. Lineage (NCBI taxonomy): Eukaryota > Metazoa > Arthropoda > Insecta > Hymenoptera > Tenthredinidae > Tenthredo > Tenthredo mesomela. The sequence goes on from OX031018.1 coordinate 28,728,330, forward strand.
CCGGTCGATGTGATTCCTTTAGTCCTTCGTATAAATAATCTCTTTCATTAAATCGCAGTGAAAACCTTTACTTTAGTAATATTATACGATTTTTTTTTCGAGCTTTGATGATCATAAGAATTGAGTCTATAAGGTATGACGTAAAGGGGTTGTTGCACAGGGTACGTCCCTTAAAAGGTATGTATAATTGTATAGATGCACGATTCATTTCCAAAAAGCTGTATGAGATGAAGACAAAAATGGAATCGGTATAGGTAATTCCCGAGAAATCTTGAATTACGATTATAAGTCCATAATTATTGGATTAAAATCGAGGGGGTAAACACTTGAAACTTGTGTGTCCCATCTATTTCACATTTCAAAATCATTTCATATGATTTCACAACTATTTCATATCATTTCACAGGCATTTCACAAGCATTTCATACCATTTCATACCATTACATACCATTTCGTGATCATTTCATACCATTTCACAAGCATTCCATACCACTTCATACCATTTCATACCATTTCATATCATTTCATACCATTTCAACCCATTTCACAATAATTTCAAGATAATTTCATAGCATTTCATAGCTAACTGTCTCAACTATTTCACGAGTAGTTACCCCCTCGATTAAAATCGTGAAAATTTGATATTTTCGAATACTTTGACGTTATATGAGAATTCATTTTCGAGAAGGTTTGTATATAATTTTGATATAAAAGGGAAATTTATTGACTCAGCGTGTAAAACTTGATAAGTGTTTGTCTTCTTTTTGTTTTTTTGTAAGTTTTATTTTTTTATTTCGATAAATAATACGCGGGTTAAATATATATACTATGGATAATTAATTTTTCTCAGCAAGATCGAGGAGAAACGACACTATCTTCTTAGCAGACCAGTTTCAGCGGTACCGGGTTTCAGATTCACCCACATCGGTCACTCGACTGACCTGGGTCGATGACATCTGACAGCAGGGGGTCGCGATGTTCACGTCAGAGCGTCAGTCACTCGGACGTATACACTGACTTCTCAACTCCATCTCCATAGGAGAAAGAAGAAGAAGAAGACGAAGAAGAAGAAGAAGAAGAAGATGAAGAATGAAGAAGATGAAGAAGATGAAGACGAAGGAGAAGAAAAATAAAAAAAGAAGAAATGTTAGCTCACTATCGTTCTCGCCTTATGAATAAGAGAAGGAATTGAAAGCATATGAAGGAATATGGTCTGATTTACCAATACACCGGGTGGATTAATAAGTATAGTTGAGAAAAAAAACAAAAAAAAGAAAAGAGAATTTTTTTTTTATTAGAAATTTTCGCGGACAAAAATCCCTCTAAAATGCGAAATGAAAAATACATAGAAGGAAGAGAAAAGAAAAAAAAAACGAAAAATAAGTTGAGGGTTGAAATCGAGTCGGTGAAAAAGAGGGCGCAAAGACGCGTGTATAGACTATAGAATGTTCTGTGTCTGCCAGATGTCTAAATGTTGACAAGCCTTGGCGAGCGGCTAATAGCCGTTTAATAAGATTACGTCTCTCCGGGACGGACAGGGACGGGTTGCTCGGGACCATGAACAAACCTCGAATGGAATGGAATGGAATGAAATGAAATGAAATGAAATAGACGGGCGTACGCGGTGTAACAGACGTTATAGTTGACGTAGCCGGAACACGTACAAATCACTATTTCTCTTCTTATTGTACAAGAGGTTTATAAACGCGAGCGTTTAGCTGCTCTTGTAGATAAGAAGATAAAAAAAAAAAAAAAAAAAAAAAAAAAACGAAAAAGAAATTCTTCTTCTTGTTTTTTTTTTTTTTTTTTTTTTACTTCTTTTTCCATCTCTCATAAAATATTTTTGAGGCCATTGGGGTCAAAAACTCGTATGGAAATTTTTGTAGCGATCATATTGGTGAATCCTGGAATCACTTCTGCCGAATTTATTCAAATGTATTCCATTGGAATGAAACAGGAGATGTGCAAGGTACCTAAATAAATATAAGTACTCCCGACGCACGATATTGACCATGATTTCGATTTTAATATTTCATATATTGTATAATAAATCTTGTTTAATTAATAAATTCTCAAAGAACTTGGGTATAGTTGTCGAAAAGCAACGAAAATCGCAGCTAACTAAATAATGACGGGGTTGAGTTTAAAATTCCCCAATTCTCCTATGTCATATTACTTGTGAAATTTTAATAAAATAAGATAATGAAAGATATATGAGATAAGGAAGAATAAACGTGACAAGACATAACGCAAGAGGATCGTATCGAGACGAAAGAAACAAAAAAAAAAAAAAAATGAAGAAACGTCCTAAACGCTGTTTATATTTGCGAAGGCGGATATAAATGTCGAGATAAGTAGGAAAATAATCTATACCTATATATATATATATATATATATATATATACATCTGTATCATACATATATATATATATATATATACCAAATGTGAGCAAAAGTAATTTGCATTATAATTCAGCACCGAGCTTCCAGTTTCGCGAGCAATAGGTACCTACCTACCTACCTACCTACCTACGTGAAAATTTATCGATGTGCATAAAAGGTGCAAAACTCGGTATGATATTTTAGGCGAGGATATAAGGAGTATAATGTAAGTATATAGGTAGTATAGAATACGATGGAGCCGAGAACGAAAACCAACCACCACGCGGTGGCCAGAGAGGTTCATGCACCATCGGCCACCCATGGTGGACGCTCGTATCACCCCATATATTAAACTCATGGCCTCTCAGGTCGCGCTATTATTCGGATATATTTATACTAGTGCGCCCCGGCAAGTACTCGCGCCCTGAAACCCTCCTAAATCATCTTAATACGCGGCGATTACGCTTCGAGAATTTTGACCCTTTTTTTTTTTTTTTTTTCTTTTAATTTTCTTTTATTTTTTCACTTATTTTTCTGACCTATCAAACGAATTTACTTACCTTGACTTTTCACTAGTTAGCTTCTTCCCCTCTCTCTCTGTTTTTTTTTTATTTTATTTTTATTTTTTTTTTTAGTTCTCTTCACATTCATGCTTCATTAATTTCGGATCTGTTTTATAGCTCAACCGGTCAAGGCTAACCACTAATCCAATCCAATTCAATCCGATTCAATCCGATTACTACTAGACATTCGATAATCACATTTTAAAATAAAAGTTGGTTTAATTTAAAATTAGGATTAATTTCCGATATCGTTATAGGTACCTATATATATAGTAATAAATATGAAATCGTTGTACATGAGTGCGAAGCTATAAGAACGTGCGGAGGACATACGGACCGAAGTATGTGAAGATATTCGCGCATTCTTACCGGTTAATGACAGCAATGAATCCTCAGCGACGTAAACGTGGTCCGTAGCGTCAACCCCAGGCATGGTATGGTCAAGTATAGAGCCTATACATATGTATGGTTTGAAAAAAAATAAATAAAATAAAATAAAAAAATCTCCCTCTTCCTTCCCTCCTCCCTCGGTCATCCCGCATCTCCGTTCGCACACACATTACATATATTTTTACCACCTTAAGACTATTAATTTCGTAGGCATAGCCGCGCGCTGCAACTCTCTGCTTCGGTCAGGGTATAACCGCAACCTGTACCCGTAGACCTGTAGACCTGTACCTGTACCTGTACCTGTACCTGTACCTGTACCTACGTAAGAGACTTGCTCAGCGGCGTCGGCGGCCACCTTAACGTCGGTGCGCGGGTGTGGCGAATACGTGCAGAGGTCGAGGGTCGCAGCCTGGACCCCGCGCTCACCACCAGAGCCCAGCCCCGGTCCATAGGCGTGGGAGAGTTCATTCGGCAGAGATAGTATCGACGATTCTATACGTAGTAGGTATATACACCTTGGTATAGCCTTCTCTCGAACAGTCTAAACCCCACTCAATCCTTCCTCCTCATCTCTTATACACATATATATGATTTTCTATAGCAAATTTCCATACATAGTACACCTACAGTCTCACACGCCGATTCAAACTTTGATCCATTCAAATATAGGAAGCAAACTAATTTTGAGGAAAATTTTACGTATTCTCATGCATATATATCGACGCCCGATACGAATAACAGCACATTTCAAATTCTGGGTGGAAAAGAGCACATTTCAGATTCCGGGTGGAAAAGAGCATGTTTCACATTCCGAATGGAAAAGAACACGTTTCAGATTTCAGAAGTTTCAGAAACATGCTCTTTTCCACTCGGAATTTGAAACGTGCTCTTTTTCACCCGGAATCTGAAATGTGCTGTTATTCGTATCGGGCGTTGATATATATATCTGTGTACTTATACATGGAATGAATGCTTCCCACAGTAGCTCTTCTCTTTCGTTATTCCGCGCACATATGTATACATATAAAGCCCGGTCATCTGCAAGACGTAGCGAGATGGGCTCATTTTCATTAACTCCCACAACGGGTAGCTGCAGCAGCAACAGCAGCAGCAGCAGCAGCAGCAGCATGAGGTATACCCGTAGGTACTGTAAGGCGTACGAGAGGTTGGTTCTCGTCTCTTCTCTTCTCTTCTCTTCTCTTCTCTTCCTGCACCTTCATCATTCGCCGTAAAAGTTATAACTCGATTATGCGCCTAACTAGCAATTTCAATACTATTAAGAAACGGGTAGGTGGGTAGGTAACGTAGGTAATACTGCAGCGGTGTTATAGTAGCGGAATTAGTTTCGTCTTGACTAGGTAATAAATAAAAAGACGCCGGCTATAACAGACAATAGTTACGTGAATGGAAACGATCCTATACACCTACCATCACCGGAAGCTAAAATAGTCTTCTTCAAATTCGCAATTCGCGATTCGAACGTTGATCGTTAGCTATATATGAGTGCTGATGAGCAAAACGCATGGGCGTAAATCGAAGAGTGCGCAGAGATAGACATTATTTGAATTTGACCTGAGGCAGGAGTTCCGAGTTCCTATACAAAATTTCGTACCTGACCTTTATCCTTATTAGGTGTAAGGACTTCCACGTCTCTTCCCACGTGCGAGCTGATATATAATCGGCGAGTATTGATATTGTCGAGTTTTTTTAAACCGGACGTGAACATTGATCCGATTTCCTGATACCTCTTATCAGTTTATAGTTTTATTTCCGGTTTATAAAACCGTCAAATATAACCACGATTATTTCCACGTATGAATAGAATGTCAAACAACCGTCATACGATGGTATTTTTTAAAATGAATCGGTCAATAGATTCGCGGCAATGCGTAAGGTGAGCGCATGAAATATAACACGTCGAAATCAATGGCATGAAAGTATGATTTATTAATATTGATGGCGGCGAACGTCGAGCCGAGACGTTCTTTCGGCGATAATTGATGGAGATCAAATGGCGAAATAATTTATCCTGGTAGAAAAATTTCTTTCCATGGCTCTATAAATTATGAGATAACACAGAGAAGAGTAGGAAGATGAGGATGAGGTACGTCCGTCTCGAGAAAGATCGTTTTATAGTTTTATTATTATAAATTCTGCTGTAAAAGTGAATTGCGATACTCGCGTTGAAATAATAAAAATGAAATTCGAAGGTTAGCATTAGACACGTTGCGTTGGTTTCTCGGACGAGTGTCATTCGCTTCGCTTCATGATGCTGGCATTTTTGGCGGTACAAGGCGACCGGATAAAGGAGACAATAAACATAATGGGGGATTGAGCCGTTGTCGATACAAACCAGACACGTGTTGAGACTCTCTGGTACTCGCGTGTATTAAAACGTTCGGGCTAATTGTGTGATATTGTGCCTTGACAATGCTCTAATGAACCATTGTCCTGCACGGACCGCGGAACACTTCGTTCGACGAATATAGATACTATATATATATATGCATATATATATATATTCTTGATCCTCGTTGTCGCCGGCCCATTTTTTCGATCACTGCCAAACCTCACCTCACCTCACCTTACTTTACCAACTCACTCACTTCATCTCTCCTATGTCACATATCAAACTTCTACTCTATGACACAACGTACGCCATCGTCCTCGGTAAGGTATACAAATTTCCTAGAAATTTGATCGTGTTCATCTATAGATACATATACTTTCTGGTACACTCAGAAAAAATTCTTCTTGATACAACCAAAAATTTTGTTGGAATAGCCAAAATTTTGGTTCTCCCAACAAAATTTGGTTTTCCCAACAAAATTTTGGCTATCCGAACGAAATTTTTGGTTGACTGAACAAAAAATTTGATTGTGCATATAATAACCAAATTTTGGTTGTTATTTTTCTGAGTGTATTACATATGCGGAGGAAAAATATGAAGAAAACTATCGTATAGGGTATAACACGTGTCGAGGGGATATCTTATATGGTATGTATAGTGTAGGTCTATATATGCTACGCAGCCATACCTATATGAAGTGTTGTGAAAATTTCATATGTCATGAAAATATGGGTGTGATATTCTTCTATATACCTGATACTACAGAGGGATTGGAATAAGGAACCGTTACTTTTGTCATTCCAGCATATGATTTATCTAGAATACCTTTTGAGAACCTATCATCACGGCTATTAGTATGCTAATAGTCGAAACAGACGCATTGCCATACGAATAGTAAATGCAGTGTTAATAACACGTGTGAGATATATGAGAAGAAGAAGAAGAAGAAGAAGAGGAAGAATAAGAAGACGAAAAAAAGATGTAAAAAAAAAAAAAAAAAATTAAATAAATCGACGAAACAACTCCGCACGATCAGAAGCCGCACGATCTTGGCAATAACGAAGATATGAATAGGATTTAATGACTGACACTCCAACGTATGTCGTACCACACGAGCCACGAAATAAACGACATGGTAGGAACCTAGTATATCCTGCCTGCGGTATGGAAAAAATAAAAAAAAATCTGTCTTTCTTATAAAAATCGTGAATCAGAAAGACTCGATTTTCGTCTTCACATCCTGAGAAATAGATCGAAATTTTCGGATATTTATGGACATTCGGAATTCCAATTTTCTTAAACTACTCTACAAACGTTTATAAAAATTCGTAACCGTCTCAAACGAATTTCTGAAAAACGTGGACCTGGTTGGTTTTTGCATAACACCCTTCACCTTCCTATCTATTTCCCTATATTCTACATCGAGCAATGAATCAACCACCTTATTGTCTCCTTTCTGTAATACAATCAATTTCTTTTTTCTTCTTCTTTCTCTACCTCGTACTTTTTTTCATGGTGTATATATATAAGAGTATAAATTTGATATTAAGCGTGTACCTATATATGGTACGTGCAGTATAGATATTGTAGCCGGAATGCGGTCCAATTAGAGTATATAGTGCCCCACAGTTTCTCCCCCCGTTGGTGAGAATTAGTTTATTGCTCGTACGTACGCTGGATGTATATATATATATATATATATATATATATATATAGGCTGCATATAAGGTCTTAATGGTGCGGTTCAGTTTGCAGGCATCTCCATCCTCTCCTGACTCAACAACCTATCTCTTGGTGCATTTCAGCGTCTCTTTTTAACCAGCTAACAAATCAATTCAATGTTGATTAATGCGCACCTCGAGCGATCTCTTAATTACCTGAGTAATTACTTGATTGCCCATCACCGACGATCCCTACGTATAACGGGCGACTGTCCTCTAACCGTCGTCAGTTAATTCTTAGCGACGTTTAAGCCGCTTGTCACTTTCCCACTTTGTCATATCGTCAATTTCGTAGCTAAAGACCCAATACGATCCATATAGGACACAACGACGACGTGATTATCGGCGTGAGAGAGAAAGAGAGAAAAAAAAAAAAAATAATGAAGTTAATCTGTTGATTCGGATGTACAGATGGAATAATTTCAATGAAATTTAATCAAACTGTTATATTCATCCGAAGAATGATCAATCAATTGTATAATTTTTATATATTTTCATCATTAGTAGGTATATATCATCATTGAATTCTATCACTGAATCTGAACTAGTGTTGCACTGACTTTAATCAAAAAAATCATTTAGATTTGATCAAACAGTAAATTTTTCTGACCCGCTTGGAGAACGCGCATCCAAGTTAAAATACGGCTGCTAAAATACGGTTTAAGAGAAAAATTCTTCTCGAAAATTTTGTCTGAGATCAAATCACCGTATGCACTTGCGGCAATTCTTGCTGCGCTTTTGCGTGTGACCTCTTCAGTTATTTATTAGCAGCTCGAATCCTCCGGAATTGAACCACTTTGCGAATAAGATTAAGAAGAAGAAGAAGAAGAAGAAAAAGAAGAGCAAAAATCCCTGAAGTAAGTTAAAATGAATAAAAAAAATAGAATTCATCTTCATGACCTTAAAATTGAACGACGTTACTGACCACCACTTTAAGATCCGTATAGTGAAAAAGAAAAAAAGGGGAAAAAAAAAACAATTAAGAAGAAAACAGACAGCCCTTTTAAGAGCAAGGTTGTTCGCCTGTGGTCCCGAGACTTGGATCTTGGATCTTGGATCTTCGATCTTCGATCTGGCCCCGGCGATCCAAAGAAGAGCAGAACATCGACGGTTTAAAATGATTTAAATTGAATCTATCAAAACAGGAGACTGACGCTCCGCCCCCGCCGACCAGCGCGAGCCCCGAAGAAGAAGAAGAAGAAGAAGAAGAAGAAGAGGAGGACGAAGAAGAAGTCGAGCCAAGATCTGGGGGTCAGCATCTCGACCTGTGCTCCTGCTCGCCTGCTGACGGTCCATCAGATAACACTCTGTTTATATAACCTCTCACCTCTCATAATCCGCAGCGGCCTACAGATACTCCTCTTGGGTCCGCTAGATTTGATAGACAGGTCCACTATCTCTTCGTGATTGTTTAAAAGCCTTCGACGGAACCGCATCTCACCTACCCCCGCCTCTATAAGGTACCAATACGACGTCTGAAGTGATCTTAATGGGCGACTCATCGCACTTATTTAGACATGAACGGTGAATCATGGGATCGCGGTTTTATATATTATATGTATAATGTATATATGCATAATATGCATATATATATATGGCCATTAAATTAAGGAATAAGGCGCAGTATGGTTATAGTTATATGAATGTTGGAAATTTGTGTGTTCATTAAGAAACTGAAAACGACCGCTATACACGCAGATAAATTCTTGTAGATTATTGTAATTTCGTAAGGGTGTTAGTGCTCTACGGTTAATATAACCCTTTCGATTTATTTAGGATCCAATCCTAAGAGTTTATGCGAATTTCACAGCTGGATGCGGGGTCTCGACTGCACAGCTGGTTTCCGCGGTTCATTTCATTTCCACTGTACAACGATTATTATACCGACAATATTCCGACTCTTCGTATACTACATGTTGCGAACGATCCACGTATATACGGCGTTCGGAGTTTACTTAAAAGCGAAAAAAAAAAAAAAAAACAATAAATTTGAATCAAAGAATCAGAAATCGCGACTTATATTACGACTTGAATATATATATAGTATATATAAAAGAAATTATTCGAGAAATTGAATTCCTTGAGAATATAACCCGTACATGTTATAGGTAATAAAAAGCTTCTCGTCAACTTAAAATAAAGAAAAATTCAAACCACCCTGTAGATCGCAAAATGTTTTGCGCTTAACGGACCCCGAAGAAACTTTCATCCTCGAAGGATAGGCTCGTTCAGTAATTAGGAGGCAGGATTGCACCGCGGGGGGTACTGGCACAGACTCTAGGGACCTGCGCAGAGTATTAGTATAGGTATACACATTCGCCTTTGCTGACCAACAACGGAGTAGACGTAGTGGGAGTATATAGGCATATAAGTATAACGTTTATACGTTATTTATAAGAAAGAAAATTTGATCAGTATTTTTTTCTTCTTCTTCTTCTTTCTTCTTTCAATATAGTTGACCAGTGAAATTGACAGGAGATTTTTTAATTAGAGACTATCTCCGCTGATGCACCAACAGGCTTGTATAAGAGTTGATCTCGAGGATGGTGGTGGTGGAAGAAGAGGAGATCTCTTATACACATAGATAAGTATATATATATAAATATACATATATATAGTCGCAAAACTAAGTTCTTCTTTCAACTCTTCATTCTCCCGAACAAGAACGGTCGGAGAGGATAATTCATTTCCATCCAAGATGACGGGAGACCCTTTTGGCTGACGCGTGCAAACGAGGTAAACTCGGATGCCTTCAGTCTCCGGTGCTCTGGTATATAAAAAACGTGCTCATGCACTCTTTCGCTTCATTTTGTCTTATTATATACTCTCTCGTCCTCTCTTTCTCTTTCTCTCTCTCTCTCTCTTCGCATCTCGCCGCACTATTATATCTCTTGTTTAAACTTTGAACACATGCCGACTTTTTATCTCTATCTCAGTCTCGGCGTAGCTGTACCTCTGCCTTACATCTACGTCAGGTTTCTTAAAACCCGCGACGTCACTTGCACCACGACCTAATGTCATTATTAAAGATACCTATACGCGTGGTATAGGTAGTGTAGTATACGTCAAAGAGAAATGAGAAAAATCTCTAAAACGATTTTCGATTTCGTTAAAATTTTGGGAACCTTAGAACCTCGATACACCAACTAGTAGCAGAAAATAGAACTACTCAAAGAAGGCTAAAATTTCAAAGCCACGCCCATTCCAAGGATCCCAATATCCCCACACTGTAAAAAATGTTTGTAAATTTACAACACATTTAGTATATACAAAAGTTTTGCAAAATTACAAATGTGGTGTAGCAAAGTGAATTGCTATAAGCTTGTTCTGTAAATTTCCAAATAATTTCTTGATTTTGTTGAACTTTCATACGAAAAACACTAAAATTGTAGGTACATACTTGAATTCACAAAATTGTTTTGAATAGTACCGATAAAAAAGTTTTGTATAATTATTACTATAGGTACCCGATTTGTAATTTTGGCTGGATATTTTGCCTATCAGTTTTCAATGCATGTTTGGTGGAACTTGGTTATAGAAATTTCTAACAGTGCAATAAATTCTTCATAGGTATAATATGATAATTATTTTAACAACCGAATTATTTCCCCATACATTATATTACATATAGATATACATTTTCAAAGCATGTGCCTATATTATGAAAAATGTGCCCGTCTTTTACCCTTATAACCACACCCAGCCACCCACGTATGCCAAGATGTAAATCAAAAGGTTTCCATGCGCAGATATTCGCAATTACAAATCCGTGCATGACGCCGCGGTTGCAAGGGCAGGCGGCAGGTAGGTACCTACATCTATAAGGAATATCCTGGATGCATATCCACTCCACTGATGCAACCAACTCTGCAACAGAGTTAGGGTAGGGGATAGGGAGAGTTTACGTTACCAAGCTCATTATAATACCCGCGAGTGCTGCTTCGGAGAGGTTCTCTTCTCTTCTCTTCTCTTCTCTTCGCTTCTCATCTCTTTTCTTCTCTCTTAGTTTCTCTCTATATTCTTATTCTTCTTATTAATCTCTAACACAACTTTAAAAATGAGGCTTGCACGCATCCCTGAAAGGTTTTGGTACCCTTTACCCAACTAGTGTGGGATCCGCGCCAATTTATACCGACTATTTGGACCTTAGTATTTGGCCGTTTATAATGAGACGGTTCTTATGCCGGAGATGGATGACCGCGGTCCCGGTCCCTACCATATACTCATTCGATTCACTTCACCCGCAGGTCTTGACCTAACTTTTCTAGCTCAATTATATATATACGAAACGGTGTCAAAGAACAAAAAGAAAAAAACATCAGAATAAAAAAAAAAAAAAAAAAAAAAAAAATGACTGGTCAATTTATGATCTTTTGATTGTTATGATTATAACTATTATATTGTTATTTTTATTCACTGATATTATATAATATTATCGTGACTGCAGAAACAAGAACAAAAAAAATTTTTAAAAATTAAAAAAAAAATTAAAAAAAATTGAAAAAAAAAGAAGCGAAAAACCAAATCGATGACTAATTTGTTGGTTTACTTATACATGTACACGTGTTTACTTAGCGAGGAGATCGTCGGGATCGTGAGATAGTTAAACATCAGAGATAGATCTGTAGCAGAAAGAGTTTGCCGCCTTTGTGATGAGACCAGTCTGCCACAGGGTATATACAGGTAACGCACACTTGGCGATGTTTGGTGAAACAGTTTGACGCCGTTACATAATTACAAAGTAAACGTTGACTGTCTTTCTTTCACGAAAAGACAGCAACTTATAAGACAAATATAGATATATATATTTTGTCGATAAGAAATAGTATATACCTACTATATATATCCTAATCCTATCATTTTCTTTGCCATATATAATATGTATAAGTATATGACAAGATTTTCAATTTACACCAAGTGGTAGTTTTTTTTTTTTTTGTTTCTTTTCTCTTTTCCGTTATATCAATTAAGGCCCATCCCTAGTCGCCCACCTCCTTTTGATCGAAATGTGTTACATTTCGATTATTATTTGAGCCCGGGCGTCAAAAACGCGAAAAGGCCAACTTAGCGCAAATTCTATTTCAGTTCCGAACACATACGTCCAAGAAAATGTTAGTTTCGTGCGAAAATCGAGTCTACAGATGGTTTTTACATTGTTCAAAAATTATTCGAATTCGATTTCCTCGGCCAACAATGTAAAAACCATCTGTAGACTCTATTTTAGTACGAAACGAACATTTTTTTGGACTTATGTGTTCGGAATTGAAATAGAATTTGCGCTAAGTCGACCTTTTTTGCGTTTTTTACGCCTGGGCTCAGATAATAATCGAAATGTGACACATTTCGACCAAAAGGAGGTGGGCGACTAGGGATGGGCCTTAAGAAATTTATATAATTAATTACAGAACGTTGTTATTATTATTATTATCATTCTTATTATTATTATTCTTATTATTTATATTTATATTACGAGGGTAAATAATTTAACTGAAATACTGCACGGTTGTATACATATACAGATGGTATTATTATATGATAAACTGCCATTTCCTTGAGGGCAAACAAAATCGATTTCCACTTAGCACTGAAGCTGTTAGTTATAAATGGTATTAATTTGTTTTTGTATACCTGAAGCATATAGTATGGCGGGGGTGTGGATGCGTGTCTCGATGCTATACATCATTTTATACAATTTATATACACACACCTATATATATATATGTATACAGAAAAGATCTCCACCCTGCGCAGGTTCGGTGAAAAGAAGTAATATAATTGACGATTTGATAGTTGATACCTCTCTAGATTATTTTTATTATTATTACTTTTTTTTTTTTTTTTTTTGCGATTTATGAATTATACGCGATAAAATTGACGATTATTGTATATTATATATATATATATATATATATATATATATATATATATGAGTAATAAGTAAAAGAGAGAGAGAGAGAGATGTGAGATATTGTTGTGGAATGTTAAGTGAAGAAATATGAAGGTGAAACAGATCGGCCAGGTGCGTGGGTGTGGGGGGCTGAAGGTGTTACAAAATACGAAATTGGGCCCATTTGTTCCAGTGCCCTCTGTGAAAGCGGCCCGCTGTGCCCCGGGGAACTAAAGAACCCCCTCTCCCCCCCTTTGACCCCCCCCCCCCCCCCCCCCCTCCCCCCAAATACTATAAATCCTTCGAGGTGTTAATACGTTCACACACACTTCGTGGTTCTTCATCTTCTTCTTCTTCTTTCTATACTATAACCCTACCCGCAGCACGAACTCGTTCGCCCTTTTATACTGCTATTAATACTTATCCTCGGTTCTCTATATATATAAGAACGAATGTTCATGTGAAATATTCGTCTAAAGAAGAGCAGAGCGGTTCCTTGTTCTTTTTTTTTTTTTTTTCTTCTTCATAGTATATCTTTTTTATCCGTATATATATATATAGGTAGGTAGGTAATATTATATTATTAACCGAATAGGTATACATCGAGATTCATTTCGAAAAAAAATTTAGTTTTATGGAAAATCAAAGATAAAGGAAATAAATTTGAAACAAAAATAAATAAATAAATAAATAAATAAATAAAATTATAAAAAAAATATACTCACAGCTCCACAGTTGGATTCTCAAAACAGTCCGAAAGTAGTAGACTCGTATATCTGCAGCAGAATCAAAAAAAAAAAAAAAAAAAACGACAAATGTATTAATTTTGAATCGGATACCTATACATTCTATGATGATGAATCTTTTTTTCTCATAAGATATTTTATAATAGATAGTTTCATATAAGACACACATAATAAATACATACATACGAATACGTATACGTATGTGTGCAGAAGTATTTAGGTATACCTGCTGGTACCATGCACGTATATGAATATATATATATATATATATATATAGCATTAAGATAATTAATGAATGTGGAGTTATATAAACATATCAGAAGCGTTCAAATGTCTTCCTTTATCTTTTATTTTTTAATTTATTTTTCAACTTTTTTTCTTTTTTTCTTTTTTTCTTTCTTTGGTACCTAATTTTTTTTTTTTTTTTTTCAAACCTACCTCTCAAGTAAAACCTCGAGACATTATAATAGCCAAGTTAATTGCTGTAACTGATCCGATAGAAAAATAAATGTTCAGGTTATAATAATAATTACAGGTGCAAAATTACGGGTGATCGTTAACCGAGGTGGAACAACAAAAAAAAAAAAAATACGAAACGAAACGAAACGAGAAAGAAAGAAAGGAGAGAAAAAATAGTAATAATAAAAATAATAACTGAAAATGATTGATTACGAAAATCTAAGACTTTCAATATATATATATGGTTCTAGAAATACATACATACACACACACACACATATATATATATATATATATGTATACTATATACGAGATTAAAGACTTGGATATCGTTTTCTGTTGTGGATTACTGTTAGACGTTTTCATCCTTGCTGCACAAATCGTATGGATTCGTGTCTGAAAAATCTGGAAGAGGACCCGCTGTGGGTAATCGTACAATTACGTTAGTCGTCGTCGCGATGAACTTGAGAGTCTCACATATATATATATATATATATATATAGGTATGTTTATATATATATATATATATATATATATGCGTGGCCAGTTCTACTCGGACTTTTCGTAACGCGGCGTGAAACATAATAATTAGTTCCAGTTTAGCGCGGTAATGAGTGTTGCGCCCATTACGTATCATAATTGTACGCAAACGGCTATTAAAATCGACCTTATAAGCCTTATAAACACGCGCCCGGTATCGCCCGCATCTTCAGGGCCCGCGGTAATACCCTGTAATTTCCGACATTCTACACCGCGCGTCCAAACGCCCGATCTTCTCGAAGAGAACCTTCCTTCCTTTATTCTTATTATTCTTATTCTTATTCTTATATACTGATTCCTCCATCTTACTCGTAGGTAGGTACCCTACTATAGTCTTCTTCATCTTCATCTAAAACCAGCCGCCGCTAATTCTTTAATCCTTTATACATTCACCCGCGATCGTCGGTCGGTATATAAGAAGCGAGATGTTATAATGTATACCCTACCCTAAGAAGAAGAAGAAGAAGAAGAAGAAGAAAAAACGAAAAAATAAAAAATAAGAATAAGAAAAGAAAGTAAAATAAAAAATAATTAGTAATACCTGCACTAATATAATTGATTAAAGAAACCAATATTATAGATTCTTAAAATCAAATAATTTTTCGAAATTTCATTATTAGTTTGAAAAATAAATATATTATCGGTCCACACGATTCACGCACACTTACTAAGTGTTCGTTTAAATATAGTTGGTGATATTATCGCAAAGTTGGAATGCAAATGATTAGAAGCTTGTATAAATCGTTGAATTTCTATCGATCCTAAGAAGAAGAAGAAGAAGAAGAAGAAGAAGACGAAGTACGAAGGACGAAGGACGAAGAAGAAGAGAATATAAGTTTTCCGCAGCTGCATTTATAAGAGAGGCACGCGATTCGCCGCCAATAGGCGCCGAGGGTTCGTCACGGGGTCAAACGATCGAAAGATAAGCTTTGTTATTTCACCGACGTATAGGTTTCGAACCGATCCTTTTTTTCCTTACCCGGTCAAGAATTGCCTGCAGTATTTCTGGTCCAGATTAAATTAAGATAAATCTTCATGGTGGGTGTGTAGCTTATATACATCTAACTTACATACATATATATATACTATATATATAATACTTATACACATGCGCGATCGCATACATCATTTGGCGATCTCGTTTCTCCCAGTTTTTTTTTTTCTTTTTTTGTTTGAAATTTTGAAAATAAACGAGAATCATTATACCCGCGATCACCCCGATTTATAACGTGATAAATATTATATTCGAGGTATATTATGATCGATTCGATAAATTAATTGCTTATAATATATAAAATATATTTATAAAGAATTTTTTTGTTTGTTCAAATTTACATATCGTTCAAAATGATAATTTATCGATTATTTGTAACCGCGAGGAAATAACAGCATTCTAGTATTCGCCGTATTATGGACGCAGACTTTCACGTATCTGATCGTAAGTATTGACGAACTGAATGAGGATCCCGGAAAGCTATAGATAAGTATCTTAAAATCGTAGGCAATAAATATATCCAACAGTGGCGGTGGTGCAGGTTGGTCAAAGCCGCAAGTGACGAGCGACGATGTATCAGTCTCTGATGTGCTGCACGAGAACCCCTTCACCGATGCATGCCATTGCGAAGTGTCTCGTATCGTTTTAAGATAACGGGGATATACACGAGATCGTAGAATCCCATGCATAAATCGAGGATCAAGATTTTCTCCATAAAGTTTATTTAAAAGAAAAAGAAAAAGAAAAAGAAAAGAAACAACATAAAAGCGATTTCCATCACACACACACATATATATATATTAACGAGTCTGATTATCATTCGTTTCGACTTAGCGCACCTTTCAACCTTCTGAACCTCGACCTAAACGGTTAAACGTCCGTATTGATCAATGAAAATAAAAGGGCACCGCTTTGTATTGTCTGACGTTTACTAGACGTTGAAAGTATTATGTCTTACCTATAGACACCTTTTCGTATCTTATTCGATAGTCAAAACGGAACTGCATATATATATGTGTGTGTGTGTGAGAAACGAAACGTGTGTGGTTCACAGTTCATAGTAGTGTACAGACGCTAGTCCACGATCCATTAAGAGAAGAGAAATGGTAGGGTGGTCTGAACGACTCCAAGAAGCGCCAGTATTTATATCGGTATTTCTAGGAAGCGTGATCTTTGCACTTCGGCAGCTGTATCTCGCGGCTTAGCTCGTAGTACCCAACAGCAGGGAATGCAGCCTATTGGCTCCGACACCTTAGATGATGTTCTTTTTTCTTTATGGGTCGATTCAAAGCTGAACTGTACCGTACTGTACTGTACTGGTACAGCTGACCCGTCACTCGACTCGACTCGACTCCACTCTACTCCACTCCACTCCACTCCACTCCACTCCACTCCAATCCACTCCACTGAAGAGCACCAGGTACTATCCCCGATCCTGATCTGAACGTCTATTTAAACAACAGTTCAGATCAGACTGAAGTTTCGATAAGCAGATATGAAGAATTTCAAATTCAGGAAATAACAAACGAATGCATGAAGCATATGTAACGAACGGCTCTATTAGGTATCCGACAACCCAACTCGGGCTAAATTGCGCGTTTGACTTTACCTAATCATATCTGATTGTCCCAGTGAAATATAATGGAGGTTTTAAATCACCGAGCTAAATTCGGTATGTATATATATATATATATATATTAGACTGATTTGAGGTAACGACGATTTTTTCGTTCACTCTCGGCGTTACCCAAAAACTTGAGAAGATAGTCAGACAAGATGTATGGTGAAATTTAGGGCCTCTAGAACGATGTTAAGGGGTGTCTCAACGGTCTTTTCGAATTCCCATCTGAATAACATAGGAAAATTTTTTCCCAATCGGTTGAATTGTACCTCATCGTATGGTACATCACCTACAGGGTGGATCGCCCCCAATCTGAGTTCATTAAGGTTGGATCGAAGTGAGAAAAATCGGAATTTCACCCCCTGGTCAGATGGGGTGAAACGGCGGAGAAAATAAAATCAGAAAATTATTTTTTCAATGCAAAAATTCCAAAAAATTCTAAAAAAATTCTAAAAAATTGGAATAAACGTAATAGTACTCCTGAAAGTTTCTATTCATGAGACAACCCCGAAAAAATTAGATTTTATGATTTTTTTGTGAAGGAAAATATCACTAATAATCCTTTATAGCTTTTAAAAATCATAAAATCTCATCTTTAGGGGCTGTCTCATGAGTAGAAGTTTTCAGGAGTACTATTACGTTTATTCCAATTTTTTAGAGTTTTCTTTTAGAATTTTTTGGAATTTTTGAATTGAAAAAATTATTTTCTTTTTATTTCCTCCGCCGTTTCACCCCATATGACCAGGGGGTGAAATTCCGATTTTTCTCACTTCGATCCAACCTTAATGAACTCAGATTGGGGGCGATCCACCCTGTAGGTGATGTACCATACGATGAGGTACAATTCAACCGATTGGGAAAAAATTTTCCTATGTTATTCAGATGGGAATTCGAAAAGACCGTTGAGACACCCCTTAACATCGTTCTAGAGGCCCTAAATTTCACCATACATCTTGTCTGACTATCTTCTCAAGTTTTTGGGTAACGCCGAGAGTGAACGAAAAAATCGTCGTTACCTCAAATCAGTCTAATATATATATATATAATATTAATATATATATATATATATACTAATATATATATATATATATATAATATTATATATATATATATTAGACTGATTTGAGGTAACGACGATTTTTTCGTTCACTCTCGGCGTTACCCAAAAACTTGAGAAGATAGTCAGACAAGATGTATATATATATATATATATTAATATTACACAAACATGCGTAAGACAAATTATTTTATAGATCGTAAATAATAATCGCGAAAATTGTATAACTAATCAACATAGCAGAGACAGTAATTAGTTTAAACAATGGGGTATAGAAGATCCTTCGGAAAAATAAAACAAGAAAAAGTTATAATAATAGTACGCTGAGTTTAGAAAAGTTCGAATCTTCTGTCAACGGCGAGCGTAGTTTGTTTATATACTATTTATACCTACTTATTGAACGTTAATTCGCTGTATATAAGAAAAAAAGCGTACCTTATAATACCAACGACCCTTCAGAATAGTTTTTTAGTTTTCAAATCTCAATAAACAATAATAATAAGCGTTAATAACGACGCAGCATCTCAGCGCTCTCGGAGTCTGACCACCTCGCCGTAGCCCATAGCAACGAATAAACAAGATGCAACTTCACGCGGGCTAACAGGCCGTTGCCCGTAGCAACGAGTTTAAACAAGATTCAAAATCACATATAATATTAATATCATACTATATATAATATTATATTATTATATTATATTATTAATGTTATTAATATTATATGTTATTTAATATCATATTATATACTATAAATTATATTATATATACTATTTATAATATTAATATCATACTACGTCACGAAAACTATATATATTAATATTACACAAACATGCCTAAGACACATTATAGATCGTAAATAATAATCGAGAGAATTATATATAACTAATCAACGTAGCAGAGATAGTAATTAGTTTAAATAATGGGGTAGAGAAGATCCCCCGCAAAGATAAAACAAGAAAAAGTTATAACAATAGTACGCTGAGTTTAGAAAAGTTCGAATCTTCTGTCAACGGCCACGGCTAGCGAGCGAAGTTTGTTTATATACTATTTATACCTACTTATTGAACGTTAATTCGCTGTATATAAGAAAAAAAGCATACCTTATTATACCAACGACCCTTCAGAATAGTTTTTTAGTTTTCAAATCTCAATAAACAATAATAATAAGCGTTAATAACGACGCAGCATCTCAGCGCCCTCGGAGTCTGACCGCCTCGCCGTAGCCCATAGCAACGAATAAACAAGATGCAACTTCACGCGGGCTAACAGGCCGTTGCCCATAGCAACGAGTTTAAACAAGATTCAAAATCATATATAATATAATATTATTAATTATTATATTATATTATATTATAATATTATATTATATATGTTGATATTATATATATACTATATATAATATCAACATATATACTAATATATATATATATATATTAATATTACACAAACATGCGTAAGACAAATTATTTTATAGATCGTAAATAATAATCGCGAGAATTATATAACTAATCAACGTAGCAAAGATAGTAATTAGTTTAAACAATGGGGTAGAGAAGATCCCCCGCAAAGATAAAACAAGAAAAAGTTATAACAATAGTACGCTGAGTTTAGAAAAGTTCGAATCTTCGGTCAACGGCGAGCGAAGTTTGTTTATATACTATTTATACCTACTTATTGAACGTTAATTCGCTGTATATAAGAAAAAAAGCATACCTTATTATACCAACGACCCTTCAGAATAGTTTTTTAGTTTTCAAATCTCAATAAACAATAATAATAAGCGTTAATAAAGACGCAGCATCTCAGCGCTCTCGGAGTCTGACCACCTCGCCGTAGCCCATAGCAACGAATAAACAAGATGCAAGTTCACGCGGGTTAACAGGCCGTTGCCCATAGCAACGAGTTTAAACAAGATTCAAAATCATATATAATATTAATATCATACTATATATAATATTATATTATATATGTTATATTATTATATTATATTATTAATGTTATTAATATTATGTATTATTTAATATCATATTATATACTATATATTATATTATATATACTATTTATAATATTAATATTAATATATATATAATAATATATAATACATAATATATAATCGTACTATATTATATAAAGATATCGCCGCCACCGCCGTGTCAAGAATTCTATCCTCGGCTATTTTCGGCTATCTTCGGCTATCCTCGGCTATCCTCGGCTAACCGGATTCGGATAACCGGAGATAGCCAAGGATAGCCGAGGAGAGCCGAAGAGAACCGGAGAGAGCTGAGAAAAGCCGAAGATAGCCGAGGATATCCTAGATTAACCGAAGATAGTCGAGGATATCCGAAGTTAACCGAAGATAGCTGAGGATAGCCGAGGATGGCCGAGGATTGCCGAGGACGGCCGAAGATAGCCGAAGATGGCCGAAGGGAGCCGGATAGCCGAGGATAGCCGAAGACAGCCGAGGATAGCCGAGGACGGCCGAGAATCACCGAGGATAACCGAAGATAGCCGAAGGGAGCCGAACCCGGTCCTCCTTTCGGTCCAAGGCCCAGGAAAGGGGAGAGGGCGAAAATAGCCGAGGATGGCCGAGGATAGCCGAATATTAATATATATAATAATATATATAATACATAATATATAATATTATTATATAGATTAATATATATATATATATATATACATATATGTATATATTAGACTGATTTGAGGTAACGACGATTTTTTCGTTCACTCTCGGCGTTACCCAAAAACTTGAGAAGATAGTCAGACAAGATGTATGGTGAAATTTAGGGCCTCTAGAACGATGTTAAGGGGTGTCTCAACGGTCTTTTCGAATTCCCATCTGAATAACATAGGAAAATTTTTTCCCAATCGGTTGAATTGTACCTCATCGTATGGTACATCACCTACAGGGTGGATCTGACCAGGGGGTGAAATTCCGATTTTTCTCACTTCGATCCAACCTTAATGAACTCAGATTACGGGCGATCCACCCTGTGGGTGAGGTACCATACGATGAGGTACAATTCAACCGATTGGGAAAAAATTTTCCTATGTTATTCAGATGGGAATTCGAAAAGACCGTTGAGACACCCCTTAACATCGTTCTAGAGGCCCTAAATTTCACCATACATCTTGTCTGACTATCTTCTCAAGTTTTTGGGTAACGCCGAGAGTGAACGAAAAAATCGTCGTTACCTCAAATCAGTCTAATATATATATGATTAGCAACAGCAACAGCATAGCTGGTTTGATTAAGAATCGTGAAATGTTCTTTATGATTGAGAGCATCGACGTGTCTGCGGATGAGACCATGCGCCCGCATCGTGGCGGTACCTAATATAACGCGAAGAATAGAAAGTGATTACCCCATTTTAATCAGGATATGTATAATAAATTCTGATATAGGTAGGTGGATATGTGAAATTTCATTGGCAATCAAAAAAATACTCTGGTCTTTTAACGCGGTTTGGTTATGGGTATATATAATATACGTTGGTTATAGGTGTAGGTGTTGTGTTACACACGTCTAGTTTGATTCCCAATCAGGCGTGTCTGACATACTATATGGTGGCTGCAGCACGGTTGTACTAATCGAGGTGATCATTAATAACTAGTAATTGCCAGAAATTAATCAAGAAAAATTAGTAACGATTGTACACTCTTTTAGGCACATTAATATCTCAAACCAATTCTGTATATATATATATTACCTTATTAAAAAATATCATCTTATTGATTGATCACCGTATACGACGCACTATGGGGACCCTGTGCTACTATCTGGGTCTAACGAACCATTTAACTATTTTCGTACCTTATTATATACCTACCTTATAGAATATCAGTGATCTAACGCGAAACGGATATATATATATATATATATATATACCTATATATATATATATATACCTATATATGCCTACTTATATACACTAACCGAATGGGATGGTATTTTCGAATTTAGAAAATGAATTATGATTGGCTGACTTAATACGACGTGTAACCGCTGCACTGTAATACTCGAATGAGAAATAGGACTTGCACAAGCTTAGTATGGTGTATGTACATACATACGGGGATACGTAACCCTTCATAAAATATGACATAATTAAGCAACATATGTTCATTACAATAGGCCCGAAAATTCCTCACCCGTCAAATTAATTGTGAACAAGCGGTATTCGAGTGGCTTTAACTTGTGCATGCTGTTCGGTAGCCTTCGAGTACCACACTTACCCACATATATACTTACAGATATATATCTATAAATCTGTGAACGAAACCTCTTAAAGCACACATATCTACCTACCCGGGCTACCTTTTTCTCTCCTTACGGAAGCTCTCGAGATTATCCCCCTGCTCACTGGCCACTGACCACTGCACTGGTCTTCCAGCAGCCCGCTTCCACAACGACCGGGCGTCATTCGTCTGGGCATTGTGCCGCTCACAGTGGGAGCGTATTCCTTTTCGTATAGGTATACATGTATCTATACGTATAGGTACGAGTGCCCCCTTGTCTATGTGCTCGAGGTTAGCATAATGCGGTAGATATATGGGCTCACGACCTGTGGTCATACAGATTCTAATGGGGACATAACTGAGTCTGCTTCTGGGAGAGATTGTGTTCAAGATTACGTTCAGTTTTAACCCCATATATATATATATATGCATCTGCAGACTGCGCCGGAATACCACCTCGATATTAAATATTGACAAAAATTTTCGACTTTTAACAAATATCCACATGCTCGTGATCAATTTTTAACATATAGACAAGGTTCCAAGCTATAGTAGGTTACAGCCAATGAATTTTAAACACCCACCCTGCATCGCGTATATATATATATCAGATGCGAAACGATAAACCGATATAAGAATCTATGAGAGAATGTGACTATTTTTATTTATTGGATTCGTTGAACGGTCATAGAAGATGAACTTTTGGACCGTTAATTTATAGTTTGATAATCAGTTGAATTTTAATGATTTAACAATATTTATAAAGCCTCGCCACGGTTGCGTATATATAGGTAGTACCGTAGAAAGATATACAAGTGGGGTTTTCTGTGCAGTTATGTGATTAAGGAAGAAGTCATGGGTTATGACCATCCAATGCATTTTAAACAGCTTAACGTATGACATATTTGCACCTGTATCCGTGTGTAGGACGAGGCGTACCTACTTCTTCTTCTTCTTCTTCTCCTTCTTCTTCTTCTTCATCTTCTTGTTTTTCTCATTCAACTAACTTCTAGTTTTGCTTCTTGTAGCGGTTTTTTTCAAAACTGGTCTGGGTATGCCTATACGTACCCGTGTTCACGTTCCCATAGTCTCATCTCATATATATATATATATAAATGAGTTCTGTTTCTCCTGATTAAGATTCAAACGTGTATTTTAATTAGTATTATACGAACACCGCCCGCGCTAACGTCACGTCCAAAGATTTTTGCATTTGCAAATTAAAACGCGACAGTTCAACGACACGAAATATAATAAAATATACAGATTACTCTTCTGGCTATGGCTATACGTTTTATATATATATATAGTATTAAGAAGGGATTTTAACAACGGAGTGCACGTATAATATCAAATGAATCGTCGAGGTATCATCATTCCTTGTAATCAAAAAAAGAAATGCCATTTTATTGACATTGCGGTTAATAAGATGGTACATATGAACCCTGAACCACCTTAACGAGCCACGGTTTAATACCACTAAAAGACTCTTTAAAGTCTAGGCCTCGGTTGACCGGCAGCTAAAGTATGGCCAGGAACAATTTCGCCTCTAACGTGTGAAATTACAGCTGCGGCTATTTCTATACGCATTCGCAATATCTTTCCTTTCTTCTTCTTCTTCTACTTCTTCGTCTTCTTTCCTGCAGTTGAAGCCGACCATAAGAGAGCGAACGAGCCTCACTGCTTCTTCTTCTTCTTCTTCTTCTTCTTGGCCTTTCGATCCGCGCCAAAGTGACTGGCGAGGTGGCAGGTGTGCACGTAGTGGAGTCCACCCACCATTACTTATATCTATACTCGGGTAGATGTGCGACGTAATGCATTTCATTTCATTTTTATTTCTTTTTTTTTTTTTTAATATTAATAAAATTAACGATTCATCAATATTACGAATAATTAATAAATAAACTAGCTGATAAATGAACGTTCAAAAAATTGGTAAAATGGTCAACGGATTAGCTGATATGTGTGGGAAGACGCATGTGTGTTATTCTATTCTAGAGTGATTTTCCCATTCACTTGAACACCGCGGCAGTAAATCAAGTTATTATCTGTTAAAGCAGAAGAGGACTTTCTAGTTAGCGTAGGCAGTAAGGTATATATAAGGTGTATAAGGTGTATTATATATATGTATATATATATTGTATATATATAAAAATAATAAATCTGTGGTAAATGAGTTGAAAAATTTTCTATAAGGTTGTTTGCGCGTATATCATGCATCGATGTGTTATTATAAAGATATATATACGATTCGTACGTACAACTATATGTATACCTAGATGCATGGCCGTTAGATATTTGCTAAGATTTTTAGATTGAATATACTGCCACATAAATACCTACTAATGTAAAAGGGTATATATATACATATATATATATATCGTACGATTCTTCTTTCATTGCGCAGTAGATCTGTTGGTTAGAGGTGTATATACTACCGAGTCATCGAAGGTAATGATAATTAGTCGAATTGCACACCGCTGCAACAGGTTCACGTCAACACCGTCAGCTAAGACTTAAGAATAAATATCTCTGTTCATATAGGTATACATATGTGTTGATATATATTATATATATTTGTGTGTGTGTTTGCGTTACAAGTTTCTCATCATATATAATTGTATTCTGTTTATTATTCATCGTGGCCATTACGGGCAATCATTAAATAAACAGAAATAGATATGATTATAAAGGCAAGATTCGATTTCTGCGCGTTTCATCAATATACCGCAAGGATACACCTGCATATGTAACAAAATTGAAATAGAAGAAAATGAATGAGGATAAAAAGTCCGGCCACATTGCAATTATATGTAAAAATCATTCCCGTAGGATATATGCAAAGGAGTTCTTCTCTGGTCCTAACGAGCAAGTAACACTGGCCTACGCGGTGCACCGCTCGCGAGTGAACCGTATGAACCAGATATAGTCTGGCCCGAAGGCCTGTCGCAGTAAATAATCATTTTCATAGCTGCGCATCGCATCGGCGGTGGTCATTTTGAAACACTTGAGAGTAAAGATTAGCCTGAGGCGGCCACAAAGTCACCGGTTGCAGTGTCTTTCCTACCGTAAGATCGAGGCTCCGGGGCTTAAGAGCTGTAGTCGGTACAAGTCGTTGATCCAGTAGCAAAAACCTGCGGGACAATGCCGTATCCTATATGTATACGCTGTTGTAAAGACGATTGTTTGAAATTGGATGGATTTAATCGAAAGGATTTCGCTCCGCGTTAAGAACGATTTCATTTGATTGTCACTTTAATGACACCGTGAGGAAACGGTACGAGGATTACTCATCGTGAGATAGTGCACGCTGCTGCTGCTGCTGCAAAAGCATCAGCAGAATTGAATTGAACAATTCTTTGATAATATATAGAATAAGAAAGGTTGAGCTTGGTAACTAACAGGGAAATTGAGCCCTGAGTCCAGACTCCGCACAGGTCAAGACCCGAACGCAAGATCAAGAAGGTTAACTCCAGAAACCGCAGAGTCTGTCACGATCGGTTTAGGACTCATTACTTTGAGACCGCAAAAGTAATTCGGATCCCATCTCGGAATGCCAGCTGTAACATTACCTAGGATATACAGATATCTACCTTTCTACATGGAAGTTGTTCAGTCTTCACTGTGTGAGGATCAGCGAAGTGGATTCAGCATATGCAACAAGGAGAACTGCCCACCTGCAGTTAGAAGCTAGTACATGAGATACTGAGATATGAAATTCAGAGACTAAGTTAACCCGAGTCTGCCACTGCATCAGTGGAAGTCTGGTATGCGGTGCTAATTAAACCAAGCCATGGTGACATTAGGCGGGAGATGATGAAACGAGAATAGGACATGGAAGTCGTGCAACGTACGAACGAACGAACTAACGCCTCCTCATCGTCGGCAGGTTTGCTGCTACTGCTTCAGCGCACTAGCCGACTTTAACATCGTGAAGATGTGCTCCTCCTGGACTACGTATTACCCGTTAGACATGCCCGTACCGCTGATATATTGGCCTGAGCAAAAAACACACTGCTCTTACTTCCAACCTCATCCTCATCCTCATCCTCACCCTCATCCACATCCACATCCCGATGCCCAGCCGTTACTCTCCATCCGCAGCATTACGAACAGTGATGTAATAAACTTTTACCTATCCTAGGTAGGTTATATAGAAGGAATCTTCGTACGGAATCGCAACTGCATGCAGTGGCTAAGCTATATCTACGACCTAAAATATCCTTAACGCATGTGCGATTCCGATGATGATAATCTGGCCGTGTTATTGTAAGTATTCAATTTCCTTTCCAGTTAAACGCGTAAAGTTGAGATCCACGATCAGTGTAATCGGAGTGATGGTGACGAGGGACGTTATAGTCGACCTGGTGGCTGTATATACGAGTCGGTATACGTATTGTGCGGCGGTAACGCGTACATAAGGAATAAGTTTCTTTGTAGGCGTGTATAGAAAATACGTAGCGACTTGAAGCGGGAGTAAAAGACTCTGGACAGGTGAGATAATCAACCCGGCATGGCAGAGGCAGAGGCATAGGTATAGGAACGAAGCTCTGAGCGGCTCGCAGTAATCACTCCGTATACGAAGTCTTTTAGTGTTCTTGGGATGGCATCAACCAACCAACCAACCAACCAGCCAGCCAGCCTAGCCGGGGTGAAAGATTACACCTTCTGGCTATATTTAAACAGTTTCTTTGGATCATCTTCTCAGCGCGGGGGAAAACTGTTACGAAAAGGTCATTTCCTAGTGAGTAGAGGTAGGTACCTTATACCGATGCGGACGCGACGATGAGTCCCAGGTATAGGTAGAACATATACCTAACCCATCGTTTGATGTACTGTTCTTTAAACATTTCCCGTTCCTATGTACGAAGCCCCTTCGGGGGTTGGTTGTATAACATTTTATTTTTTTTATCATCTTTGTCTTCGAAGCACGTTATTCTTTTATATATATATATCGTAGGATATTTTCATATCCGACTTTTGATGGTTCGAAGATGTACGACCACACAGGAGAGTCAATCCCGGTCACCGCTTCTTCTTTGGTCCTCTTCTTCTTCTTATTCTTATACTTCTTCTTCTTCTTCTTCTTCTTCTTCCACCGATCCAGTATTTTATTGACGTCGAAGAGATGCGATGCGATGCAATGCGGCAGTATTTCCGTTTAACAATACGCGAGCTGTCCTGGGTCGCGCGTTACTGCACACTCGATACTGATTTACCGTGCGTTTAATTTGTAGGCGGCCGCCATTAAACAATCCATAAAGGAACATGCGTAAAACACTCCACCCTGTTGCGCCCAGGACGCGTACGGTACGATTTATTCATATTCAAATGCGTCTCTCCTTTATGACCATGGCAACTCGCATATATGTGCCCGGAATAGTTTGACGCGACCACGACGTACTTCAAGCTCGTCATGTTGCCGGGTTAAACGGTATTCCATGTTGTTAGGCGTTCTTTCATTACTAGCTTTATTTTACTCGCCGCCATTCGCATATTTAGACAAAGAGAGAAAATTTAGAGTTTCAAACAACGTGAAAAGAAAATTCACTCTTATCGTTAATATAATATCCAGATTATCCCCCGTTTCAAACCAAACTGTCCAACTCTTAGCTGCTTCAAGATTGGATTGAACGCAGTTCGAACAGGTGAGAAAAATTGGCAAATCTCAAACTGACGGATGAATTGGATTTAAACAGAAATTAATAGTTTAAATGAATTTCGAAAGAAAGAAAAAAAAAATATATATATATATATATATATATATATATATATTCAATGCGCGTGATTTCTTTCGCGCAGTATATATCCGCGTATTTGAAACGTGTTTCGCTTAGTCGCGGCACGTAGCTAAAATCGTGTCGTAAATCATTAAATTCTATAGAACGTAAATAGCTGGTGAATATTATCGTTATCATTAAAGTTTCTCGTCTCCTATGTTCTTAACCTCCCAGCATCACCCCAGTAAAAGATCTGTGGAAAGCATCGAAAGGTCGAAGATTCTTTTGAGAAAATATAAGAAGAAGGAACCTGGACTGTCGTTTCTAACGAGTCGTGGTGGTCGTATAGGATATATCTCCTCATCTCCTCATCTCCTCATCTCCTCATCTCTTCTTCTATTTCAAAGCCAACTCTTCACTTCACTTCACTTCTTAGTTTCTCTCAGCCCATATTATACTCTAGTTTATTGTTCGGTAAGGAGATACTAGGTATATAATATACCTTTATAAATTTAAATCGAGTCAATTTTCGTTACTTATTTTCTTATTTATTAAACACGCTATATGAACATATTATATGCATATGCATATGCATGTTGCATGTATGACAAGGGTCTCCCTATACAGCTACTACATATAATATACAGTTAAAATGAAATTATACTTATATGATCTAGGAGGAGGTATGTAACTAATTTAGAAATATTCACCGGGAAGTAATTACGCAGAATATCCCACCATAGCAGACACCTGGTCCCGGTTTCACATCACCACACCGTATACAATAAACATATGCATGTATATGTGTTTATGTATTATATATATATATATATTATATATGCGGCATAAACGACGTTAGTTCGAGACGCGTTTTTTATTCTACTAGATGGATTTTTACAAGCCAAGATTTTACACTATGCTTGCTTGCTTGCTTGCTTGCTTGCGACACGTGTTCACGCCATATTCAATAATTAACACAACTAAGTGCGAATGACGCAGTGCGCGTCTAGAAATATTAGAGAACTCCCACATTCCCTGAAGCAGGTTCATAAAATTATGGGGGAAACAAAATGAATAAAAATTGAAAAAAAAAAAAAAAAATATCTACAAAAGCAGTCATTCCACTGTTATATATATAGGTATACACGCATATACATACACGGTTGGGACTTTCATTCAGAAGACTAAGAAAGAAGATGAAGAATAAGAAGATGAAGAAAAAGAACGAAGCCGTTCCCTGAAACGTAAATGTTTTTTTCAGTCTCAAAGTACTTTATGCATTTGCAGTTCGGTTCCACTCTGTACACAAAT
Source organism: Tenthredo mesomela (assembly GCA_943736025.1). NCBI lineage: Eukaryota > Metazoa > Arthropoda > Insecta > Hymenoptera > Tenthredinidae > Tenthredo > Tenthredo mesomela. The sequence continues at coordinate 28,758,310 of OX031018.1, forward strand.
GTTTCTACTCGCACTTCTCATGTCGATGAGTATGAAGAGAGTCCATAAGGGCATATCACAGGACTCGGCGAGTTCTTTCCGTATATTATTGCACAGTGCGAAACAACGAATCTTTTGTACGAGTAGCAATATATATATATATATACGTGCGTAGTCGGCGAAGTTCTTTAAGTTGAAAAAAAAAAAAAATAAAAAAAAAAAAAAATAAAATAAAAAATAAAAAAAAAAACATATCTCCGATATTTACACTGTGTTGAACAGCAGGTATCAGCCCATAGGCACGCTTTAGCACCTTTTATTAAGACCCGTCTTTGCCCAACGATGCGATGCCGCCGGTGCATCATATACGATCGTCGCGTCGGTACCTAAAGCTCTTTCGTCGTTTAAACCGCACTGATGTATACAGGGTGATTCAAAATTTGTCACGAATCTATCGAGGGATTAATATTAATCCTTGTCAAAATTGGGATCGAAAGTTCCTCGTAGCCACTTTTCCAAAAAACGATTTTTCTTTTCAACAATTATTTTCTTGATTTATTTGTTTATTTATTTCTATATCATTTGTCAATTTTAAAAAAATCATTTTCATCATCATTAAATAATCATTTTTTTTTTAAGAAAAATAACTGATAATGAACTTTCGATTCTAATTTCGACGAGGATTAATCCCAGCTCGCGAGATTCGTCACGAATTCTGAATCACTCATGTATATATATATATATATGTATATACCGGACAATATTTAATCCGTTAAGCAAGTAGCCCGTACTATACAATTACAGAGTATGACTTTCAGTATATTCTTGAATATATCTCGGTTATTTGTCATATTTTATAATCTATAAATATAAAGAGTTCGAAGAAGGCCATTGCCGTTATGAAATAATGAATTATTAAATATTATCAATCAATGAATGAATTTCACCTAACTTTGAGAAATTTAACAATTCGATAGACAAATATATATATTGATTGACCTATCTGGAGCGCGTTACGTGTGATCGAGGAACAAAAAAATATATATTTATATATATAATATGACAAAACTTAATCAGCTATGTATTGAAACGTCGAGGTCTTGACTATTAAATATAATAGAATTGTAAGAGCTCGTCGGCAACGTCTAAATTAAATCTTTCTGGATCAGCGAACCTCGGTCTTAATCTGGATTTGAACACCGTCCACGTAGACATATATATAATATACATACATATATTTTCTCGGCAGGGCAAGAAGACCTTTGAATAGACTTTAATTGGCGAATACCGTTCCAACTGGCCAACAATAAACTAAATTATTATAGAATTATTATCATATTTTCAATATATATATATATATATTCGTTATATACATGTATGTATATGGATAATGGATGATGGTTTGTTGGTAGAAGATCTATCAAGATCCGGGGGCGACAGGTGTGGTTATGGATACCCGAGTTGATAAGGTGTGACGAAACCGAGTGGGTATATGGGTTTAATAAACGCGTATATAAATGATTATAAACTGTAGATCAGAAGCCATAATACTTCTGTATGAGTGGTTTTCTCGTTGTCAGATGATTTTGATTCCGTAATTCGTATAGCTCGCGGCTTTAAACTATGTATATATAGATATATGTATATATATATATATATGTGGCTCTTTCTTAAGCTTAGAGAATAACCGCACTTAATATCGTCAGCCAATCTCATACTCGGCTTACGTACGTTAGTTCGTTCGTTCAAGTGAGCCTGACTGTAACTGGCAGTAACCATCCACCGGCAATGGGTACTAGTAGTTACTTCGAGGCACCTCTATAGGTATTCATTCCATTTGCAGTTATGACGAGTTCAGGTTCAAAGGCCGTGGGACTCTTTGCATCGTGGCTATAAGGCTAAGTCTGGTGGAATTGGAACCAGATATTATATATGCGGGATAGATGTTAGATAGATCGACATTCAATATGCATCTATAACATATCATATTCATCACTTATTCATTTTCGATGGTTTAATCAATGATGATGTGCACGCAGAAATATATAATATAGAATCTTTCATTTTCAGCTCTTCAGACGCTTAAATATTTGTTCAATCGCGGGTATATGTAAATATATATATATACCGTGAGTTTTACTAACGATGGCACTATCAGTGCACCCAATAATCGTTAAGGCCAATCCGCATCCCTAGTCGCCCACCTCCTTTTGGCCGAAATGTATCACATTTCGATTATTATCTGAGCCCAGGCGTCAAAAACGCAAAAAAAGCCAACTTAGCACAAATTCTATTTCAATTCCGAACACATACGTCCAAAAAAATGTTCGTTTCGTGCCTGTCTGACCTCGATGAAAAGGCCAATTTTCCTAGATGACCCGTTGTACAGGAGTATGTTACACGTAACGTAATACATATATATATATGTATAGTGTATTGCTCAAACATACAGCTTGTCTGTGTTATCCGTCGATATCGGCAGCTGTCATAAGAAACAAGAAGAAGAAGAAGTAGAAGAAGAGGAGGAGGACTGATGTCGCGTTTTGTAACATTTTTATATTCTTTTATACTTCTTTTTCTAATTTTTTTACAAATGAAGAAGACAGAGAGAGAGAGAGAGAGAGAGAGAGAGAGAGAGAGAGAGAGAGAGAGAGAGAGAGAGAAACGAAAAAAAAGGAAGAAAGAAGAAAAAATAAATCGCCACGTTCTTATATATCTATGTATTTGTATGTATAAAGAATAACTTGTTAATTTGTTTGATTAGAGTCGCCGTATTAATTCCGTATACTAGATAGTAGATTGAAGAATTTCTTTTCATCGCAAATTGGCTCGATTTAATTTTACAACGTATTTCGTGTACGTATATATGTATAAAGTGTATATATATATACTAGGTAGTATATTGTATACAACCGATTTCTCGCATCAGCTATTATGATGTACATATAAATTATAATATGGAATTGAAAAAGAGTTCTCTATTCTTTTTTCGTTTTTTTTTTTTTTTCTCTCACACCCAACGGCATCAATACGTCATAATATATATATATTCCACAGCAATGTCTCTGTTCGCTATAATATACATATCTAATATCCTTCCTTTCATTATCTAAAAACGAAACGAAATCCGCTAATTACGAATAAAAAGAAGAGAGAGAGAGAGAGAGAGAGAGAGAGAGAAAGAGAAAAAAAAAAATTCTAGACACGAAGCGTAACTTTTTTTAATTAATTAAATTAATTTCACTGCAATTCGCATATGTAAATATATTAGGTGCACTTCGATCATCCTCCTCTACCTGAGTACTTGCATTTGTATAGTATAAGGTTCAAACACCTGTTGAAAGATGGCAGCAGAGACACGCCTCGAGCCGATCTCTTCGAGTATATATATATATATACATGTATATAATATATATATAAATATATATCTGTACATATTTTATTTCCCCTTATACTTGCACTTGCATTTCCACTTGCACTTGAATTAGCCATTCCCCTCTCATGATATCATAACTTTTCCCTATCGGACGAAGGTACTGTACTTGGTGTACTTTTTTCGTTTTTTTTTTTTTTCTCTCATACGATTTCGTCCAGATTTTGGTAATACTAGATATATAAGTATTATACCTAACCCGATTATTTTTTTTTTTAATATGAGTCCAACTGTGTATTAAATGTTCGATACTATAAGGAGGCAAAATTCTATCTTCTCTTGAACTGCACTTAGTTGATAAGCGTCTTGTAATAGCAGGGTAATAAATATCGCGAGAGGTAGGCAGGCGGGACGCGTAGTGTACTTTTAAATTCAATTAGATGGACGTAATGGACCGTGTAAAAAAAGTGTTTTTTTTTTCTCTTTATTTTTTCTTGTTTCTTGTTTCTTTCATAAGAAGAGTTAGGGTATATATGCGGTATATGATTTTCGGTTATGGGTTTGATTATCATCGAAAAATGGTAATAAAAGCGTAAAGAAAATGTTAATAAATGAGAAATGAAATAAAATAAAATAAAATAAAATAAAATAAAGTTGAAAAAAAAAAGAGAGAAAAAATTAAGAACCATTTGTGATACGGAACAGCCGTTAATTTGTAATTCACGTGAGAGCCTTGGCACGAGATGAAACGCGGAACGAAGAAGAAAAAAAAGAATAAGAAGAAGAAGACGACGAAGAAAGAAGTTGGTATACGTATATTATATAGGGGACGAAAAAGAAATATAAGAGAGAAGAAGAGGAGGTTCGAATCGAGCCGGGGAATGCCACCCAGCTAAAAATTAATAAATCCTACTCTTAAACAAACAAACTCCACCCACCTTCGATCGGATAAGGTTGAGTATTGATTTATTAATTTAGAGCTGCCCATTCTAAGACCCAGACCTAAGAAGAAACCCAGCTTGGTCAGTCAGCTAAGACCTTACCAAGACTCTTATTCTCTTTCTCGAAAGAAGAGAAGAGGACGAAGAAGAGGAAGACGAAGACGAAGATGAAGAAGAAGAAGAAGAAGAAGGGATCCACTATCCGGCGTGGTATCGGTAATTATAGTCTTCGCAGCACGCGCGCGTCTGTTATGTTCATTACTGAATTATCGGCTCTGCTTGGCAAACAATGTGCTGTGCCTGGTCCATCCCCAGCTCGCTTGCTCGCTGCTCACCCCATTCCAACAGATTTCTCTTATCTGATGGGCCACAGGCTCAGCTATGAACAGAACATCGTCGGCCTTGTAGAGTCACGAGCTTTTCAACTTTCGCCAACAATATACATGTTCTTTTCTTTTTTTTTTTTTTTTTTTTATTCCATTTTTTCTTTTCAAATCAAGAATTTCAATTTCATGCTTTAAAAAAATATTGTATGCGAAAAAACGATCGAGAGGCAAACAAGTCAATATAGACAGAAAAAAGAAAACCAAAAAAGAAAAAACCAAAAAAAAACCGTACCATCTCCAGTTTTCTATTCAACGAATATACATACATGTATGCATATATACGTGATATGTCTAATTTAATGCCCGCGGGCAGAACAGCGAGCCAGGATGTTGGATCCCGTCGTCATCAGTCGCATATAACATCTTGTTACGAGTTATCCAGACTTAATGCGTGTTCTTGCGTTAAGATTCTGCATGAGGATGACACAGCACAGTAGGTACATATAGATTTGTGTATGTATATGTCTGTACCTGGGTGCACACATACACAAGTCTTGAGAATTTCTTTTAAACCATATCATTTCGAACGTTCCCAAGAGTTGAAGAGTAGAGTTCGTGCTGGCCAGTGGTGGACGACTAAGCTAGTTTTATAGTTCGCTTTGAAATCCTGTATCGAAATGCGAGCTGTCTATATGCGCCAATTCATCGTGGAATGCTATACTAGATCAGCTGGTACTCCATGTGAGATTGGCTTTGCAGACTTAGTACTATATATCGATGCCCGATACGAATAACAGCACATTTCAGATTCCGGGTGAAAAAGAGCACGTTTCAAATTCCGGGTGGAAAAGAGCACATTTCAGATTCCGGGTGGAAAAGAGCACGTTTCAGATTCCGAGTGAAAAAGAGCATGTTTCAGATTCCGGATGGAAAAGAACACGTTTCAGATTGAGAATGAAAATTTTAGCGAAAAAAAAAAAAAAAATTAATCTGTTCTGTTCTCGCCTCTGTAATACATGTATATAGTTTCACCTAAAAAAAGAGCGAGAAAAAAAAAAAAAAAAAAAAAAAAAATCGCTCGTTCTAAGAACTCGGCGAGCTTTCAATCAAATAAATAATTCTTCTTTCTGCAGGGGGCGAACTGAACCAAAGGGTAAGTTAAACTGGGCGTATAGAAGTCCATAGGCATAAATAACACGCTACATAATATCCTATACGTTCAAAAAGATCCATAAAATATTTCATTCTGAGATTCTCAAATCTATATGGCAAAAAAAAAAATATCTATTTAAAATTCGCAGAAGTATTATTATTTTTATTTTTTTTTCATCTTCTTTTTTCTTCAGTTTTCTTTCATCATTTGCGCATGATATTAGTTTAACTTTATATGATAAAATCATTACTATACAGTAAAATCTATTTAATTATAATTTCTTATGTTATTTTTTTTTTTACATACCATATAATATAGAGTAAAAAGAAAGTACGTTATGATGCTGTTATATACAATAAAACAATAACTTGTTAGCAAGAACAAAAAAACAAAAAAAAAAAAAAATTTAGAAAAATCTTGATTAACAACGTACCGTAGTACTAGACCTTTGCGCTTTTTTATCAGATAAATTATGCGATATTTTTGGTCGATGAGTAAATAACTCTACTATCATAAAACTATAAGGTATATGAGCGACTCTATGTACGCGACTATATGATCGATAATTATAATGATTAGTCAATAAATCGATAATTAATCAACAGACTAATTACGAATTATCCCAGGTTCGACGAGACAATAACGGTCATTGTCTAAGCACCAAGTAGGTAGAGGTAGGTAGGTACCTATACCTACCTATCTATACCTATCCGTTACCCGAGTGTGGGAAGTTAATGGGAAGGGCAGACCGGCATCGTATTATACTAGAAAGTTAAAGGTTAAAAAATTTCGCACTTTTATATCGGCGCATATAATTCGCTTATAATATAGTAAAACGACAAAAAGTAAAAAAATAAAAAAAAATAAGTTAAAAACAAAATAATTATGTAGAAAAATGAAAAAGTATTGCAAGAACCTTTACAAGATTATTAATATAGACCAGGTACATATACATTCACCGCAGATTTATAGTGCCTGTAATTTATCTCTCCCACGTGTTTAATATATAACAGGATTATAATTTTATTTATTTATTTATTTTATATATATTTCTTTTATTTCAATTATTATTATTTTTTTCTCTTATATACGTTTTAGAATCTCAATAAATAAATAAATAAATAAATCAATAAATAAAAAAAAAAAAAAAAAAGGAAATTGGTTGGCGCCGAGAAAGATTCGATATCTTTTAAGAGCATCATCTTCTTATGTTAGCCTGGGTACGCTTTCGTGTAGACTGGTGCAGCAGAGACTGGCAATGGCCTGTAGTGGGAGTGTCCGATGGTAGATACGAAGAGGGTCGACCTAACTTTATTGTATTTAATTAATTACTTTGTCCGATACCCGATCCTGCAATTTGTCCCCCCGCACGTCGCCTCGCGGTTCCCCCGTCTTACCCCGGAATAATAAATTCACTATATAACTCGATTTTATTCTGATTTTTATTCTTATATTCTGTATGTTTGAATTTGAAATTGAAATTATTACACTGCAGCTATATACTATACGATACATTATATAAACGCGACGTATTTTTCAAACCCAAAAACCATCTGTAGACTCTATTTTCGTACGAAACTAACATTTTTTTGGACGTATGTGTTCGAAATTGAAATAGAATTTGCGCTAAGTTGGCCTTTTTTGCGTTTTTTACGCCTGGGCTCGGATAATAATCGAAATGTGACACATTTCGACCAAAAGGAGGTGGGCGACTATAGGGATGGGCCTTAAGGACAATACTAATTATTTATATGTATATTATACACGCATGCATATAGCTGCATGAGAGTAATAAGTTTTGACGCGACAAACCGCGGATAATTTATATACGTAGGATGCATGTGTATATAAATATATGTATATGTATATATATATGAAACTGCGACTCCAGGGAGCAATACTTTAAGTGCATAAATCAGCGTTAGCTATCGTGATCCTTAGCAGGCCTGAAACGCAGTACTACAGCACGCAAGCCGGCAAGCCGCAAGGCACGTGTTTCGCACTTTTGTAATACGGCGTTATGACATCGGTAATGAGATTCCTATAATACTAATTGACACATTAATACACGTAATAGCCTGAACTCGTAGTCAGCTCGAGAATGTGCGAAGCGTCAAAAGAGCTGGAGACACCATAGAGCCCATTATTTACTTAATTTAGATTTTTTCATCTACTTATGTTTATCAAATTTTTCATATTCTATGAAACCGATCATCAAGGATTGCACTGTCTTACGATAAAAAAAAAAAAAAAAAACATATCGCGCAGCTGTTCAGAAATCGCATCTATTATAGTATTAGGTACTCGATAGCCGTGCAGCGTTAAGAAAAAAAAATAAAATAAAAATTCTCAACTTTATAGTAAATTTCAAATTTTAAATACGATTTAATTATTAAAAGTCTGAAGAATTATATAAGGTTTGTAATAAAATCGTTCGATTATACCCTATACCTATACCTATCATATAAATATATAATAAAACTGCCGAAATAGAAATATAGTATAAAAGGCGAAAGAAAAAAAACAAGTAATAATCGTATATAATATTCATATAGGTACATTATACATTATATATACTTTAACGACCCATATATGTTGGATATTAAAGCAGACCGCGGATGTTTTTTTTTTTTATTTTTATTTTTATATTTATATTTATTTGATTTTTTTTTTTTATCTAGTTTTGAATATAAAAAGAAATTTGAAGTTTAAAAGAGAGAAAGAAGAAGAAGAAGAAGAAGAAGAAAAAAAAAAAAAAAGAAAAAATAGCATAAAAAATTTATAGTTTTACAAATTAAAAGTTACGCGGTTATACATATAGATTATGAGAGGGGAATAATAAATAATCAACAAATCTGTAAACGAACGTTAATATTTTCTTTTAACGGCTTGATCGCACGCTATCTATATTATGCTATATAATTCCTGCATGCAGACGATTAATTTCGATATAAATATATACTCATATATAAATACGTATGTATGTGTGTATATATTATGTATATATATATATAAATGTTTAATAATATAACAGAATACGTCGCTCTCCGCGCGCGCGCAAGAGATTATATTGGAAAATTTGAGCCACTCTTTCGCTGACATTTAACCCGTGGCACTATATACATATAAGCCATCAAATTTTAAGTTGAAAGTTTCTAAAGGTCTTCGACTCTCACTAGGAAGTTCAACGACTCTAATATTACATACTTTTATAGAAACGCGATTAGGTAGGGTTGTGTATGTAGGTATAGTCCAGTAGGAATGTACATGACTCCTATTCCAGTATAACATAAGGCTTGAAATTTTTTTATAGATATAGATTTGATGCACTAGAAAATAGCCCCAAGTTTGCGTCAAAAGTTATTGGGAACCTTAGAACCTCGATACGCCAACTAGTGACGAACGAAAATAGAACTACTCAAAGAAGGCTAAAATTTCAAAGCCACGTCCATTCCAAGGATCCCTATAGGTCCGAGTTTGGGCCCTAAAAATTATTCAAAATTGCAAAATCTCTATTTTGAATGTATCTATTTTGATATTGAGTTTATCGAAAAAAGTTCCAAACAAAAGTTGTGCGCCGTATTGTCCTCTTCAAAATAAGTCCCATAAAGAAATCACGTATTATTATTATTTTAGCTGTAAATCGCCGAAGAAGACGGAAATCTGTCGTTTCGTTTATTGCAAGCAGCTCAATGATTCATTGACAAACCGTTTTCACATCCATGTGAAATATATAGTACATCCATTCGTTCCCCAAAGATAGATCGAGATCGTTTATTGTGACCAAACTAGAAGACAAAGCTGGATGAACTTTAAACGTATCTTTGGGGGATAAATCGATCTATATTTCACATGGACTTGAAAACGGTTTTGTCAATGAATCATTGAGCTGCTTGCAATAAACGAAACGATGAATTTCCGTCTTCTTACGCGATTTACAGCTAAAATAACAATAATACGTGATTTCTTTAAGGGACTTATTTTGAAGAGGACAATACGGTGCAGAACTTTTGGTTCGGAACTTTTTTCGATAAACTCAATATCAGAACAGATACATTCAAAATCGAGATATAATATGGACCATAGTAGAGAAAAAAAAAAAAAAATGATACCGAAATATTAGCCTCGATTGGAGGTGAAATACTAGGTATAGTACCATAAGGAGTTTTAACTTGACAATTTATATCTTCACCTATACAGAGTAGTCAAGTGCGGCGATTGTTATATGAGAGCATCATTCTGCTTGTCTGATGCACAAACCACAGAGCACAAGTCAACGACTTTGACTACTTCTTCTGCTTCTTCTTCAACTTCATCTTCTTCTTCTTCTTCTTCTACTTCTTCTTCCATACCAAACCGCACAATGAATATTAAGGTTAGAAGAGGAGTCACTACTCGAACTTCTTCTTGTTCTTCTTCTTCTACTACTCCTCTTGAGTATATGAGATGACGGTTCTGCTGCAAGTCACTACGCGGTAACCGTATCGTGGGAAATCTAAACATCGGACATTCGAGGAGCTGGCTCTCCTTCTTCTACTTCTTATTCTTACATTCTTACATGGCATAACTCTTATATACAATATACACGTGGTCAAATGTCCCGCTAACTTTCACGTATACAATATGCATATATGTATAATCGACATGAGCACAAATTTGATATAAATAACTTGAAAGGAATATTATTTAGTTATCTTCAATTGGATAAAAAAAGACTTTCGCGCACCCGTGTGCAAGAAAAATTTCGCACACCACTAGCAGTGCCCGAAAAATTTCTAACACCGCTAGCGCGAGTATGCTCAAACCTGCTTTCGTGCTTGCAGACGGCGCACAGCGAGGATCTTTCGTTGTATTTTTTAAGAAAAATAGAGTTTGATACACTAAACCAAAGCAGCAATCCCTTACTCGTGTGAAGGCGCCTCACTCGCCACCTGCGGCTCGCCTTAGGGCTCATTCGGGCCTTCATACTCGTGCGCGGATTGCTACTTCGCGCTCTTGTATCGAAAAACACTAATGTGATACCCGTGCGAGAGAGCGATCATCCAAAAGTTCTGAAGTTAGTCGGACGAGCCGTACAAGTACCACGAGCAGCACTACGCCTTCGGCTCGTGTTGCTGTGTTACTTGTACGGCTCGTGCGACCGCAACTTCACCACCTGCGTATAATAATCGCTTTCTCGCACTTGTATCACAAAGTACTAATACATACGTCGCATATTTACGACCTTCTGGAAATTGCACGACGTGATTATTTTCTGCTCATGAAGTTTTGGTCGTAGAAAAAAAGTTCATAGACGTAGTACGTTTTGCTATAATTGCTCGGCGAATTCAACAATTTTCAACAGTTTTTAGTGAAAATATATTCAGATCTTTTGCACTAATTGGGAAATTGGTTAAAAACGGTAGTATTATGCCACTTATAGTATGAACTTATGCCATTTGACATGCGATGTCACATTGACTTATACGTCTATACGACGACACCTGATACCTCAAGGAAGAAGAAGAAGAAGATGAAGAGGAAGAAGAAGATGATGAAGAAGAACAAGATGATGAAGAAGAAGAAGGTGGAAGTGGAAGTGAGCGAGACCCATATGATCTTGACGCCCACGTCATAGGTAGAGGTACCTACTTCGCGTTGAACGGCGTCGCTCGAGGATATTAACATTATAAATCGTTCGGGACGGAGACACGCCCGGGGCGGAGCTCTGATCGTATCCGTTGCCGACGATTCCTACCCCTCTCAATGAACCGGTATACCTCGAGAACCGATATCGATTACAAGCCAGTGATTGGCAGGATTTGTAACACGGTTGAGTAAAGAGAACGTATAGTAGTAGGATAAGGTACCCATATATACGTATACACCTATGGTATAAATGCACGATATAGGCTAAGCGTCGTATACCCCCCCATACGATATATATATGAATGCACGCAGTATGTGATACAGGTATACGATCGGAAGTACTCGCGGCGTTATACAAATCTGACGAGCGAAATTTTTCGATTCATCACCGAATGTAGTTGAGAATTACGATTTTTATAATAGATTCTGGATCTGCGAGAAGTTCGTTTTTGAAATCACCTTTTGGTGCACTCAGAAGAAGGTCTTGTTGACACAACCAAAATTTGGTTATTATATGCACAATCACATTTTTTGTTCAGTCAATCAAATTTTTTGTTCAGTCAACCGAAAATTTCGTTCGGATAACCAAAATTTTGTTGGGAAAACCAAATTTTGTTGGGACAACCAGAATTTTGGCTGTTCCAACAAAATTTTTGGTTGACTGAACAAAAAAAATGTGATTGTGCATATAATAATCCAAATTTTGGTTGTGTCAACAAGACCTTTTTCTGAGTGTGGTAAGAGGAAATCTATATATATACGTCTATTTGAGATTCTTGATGGAAATCAGAAAATACCGTGAGGTTCTGTGGACGCGGAACGCTACAGGGATACCAACCCAAAAAGGGTGCTATTTCATGGGCAGTAAGCTGCAAAAGCAGTTTAGTACCTTACTAGTTGTTTCATGTTTCTAGTAAAATCACTAGAAGTCAGTAGAAATCTAATGATTATTGGTCACTAGATTTCTGGACTACAAATCTAGTCACTAGATTTCCAGTGATTTCTAGTGATTTTACTAGAAACATCTAGTAAGTTACCCAGACAGCATCAAAGTTCAAAAGATATCCATAACACATCCATGGGACATCGGTATGTTCATAGGACATCCATGGGACATATTTTGAAGTTTGATGCTGTCTGGGTTACTAAACTGCTGCTGCAGCTTACTGCCCATGAAATAGCACCCTTTTTGGGTTAGTATCCCTGGTGTTCCGCATCCACAGAACCTCCCGGTATATAGTAGTACTACTACTACTACTATAGGTAAGAATTGTGCAGAGTTTCAGTTCATTCGAGTCGATGTGAAGTAAAAAAAATAACACCGAAGAAGAAGTAAATAGTAATATAAAAATCGTGTGTTATTTAAATGAGAAAGTTCAAAGGCTTTGGGGGGGCGGGGAGGGGGGGGGGGGGCAGTACTTAGAATTCAGATAGGAACCTGGTGTTTTGACTAGATTATTTTTTATATATTTACAGAAATTCGCTCCCATATAATATGAGAGCATTGAAATTGAAAAATTATCAAATTAAGGACCTGCTGCACTCTAATATATTTATATATTATACCCTGCGCATATATAGGTACTGAAGAGAAATTAACACTACGACGAAGCAATATTTTAATAGTGACGATAAATAAAGCGAGTAGAAAAAACAAAAAACCAAAAGAACAGAAAAGAGTTAATAAGAAGCAAAAAATAAAATGAGATGAGGCACATGCACAGCTGGTGACGAAATTTTAGGACAGTGAACACCGCGCATCTTCTGGACCGCCAGGTGCTATGCTGATGTGTGTGTGTATGTGTGTATATATACAGGGTGATTCGAAATTGGAGAAAAAAAAAAAATCATTTTTCGGAAAAATGGGTGAAAAAACTTTCGAACCCAATTCTGACAAGGATTAAACCCTCGAGAGATTCATGACGAATCCTGAACCACCCTGTATATTTGTATATTGTATATATGTATGTATGTATGTAGAACGCGCCGATTTAAGATCCGAGGAAGAGACTCGGTGCGTCATAATGCGTTTCTCTAATCCGTGCGTTGTTATAATCGTAAAGATCTGTGAAGGGTTATCAAAGGAATTTAGTTTCTTGGTTAGTGCAGCCAGTGGCCGAAGGTGAAGAGGTGTATACCCGCGGTTGCGACTGCGTGGCCCAGGTAAGTGAACGCGGTGAACGTGTCCAACGGCCATTATAACACCTCTCTTGGCCAGCTTGCGCAAGCCGCGCCCACGCCGCTGCAAGGTGGTCCCGGGCCTCCAGAACCTTACCATATACCTCAGCTTCGGGTTCTCTTCTCTTCTTTTAGCCGTTGCTGGTGCTGGTGCTGGTGCTGGTGATGCTGCTGCGCTCTTGCGCTCTTGCGCTCTTGCTCTTACTATTCGGACACTTTTATGCCCTTAGCACGAGCCAAGGCGACATGGGAGCGCGTTATTTTTTAGGCGTAGGACGCGTGGGAACTCGTCTGCTCGGTATCTCAACGCCATCAGAATGATATTCCATTAAATTAAATTATCATATTATTCATTGCGAAGTTGAAATATAAACTCTCGAGGACGATACGATCTTCACGATTATTTAATTGTCAAATTTCAAAATTCGTAAAAATTTTTAATCTTACAGATCGACGCTGCTTACGAAAACTAACACGTTTTGATACTTTCCACGAAGACTAGCACGTTTCGATATTAACCGCGAAGCTAGCACGTTTTGATATTTACCACGAAGACTAGCACGTTTCGATATTTACCACGAAGACTAGCACGTTTCGGATTTCGCCGCGAAGACGAGTATGTTCGTCGAACTGAAACGAGTAATATTTCTATTTTGCAACATTTTATCATTCTCTAACTGTGTATTGTAAAATATACAAACGACGTTATGAAATTATTAAACAAATGTTTGAATAATTTTTTCGTGAGCTCCATAATTAATCAATCAGAAATTCAAAACATCTGTAAAGTACCTGTGAAAAAAGCATCGAATTTTCCAATTCCTCCACGACAACACAATTTCGAGAATATTTAAATAAGTTTATTTTGATGGAAAAAAAGCACTTCTGCATCCGCAAAATTGACTTTCATTTCAACCATCGCACACCGCACAAATCTTCAGAAAATCCTCGTTGCAATAATCGAAGCATTATGGTCTTCGCCGGGATAACTGAAACGTGCTAGTCTTCGTGGTGAATATCGAAACGTGCTAGTCTTCGCGGCGAAATCCGAAACGTGCTAGTTTTCGCGGCGAAAGCCGAAACATGCTAGTCTTCGTAAGCAGCGTCGAGATTTAGAGAATCGAAAAAAAAAAAAAAAATAGAATAAAGAAGATTAACATGTAGGTAATTGATCATTTTTATTTATATATTCATAATATATATAATATATAGATATAACATCGTATATAGTACATATAGTATGGGAATAGTGATAACGAAAAATAAAATTATATAGATCGTGAAATTAGAAAAAAAGAGATATATTCATATTCGTATTATATATGTAGGTATTATAAATATATATACATATATATAATATATATATAGCGTATATAGAAGAGGTATTCGGTTGTAAAGTAACATTGAAGCTAATCCCAAGCATCAGAACCCCTTAGATACCGTCGTAACTTACTCAGCTAGCTGGGCATAGTATTCTGCTCGACATTTTTTATAGCCCATATATCATCTCTAGGTTACTCTCGCCCTTGTCGTTGTTCTTATTTCTGGGTAAAGGTATATGAGATGTATATATACATATATATATATATTTCTATCTCTTCTCGCCGAAGGGACGAATACTCGCGCAGCATCTTTCTGTATCCGTATAACTATTACCGCGCGGAGCATATGCACAGGTGTATATATATATAAATATATATATAGGCTAGTGGTGTGTATAGCATCGCGAGCAAAGAAGAGTTTGGATACGAACCGCAGCGTTCCATAAGGGTCTCCTAATGAGTGTATTTCCCAATTTGTTCCCGCCAGATTAGCCTTTCGGTCTCGCGGATGAAATATACTTTATGCTTTCCGAAGTCTGGGGGTCTTAGTTTCATTACGTTTTTATGGATCGTAACTCGCTTAGGTTCAGAAAAATTTCGAACTAGTTCAACAGCAAGCAGGCCCGGCCCGGCCCGGCCAAACAGCCGCAGCAATCCCATACTGACGTATAGGTATTATATGGGAATTATTTTCGGAGAGACTGAAATATATAATATAGGTAGTATAGAATAACATAAAAAAATAAAATCCAAAAAAAATAAAAAAAATAAAAAAAAATAAGGGGTCAAATTTCTGGCCCAACTTTTTATTAGTATGCAAGGAATGCAAGGTGCTATTTCCGTCGATTTTTTAGTTTTTCATTGATAGGTATTTAGATACCTACTAATTATTATGATTTGATTTTCGGGACGTATGAAAAATCAAATTCCAAATTTGAATATTATTCGACATAGTTAAGGGGACCAGTACAGCGACTTTTCGAGAAATTATCATAGTCCGAAATCAATTTTTTTTCATAACCAAAGTTCATTTCACATCAAAATATTTTTCTTTTTCAAAATCATGTGCCGTAAGGATTTTAGAGCACCGTTGGACCGATTCAGGTCATCTTGGATTCATTTTCTTCAGAAAACAAATCCTCATCATGTGAATGTAGGAATTTTAAAATAAAAAATTATGTCATAAGTTGTGATCAATTTACCAAATTTGCAAAAATTATTATCACTCATTTCTTAAGTAACTTGGCCAAAACGAAAAATTTTCAAAATTCCTACATTCACATGATGAGGATTTGTTTTCTGAAGAAAATGAATCCAAGATGTCCTGAATCGGTCCAACGGTGCTCTGAAATCCTTATAGGTATTATCCGGAATAGGTTTTATATGAAACGTCCGAATTTTCAGAATTTTTGGACCTCCGGAATTTCAGTACTTAGGTATAGCCTTATTTATAGACTAAAAAGTTTTCAGAAATATTCTAAATCGCGTTCCAAACGAATTCGAATGAAATTTGAAAATATAATTATATTCCCAACGTCTATTATCGATATAAATATATATATATATATATATATAATATATACCAACCGTTTAATAAAAACGAATAAAAGCTTACACATGTTAATAATAATATTATACGCAGGCGTTAAATTATGATTGACGTTTATTTAATCCGTCATAGTATATTACGAATCGTTACGAATGCGATATAGCAGCTACCTTACTCCTCGGTTCGGTTAACCCAACAACTTGTATATCTGATCGATTCGATTAAGATTCGGGCGACACGTCAAATAAATCGGAATAAATCTTCTTCTTCTTCTTCTCTTTATTCTTTTTTTTTTTTTTTCAATGTTCGTTTAATTCTTAGATTTTTTTCACCCGCGCGGTTCATAGGTATGTATAATACATACATATCCCTCTATATATACGCAGCTCTCTCTCTCTCTCCGCGATCTGGACCGCGTTTGCTGTTTGCGTTATATAGCTGAGGCTCGTTCCCCCGCAGTATAGTTTTATATATTATAAACCGGTTTTATTTCTTTTTATTTTATTTCATTTCATTTCATTTCATTTTTTTTTTTTTCTCTTTTCCTTTCGTTTCATTTCTTTCTGTTTTTTTATTTATATATTTTTCTTTTTTTTTTCCTGCACTCTGATCGGCAAACTCGAGTTTTGACACATTTTGACAACCGGACCACACAGTGCGTGCGCTTGTATACATATATATATTATATATATGATAATATAGCCTGTAGTATAAAAAAACAACCATATCTGTTTCAATTAAATATAGCTTTCGATATTTAGCCGATATGTATTACATTGGCTATATTATATAAAACACTGCTGCGCACAAAGACAAAAATATATACTATATATTATTATAATAAAGACGCGTGCTACCGCATCCACAAGTGTTTTTTTTTTTTTTTTCTTCTTTTTTTCTTTTTATTCATACGCAATACGTCGACGACCCTTCATTCTCCTCCGCGTCAGTTCATCTCATCTCATCCTTCATCCCGTATATATAAACTTGCGTACCTATCGTATAAAAAAGTGGTTTAGATGAATATTGTGATCACTTTCTTAGAAATACAAACTAACCCTGAAGGAATTTTCATAAATTACGAAACAGCATGGGGGAACGGCGGCGGGGGGTTGAAGAATCGCGGTCATTTTAGAAGAGGAAAAAGACAAAAAAAAATTGAAAATAACAAAAATTATATCGTATTTCTATATTATATTAATAATTGATATAAAAATGAGTAAAAATTAAACGTTTATTACTCTTCTCTCTCTCTCTCTTTCTTTCTTTCTTTCTCTCCTTCTCGATAGCTCGACGAATTCTTCTTCTCTATATAATATGATATGTACATACTTACATAGGTACCTACACGTGTATAGAAAAGGCTTAGAGATCTGCGTCTAAAAGAGATAAAGATCACGCAGCTTCCGGGCTCCCGGATCCCCATATTCGAATAGACTATAACTATACGCTCCCGGGTTACAGAAAGGCAGCTCTATCCTATTGAATCATGTGTACATATACACATATACGAATGAGTATATATATATAAATATATATAAATATATATATATATATGGATACACATTGTGTATTATATTATGATCACATCGAATGGGTAGAATCAGATAAAATCATCACCGCAAACGTCGCGAATGGAATGGAGAGAAGAGGAAAGGAAAGGAAAGGAAAGGAAAGGAAAGGAAAGGAAAGAGAATATTGTGTGCGGTTGATTTTCTATGGGAGTATAACCAACGGCCGTCTTCTTTGCCATCCTAACTATAGCTCTTATTCTTATTTGTCACAATATATATGTTTTCGAGATTAGATTTTCTCCATAAATAATAGTTTATCGCCTTTATATAAATACGAAACAACATTTTTAACAAACAGCATAACAATCTTATTCACTTCTGACTATATATAAATATATATATATATATATATTAGACTGTTTCAAATAAAACAAAGTTTTTTTTTTTTTTTTTTTACTTCCCGCCGATGAAGCAGTTCAGGGCAGATATAGCGAAGAATTTGCACCAAAGCAGGTGCAGAACTGATTTTTTCTGCACCTGCTTCGGTGCAAATTCTTTCTTATATCTGCCCCGAAATGCTTCATCGGTGGGAAGTAAAAAAAAAAAAACTTCATTTCATCTGAAACAGTCTAATACATACCTATATAGGTACAATAAATAACGCGGAATAATTGATTTTTTTTTTTTTTTTCTCCAATGCAAAAATGAGGAACCTATCTGATGTAGCTACCTATATAGATATATTTTCATATGATGGCATTGAAAATCAATCGGTATGATGATTGCGATTTATATAAATAAATCAGGTACCTACCTATGTATACCCATACGTAGTTAAGGGGCATAGTAGGTACTATGGGTCGAAACTCGGTCTGGACATTAGCGTCAGGGAATTGATCTACGGCGGTCAATTAGAGGCGAGATTAACTTGTCGAGATGGAAAAACGGGCGCCAAGCTTAAACCGTACGAATACATATATATATATATTTATTTATTTATGTATATATGTACTACCCTACGTCCGCGAATATATATATGGTATAACGTGGATCTCGTTAAAATAACCTTACGGAACGTTTAACCGCGTGACTTAAATTCTTTTCAACATTTTATTAGACATGTATGAAGGTACGATGCTGCTGCTGCTGTACCTGCGCAGGAATAACACCGCGACTTTGTTAAATCAAGGAGATGAATATAAGAAAGAACGAAAGAATAAGAACATAATTCACTCACTACGCCGCAGTGCCGCAGATCATTTGCACCGCAATTATAAAAGAGAATTTTTTTCGAATTTTATACGAAAATTATCGAGTTTTTGGATAAATCGTCAAAATCGTGAATATGTATTTTATTGGATGAGATGATTTTGAGAAGAACGCTAATATATATGTACGTAAATCACGATATGATACACGTGCCTACTATACATACTATATGAGGTGGTGATTAATATCAGCTTTCTACTTCTCACTAAATTCGTTGTCTTGTAAAAACGATAGAGTAGGTATACATATACAATATATATACATAAGCTAGCACGAGAATGGAAAATGGTTTTGATGTAAAACAGTTTAACCTGAACTTTCTGTCGTAAAGAAACTCCTACGCATATTTCTTATTCCGAAACTTCGTAACGAAGCGATATATATATGCGCTCATACACGTAATAAAAATTGCTTAATGTATTTGAAAACGCGGAGATATAGGTACGTATATAAAGAGAATTTCATTTTGTCATAAATAATTTATACACAATTTATTTTTATAATACATATACGTGGTATTCCACGTGAAATGGATCAGTTTTTGGCCTGAGGTCATCGAATTTGACGCCAATGCAGATTCAGATTCCTTGTTACTATATGAGATGCCCCCAACAGTTACAGAGCATGAAAATAATTGGTTCAATTTATATCGCTGTCATAATTTTACCAAAAATTTAATTACCACATTTTCAACTCCACTTATCTCAGCCATGCATGAACAACATCATAACTTCCCATGGAGCATTCTACGCGCATAAATAAAAAAAAAAAATTATATAATCATTCGCTGCAATCGTAAATCGATATTTTTTGCTGCAATTAGCTTCAATTTAGGGAAAATCTTATTTCATGTATAGATATAAGATATATATTTTATATATAGCTGCACTACATATAACTGCGGCTTTTAGTCATCGTTGACGCTATATAATATTACTGCACTAACTCCTATAATTATTACTCTGTATACTATATAAGCGAGAGTAGTCCTCCTCAATTTCGAGCTAACTCCTCTTCTTCACACAATTACCACACTTTTTATATACATCCTCTATCATTTTTCTAACCGTTGTTCACACGACTATAATATATATAACGATGATCGCATCAGACTATCGCATCGACGCTTTATATATAAGTTTAACAAAAATTTACTTTATTTATATTATAATTTATTACATATATTGATTAATATATTTTAATTAACAAAGCGTCTCTAAAATTTAATTAATATATTATAAAAAAAACAAACGATACTTCCATTTGTTCGATAAGATATTATATTACTATATTATCATAAAATTGTATTAAAAATATCGTTTTATACTTTTTGACTCAAGTTTTTTTTTTTTTTCTTTTTTTTTTTTTTTAGAAATTGAGAGCTTCGCGTTAGCCCACGGTATAGAATCTTCAATACATATGTATATATATATGACTAAAATTTCTCACGCTACCGTCCTACCGCGTCTCTTCCGTCTTATATAGGTATAGGTGGTTAGAAAGACACCTTCGTATAGCTGTTACGCTAAATTACCGCAATTTGGGTTAACTGCCATCCTCCTGCTGCTGCTGCTGCTACTGCCACGGTTATACTAAGGTATACCTACTTATATACTGCAACAGTTATATACCAAAGCTCAAAGAGTTTATCCCATTATTAGAAACGAACTACTAACGTTATTTATATATATATATACGATTCACATATTTACTTTATTCTAGGTAAGTACTACATGATATTTATACAATTACCTAAAATACATGTTTTGTTCTTTTTTTATTTTATTTTATATTTTGTCTATCTCGAATCAAAACGAATAAATTATTATTATATTGATACGAAATTTGTAAAATCCGTATCTAAGTTATAATTTAACACTTTATGATACTTTTGAATGAATAACATATACAGAGTACTCTCAGAACATGTGAGTAAAACGTTTGAGTATAAAGTATACTAGTATGTATATATTATATATATATATATGAATCTTTGCAGTAAAGTAAAGTCAAGTAAGCCTGTCCGGATATAGTGAATGGGCGGTACTATATGCGTATGGTATAAAAAAAAAAAAGAAAAAAAAACATTGAAATTGAAATTTATCGTATATAATTCCGGTCGATAAACCATCCGTATGTACGTATGTTACGTTACGTATGTAACATACCTACGTATGTGCTCGATGTTATACGGATTATAGCGATAGGTCTGCCTCCTAGTTATCCAATGGTTAAAGAAACCTTTAAAACTGGCATAAGTATTGGATCATTGATTAACGAAGCTCGCATCTCTAATGGCCATTTACCATCGTCTATTCTTTTACTCCGTACGTTTATACACTATAAGGTACCGGTATCGTATCTCTCGAGACAAGAACGATGTTAAGAAGATTGTTACATCTTCCGCAGGTTAATGCTGCCGCTGTTGCTGTTGCTGTTGCTGCTGTTGGGACTTGGGTGCTCCTATATACTTCGGCTAAGGAAATCTCAAATTGGCTTCAGCCTCCTGCAGCATTGTGCTGTTTAAACGAACGACGTAGCTAAATGCTGTTGACTTTATGCAATTATATATACCATAATCTACTACTCATTTTTTATCCTCTCTCTTCTAATTGATCGTTTATATATAAATATATATGTATACCGAGAGTATTCGGTGACACTGGACGGTCCCCTTACTACGGTAAAACCAACACAAGCGCGCAGCTCGTTCGGGATGGGATACAATGCTACTGGAACTTTATTACCTGACGAATGGGCCTCACGCACGCGGTGCGTGCCTGTGTTGGTTTTACCGTAGGAAGGGGACCGTGCAGTCTCACCGAATATTCTCGGTATATACTTTTATTTCATTTTGATTTGTTACAACAACAAACAGAATTACTTTATATAGCTATAGATTCATTTCATTCGGTATAGGTACATATATACGTATGAATAATTTCTCGCTAAATCATTTTGATTACTATATAGTACTGTAATACTTATACATAGGTGTGCATATCTAGGTATATTATGTATATATACGGTGATTAAATTGATTATTGTGTAATATAATGAATAATAAGAACAAAAAAAAAACCAACAACGAAAACAATCAACGATGTGTTGTTTCCGTGTCATCTAATGAGGTATTTCATACCAACCCGACCAATCATTTTCCTTCACCATTTTCGATTTGATTCATAATTTTGTCTTAGGTTACCCCAACTCTAACACTCACTCATGAATTTTTTCAGATTATTTTCATCAACCGTTATTCATTCATGAATTTTCGAAACATCAAACAGAGAGACACTTTTGATTTTTTGAGAGTTTGGGTAACCGTAAGAAAAAATTATAAATCAAATCAAAAATGGTAAGTGAAAATCATTGGTCGAGTTGGTATATTGGAATACCTCATAAATAGGTATGAAACAAACGTGTTTTGAAATTCAATCAACATTTGAAAAAGGTTATAATATATTATCTACCTATATATATATATAATTTTATATATATATATATATATATGCAAAGGACGAACGAAGTTGTTGTAACTATATTGATAAATAATGCAACTGTTTTTCTGTTATTTACGTTATTATATTCATCATCAACGTAATATGTTGGCTATTGCTGCACGATGCTATATAGGCTCTGTTATGGTGTGTAACATTATAATAGAGTGATTGATCGCGTCTAACTCTTAACTACAAAAGATTTCTATATAACTATCTATTATTCTAGAACCTCATTCACTTCACCTTATACTAATACAATAAAGAATTTATAAGGAATAACAAACGATTATATAATTATTATATACACCGAGATGGTAACTGGTTTTAGAGAAACATTATAATAGGGATAATACACCTATAATATATAGACTGCAATATTCCTCTAATCACAAAACACAGTGACAAAAAAAAAAAAAAATTTACTTTGATCTTTGATTTTGTCGATAAAAATGAGAAAAGTTTTGGTTTTTTTTTTTTTTTTTTTTTTCGATTAATTATTATTACCGTGACACATGCATGCCGGATTATCATATAATATATATATATATATATGCATAACTGTATGTATAATAATTATGACGTCATGTTACATTATACTAGACAAGATTACAGCGCATGAAGATCTTAATTATTATGTGTAAGTATTATATGGTACAAGCGTGTTGTTTTAATAATTATTGTAGAAAAAAAATTGATTTTGCTACGACATATTAATATTATAACAACTTTGAATTAACTCAACTATCTATCCCTATATCTGTGTCTCAAAGTTCCTTCGTTCTCTTTTATAATATGATGATATTACTCGTATAGTCAGTTAATACGATGATCCTGGAGCGAACTAATAATCAATCCATGTACATAATATCTGCACATGCACATGTATAGTAGGTATATGGGTGGTGAGAGGAGGCTGGGATGCACACGTCCTTGGGTAACGTACTCACTATAATAAACTGCGAGTGTTTCATCTCGATATGTACCAGCATACATACACACACACACACACACACGTATGAATGACTGCCAAAACTAAAACCCTGCCGTTTTTAATTCACGAACGACTGCCAAAACGAGAGCTGCGCCTTTATTCATGAACGAACGACTGCCTAAACTGAAACCCTGCAGTTTTTGATAAACTAACGACTGCCAAAACTAAAACCCTGCCGTTTTTGATAAACGAACGACTGCCAAAACTAAAACCCTACCGTTTTTGACTAACGAACGACTGCCAAAACTAAAACCCTGCCGTTTTTAATTCACGAACGACTGCCAAAACGAGAGCTGCGCCTTTATTCATGAACGAACGACTGCCAAAACGAGAGCTGCACCTTTATTCATGAACGAACGACTGCCAAAACTGAAACCCTGCAGTTTTTGATAAACTAACGACTGCCAAAACTAAAATCCTACCGTTTTTGACTAACGAACGACTGCCAAAACTAAAACCCTGCCGTTTTTAATTCACGAACGACTGCCAAAACGAGAGCTGCGCCTTTATTCATGAACGAACGACTGCCAAAACTGAAACCCTGCAGTTTTTGATAAACTAACGACTGCCAAAACTAAAACCCTGTTTAATATCATTCGATTATTTATTAATATCAACTAGTTTGAGACACCGGAAAATCCAGGGTTACAACTATAAACAAACACTTATATTATGTGTATTCTACGAAAAAGCCAACACAGTTTTTTTTTTTTTTTTCTTGTCTAAAATTAATAATCGATACATTATCGACGCAGTCTAGACTGACCGTTTATGGATGCACGAACGTTTACTAATATTAAATCGTATTTTCACATTCGCCTCTACTATCTGATATTAAACAATAATTATAATCGCGATCGTAACAGACTAGTTTTTTTTTTTTTTTTTTACTTTTACTTTTTAACATGACGTTGTTGTCTTGTCACGTGAGTTAACGCTACCTAGTACAGATTCACTCGTTTAACTTGTTTTTTTCTTCACAATACTGTGCGGGTCTATAATCATACAGTATACAGATATAGAAAAACTAAATTATTATACGTTTTTATAATAATTATTCATCTACGATTTATGATATTAGACTATAACTATACCGATAGCTGTTAAACTCGCGATCGTATCTAATCGTTAAATGACTCGCATTTTTGCAATTTATTATATATTTGCATTTTTACGGTTTATTAATTTGTTTTTTGTTTTTTTTTTTTTGTGCTTGAATTACCTCAAAATTTTTGACGTAAATAATTTTTCAATATACACAATAATTATCACGTTCTTATATAAACAAATTTGCATTTTTTTATGTATACCAATAAATCGTGAAAAATTAATTAACGTAAATTTAAAACACCGTTATCATCCATGTGAAAATATGTCCATCGCTCTATCTCCATATTATTCACCTATAAATATATACGTGTGTGTATATATATACATCGTAACCGACAGATGGAGATTGTTAACACGAGTTATTATATATATGTATATATGTATACATGTATTTTATCTTTTTTCATTTTCTATTTGTTTATTTTTTATTTTTTTTTATTTTTCTATACACTTGGGGTGCGCAAATGCTTAGCGTTAGCCAATGGCATCGGAAAGATTACGACCAGATGTCCCACCCGGTTAGGAAGTTAGGAACCCATAACAAAAGGGAAATCGTGATATAATCCCCACCAAATATGGCGTCGATTTTTTATAATTTACTTTTTTTTTTTCACTCTACCCCCTTCTTTAAATCATCATTATAGGAGGTAGGTATATCTATGAATAATTACGTAATGATGATTATAATTGTTATAGAAATGAGAATTTTGTATACCTATATATATATTCGACTGTGGCAAAAAAAAAAAAAACGACATCTTCTTTTTGTTCGGGTCCTTTCGAAAATAAATTGTCCCCAATGCTCAGCTGTGTAGCTTGAACACAGAATTAGCGCATTTGAAAATAAGATTTCCCATGTATTTCAAAATGGCAAAATTTGTTTATTTTAGTTTTATCTGTATAACCTTTTTTATTTAACTAATAAAAATGAAGTAAATACACGTTTTTGAAGAGAGAGAGAGAGAAATTTCTTAGAAAATGTATGAAAAAATAAATTGAAATTAATTTATCGAAAAGTAAGCAGTAATGAAATCTATATATGACTTTGAAACCACTGTAACTTGTTAACGGTTCAATTTAGCAACTTGGGCCATAGGACCATTTTTGTAGATCATGAAATTCTCTACGGAACCGTATACCTACTTTATTCTTATCAGTTGAATAAAGAGAGTTATAAAAATAAAACTAAGATAAACGAATTTTGCCATTTCAAATACATGGGAAATCTTATTTTCAAATTCGCTAATTCTGTGTTCAAGCTACATAGCTCAGCTTTGGGGACAATTTTTTTTATATTAAGCACCAACTATTTTCGAAAGGGCCTGAACAAAAAGAAGATGTCGTTTTTTTTTTTGACACAGTCTAATAATAATTGTGAAGTATCAAAAAATAAAATCGCATGCATTCGAAACTTATATAGTTTCTAGAAAAGAAAGAAAAAAATAAAATAGAAAAAATTAAAAAACATACTCCCGCAGTCAAGATTTTCTAGAATTCTGTAAAATGCTGAAGATGTGAAAAGTAGGTAAATGATGAAAAGAATGGGGAAAAAAAAAAGGCCGTAGTAAACCGAGGCCCGTTTCCCTTTATACATACGTACATGGCGATTTATCAATAACAACTATCTCGAAGTGGACCGATCTTTTCAGTTCTATGAAACTTTTGCTGACCAAGTATTTCGAAATGTCTCCGCCCGTTGACCGTTGAATTTATTTTTGAATACCCGACAATTGCTCACTTCTCATATCGTCTAGGGTCCATCTATATATATATATAAAAAAAAAAGAAAAAATTGGAGAATAAGAATAAGAATGAGAATGAGAAAAGAAAAGAATAGAATTTACTGCTTTAGTCGATACATACACACATATATATATATATATATATATAGCGAAAATATTGAAAGCTTATAGAGAGAATCGCATAAGCCACTCGACGCGTCAAAGACCATTCATTGTTATAGAAACCAAAACACGTCTTTTCGAAGTAAAAACGGTCTGTTCATCGGCGTCAATAGGGTCAGTACAAACGATGAAAGAACCTGCTCTCTTGACCAATGCAGCAGCAATGGACTCACTTCTCTCTTCTGACCCTCGGACTAGATCGGAGATAAATAAAAAAATAAGAGCTGCACAGTGTTACCTCCCAGATTTTTCTTGTACAATTTAACACAGTCGGTATATAGCTAACGTGCGGTTTTTGCTACGGAATCGCACCGCGTCGTAGCACAGAATAATAAATCTTTTCATTTTTACAAATTTTTTTTTTTTTTTCAGGAACTGACCAATCGACCTTTCCGACTATATAATTGGTAAGTCAATTCGTTATTGACCTCGAAACATTATCGGATAGCCTATTATATATATATATTGATGTCCATTCATCACTACCTTGTTCATCTTTTTATTCGAAATCGAATATCGTACGGACGAATGAACGACTACTGTATTGTGCTGCTCGTCTATAGCAGCTCACGTATAAGAGTATATGTTAATAAAATGTACATACATAGGTTCCTATAATACATACCTACGTATAGGTATATTGCACATGCATATAGACGATCTAGAGATACAGAATTAATATTTATATATATATATTTGTATATATCTGATCGCGATGATCAAGCGATCGATTAATCAGATACCGGTGAACAGCTATGCCCTTCGAGACTTCAATATGCAATCAAGACGGGTGCACAGTGAGGGTAAAAAAAAAAAAAAAAAAAAAAAATTAACAAATAGTAAAAATTTAATAGACAAATGGATTTCTTCGTTGAAATTTAAAAAAAAAATTGTTTTTCCCAGAGTCATACGTCTCCATGACGCTATGACTCAATGTTTAAAGGCGAATATCTCTTAATCGGTGAGAGTTAGGAAAATTTTATCTCAGTACTTTTTTATAGAGCGTGAAATTTCCTATAAGAATCTGTCTTCAGATAGTTTCTAAATCAAGCCGCTTACGAGAAAAAACAATTCAAAAATTTTCCGATTTTTTTTTTTTTCACATGTTATTCAAATCAAAAATGGGAAAACTGAGTTAGGCAGTTCTAAATATCAATATTAAGAGCTCATATTTGGCTGAGATATTCCTGTTTAAAATGCTCTACCGGAATCTTGATGTGCGTTTGAATTTTTTTTTTTTTTGGCACACCCTAAGGTATATATATATAAAAGCAATATATATGAGGCAGAGTGATTAATCCAAGCATTTCACATTTGGGATGCGAGGTATGGGTGATCTCGTTAGGCGTAACTGAGTACATATATATGGTATAGTTATACCTATAAACGGGATAGAAAAATTTCATGACAAATAAAAGATTGGCAAAAGGTGTATCCTTATAATCTGACGGGTCACATAAATTGGCGGGAACGAGTGTGTTCAGTTAGTATTAGTATACGCAGGATCCCCAGCGATCCTTAAGGGGGTTTAATACTTTCTTTATACGTAACTTATTATATAATATAACCGAGACTAAAAGGCTTTGCCAGATGTTCTTATATATTAGCTTAGATTTTTACTTTTTTTTTTTTTTTTCTTTCTTGTTACATTATTATCACACGATAAGAAATAGGTTCAACATTCGCTTCGGATTTTTTTTTTTTTTTTTCTTCATTTCATAATTATTTATTGATTGAATTTCGTTCTCTTATAAAATATATAATATAAAAGGTACTTAGTATAATGTATATGAGTATTATTCACCTCGTCACCGATAACTTCGGCACGAATTACTAGTTTTGTATATAGTATAGGGCAAAGTGCAGGATCGCTCGCCGGCAATATGGCGCCTGTTCTAAATTCAAAACAAGGCGCTACTTAGCATATACATATTCCGTACCTGAGCCGGACTGGCACGCTATGACATTCGCAATTCAAATTCAACATTTCTATTACCATTTTAATTTAAGGGGAATTGCGATCCTTCGATTCTCCTTTGCGGTAGTAGGTACTACCTCATACACTCATATATATATATATATTAATATATTCTTTAGGTTCTTTTTTTTTTTTTTTTTCTTTTTATATCATCGTGAAAGATTTGTACACCTGAGGATAATTTGTGAGAGAAAGAGAGAGAGAGAGAAAAAGAAAGAAAGAAAGAAAGGAAGAAAAAAAAAGAGAAAAAAAAAAGAGAAAAAAAAAAAAATACAACGGGGGTTATAAACTGTAACCGTAGTAATAACGGGAAACGAGGAATATAGGAAGCGCGGGCGTTTAAGCGGCGTGACTAATTTTCAGGTTTCACCGTGAAAAAGAAAAGGAACAAAAAAAAAAAAGAAAGCAAAAAAAAAGATGCAGCCACCCTTTTCCGACATATGTCTTGAGTTTTTACACCCGCGCAGAGAGAGAGAGAGAAAGAGAGAGAGGATCGTCGGAATAATTGACCCTCGGAAATCCTTTCTACGATACGTGGATGAAAAAGAGAAAGAAAAAAAGAAGATATTCTTATACTAGCATATGGAAAACGATCCTTTCGACCCATTCCACACACGGGCGTAAATATACGAAGTTGAAAAATCTGTTGACTTAGGATTGGACGTATATAAGATCGCGAGTAGTCTGGAGCTGGAACCAGAAAGAAAGAGTGAACTTTCGTATGAAAAAGAGAAAATAAGAAGAAGAAGAAGAAGAAGAAGAAGAAGAAAGAAAAAAGGGAAGCAGTTATATTTTTTGACAGAAATAGTTCTTATTTACATGGGACTAAGTTTATATACTTACTTTTGTATATAGGTATGTATATATATACCTATAGCTTTATATACCGAGAAAATTCTGTCCTAATTGGTCATAGCCGCGTGCATATAGAATTTGGGTAAGAAATGTTTAAGGTAAAAAAAAAAAAAAATATCTTTTCGTCAAGTATAGGTAGAACCTATAACTATTAGAAAATTATTCGAATTCGATTTCCTCGGCGAACAATGTAAAAACCATCTGCAGACTCTATTTTCGCACTAAACGAAAATTTTTTTCGACCTATGTGTTCGGAATTGAAATAGAATTTGTGCTAAGTTGGCCTTTTTTTTTGCGTTTTTTACGCCTGGGCTCGGATAATAATCGAAATGTGACACATTTCGACCAAAAGGAGGTGGGCGATTAGGGATGGGCCTTAAATGTTATGCTGCGCAGCTTCCGTTAACGTGCTACAGGAATGAATGAAATTTGTTGTTGTTTTTATAAGAAAAATGAAATAATATAAAGCGAAGTACACGATATTGAAGCATATATAGTATATACCTATATGGCGATCCGCGATCTTACAGAAACTCCGCGCGATGTATCCGTGTATAGACTTATAGCTATAGAAATATAGTCGGCTTTAGGATAGTGAGGATAGTGACTACCTTGTGTGTGGATCTTTGTTCACGATCAATAGATCGCTGTACGTGGATCAGTGATCCGTTGATCTAGCAGCGGGATATCATGTTCCGATCATTTGTTCTACGACGTTATACGCATCGTGTATCAAAGATACTAGTTTCGTACTTAAACTATCCTATATCTACCTACCTATATATGCCTCTATGACTATATACATAGTATATGCCTGTAACTTTCAGACGGTATACAGTATACGCGGTGACTTGGTACCATTTCAAATCCGTGAGAAATAACAATATTTCTCTTACTACAACGATATCATACCCCTACCAGGTGTTTAATGTGTTTGTATATTATATATTATATGTCGATGCTAGTAATCTATACATATGGCACACACGTATACATACTATAATATACATAATATATATATTTAACCGAGCCATTATTACCCAATCGTTTGCCATTGCCACGAAGATCGGTTCTGTCGTATATATATGCGTGCTATGGCCATGGCTATGGCTATGGCTATGGGTATGGCTATGGGTATGCTACGTTGCAGCAAAAGGCATACACATATCTGTCTGTCCGTCTGTCTACCCGTGCAGCTGTTGTTCGCTGATATGAAAAGATTTGCTGATTCAGCACCGAGGAATAAGGATCAACGCGCTCTGCATGCACCAAACGCTATATATATATGCGCGCCTTCGCGTAGGAAATAATCCAGTGATTGATCGCCGAGACGAGGAGGCGGGCCACAAGATCCAGATCCATGTCTAAAGAATTCTCGTCTTTTCAATGCACTCACTTCGTTGGTATAAGATACGATTAATAAATAAATATCATTCGAGCACATGACTTTTACGAAACTATATATATATACATATATACACTACGAGCCTTATTCTCATCTCGGTGCTATGCAGCAGGAGAAATTACCGAATCATTATAATATAAAGTTTAAAAACCCTGCAGCTCCATATAAATTAGTGACGTTCGTAGGAAAAATTTATAGCCGAATATAGGAAAATATCGGAATTTTTATTGACCGATCCCGATTTATCCCGATCAATCAATTATATTATATATAATATATAGTAGAAGGTGAAGAAAAAAAAAGAAAGAAAAAGAAAAAAAAAAAAAAAAAGGTGACCATGTAGAAAGAGATCTGGCTCAAACGACTTTTCCTTTCTTTTCTTTTTCACTTTTTTGTTGCGGGTGGTTGTAGTGGTAACTTTATTTTTTTCTCTCTTCTTCTTCTTCTTCTTCTTCTTCCTCTTCTTCAAACCTGTCGAGCACCGTCCGTCCGTCTTCCCACCTGCTGGGAAAACGCTCTTGCCTTGGCCGGTTATTCGCTTCATCAATCAGGCAAAAATTCCTCCGCTATTCCCTTATATGCCACCCCCTTACGCCTACACATATATATATATATATATGCTTGCGTGACTTGTGACCGAAATATCATATATATATATGAATACCAGAGCTCCGGAGGGATGATCCCATTGTTGAACGCAACTTGGTGATATTTTATTGACTTTATGACGTCATTTATCTGATTCGTCGACACGCCCAGGGGTTTAATCGAAACCCAAACGTCAACCGACCATCGTCGCTTGTATATCACTACTGCAGCTTCTCCGAAAAGGACCGCGGATATAAATGGTCCAGATATATATACCTCACGGATATTTTTGACGTTTTATACATGAATAAAAACATTTTTTTTTTTTTTTTTATTCTTCCTCCGGTATTCAAGCAGAGAATGATTTTTTTTCTTTTTTTTTTTGCCAACGCGAGAAGCACGGAAAAAAAAAATATCTTACCTGGGCTTAGTTTATTATTTGGCAAAAAAATTTTTGTTATATAGCAAAATATACATCACATCACCTTTTGGTAGCTGGTATAGGTAAGGTAGCATAAATTTGTAGTAGAATTGTTGTGTGTTTTTATCGTTGAACGAAATCGGGGAAAATATTTCATCCATCGACAATGAGACAAAATTAAGATAAAAATCCGTCACCCCGAGTTCATAGAATATCTTACCTATAGGTAGGATGAAAAATATCATATATATATACATATACATACAAACGTAAAATTGCATGCGCGCAGCGCATTATACATCGCACGAATATCAGGATCGTAAATGGTTAAACGCAATCGGAGATGTATTGATGGAATATATATATTATATATATATCCTCACCCTATATGGATGGATGTAAATAAATATTAAACAAACGGGATATATCGTATTGCACAAAAGGTTGGCGTCCAGGAAGTTGATTGTACCGTGGGGGGGGGGGGCTATACCTATAGGCAAAGGCGTATATAATAACCGCAAGATCTTTACAGATAAAGTTTTGTACACAGTAGTACTGTGTCGCATACCATCCGGCAGATCTTTACCTCGTGATAAAGAAGAAAATGGATAAAAAAAAAAAATCAAAAAAAAAATCAAAAAGAAAAAGTAGAAAAAAAGGGTTTTTGTGCAGGATATTGAACGTACCCTTAATATGTGGTTGCTGGGTTCCTTTTTCTTCAAACCGTAAACGTCTCGGGTTATATAATAAGAAACAGTAAGGATTTTAGGATATTTTTGACAGACTTTTTTTTTTTTTTTATTAACGTATGGATACAGGAAGTTGTGTATAATAAAAGAGTAGTAATACGATGTGAAATGGTCCATAGGGGCCTGCATGCAGCCACCACCACGCTGGTTCGAATAATCAAAAACAAAGAGGTAACAGCCACGTCCTATACAATACTATAATACTGTATGGTATTATATAGCCAGGTTGGTTATATCTCGTCTTAGGAATGACACAGCAGCCGTTGTCCTGTCTTGGTATAATAATTCTTGATGAGCAAGACGCGAGACGAGGTTGTTTGTCGATTATAGATATCAATATCTGACCTACGACCCTATTCGCCGGACACGAAACCCTCCAGGCCTGATTGCGTCAGTTGAAGGGTGACAGATATTCGATTGGATATACCGAAATTTGTCAGGTCTAAATAATGGCTACGAGATATACTAGAGAGGTATATCTATGTATCCCCGTACGCAATGATGTGCGGAGACTCGGACAGATCTAATTATGCACACACACACACACACACACACGCATATACATATGGTTGTTGGTTCTTTTTTATTCTTTTTTTTTTTTTAAGAACATTTTCTTCCTCTCATCCTTGACTAAGATTTATCGCAATTGTGTCAGGGCACCAAGGCAAGACCTCAGTCGACTATTAATAATGATAAATAAAGTTATTCTGTGCCTTTCACTAGAATTATGCTGCAGGGACCTCGCGTGCCACGGATGTAACGAATAAACGGATTAATTGATCGGTAGCTGAAGAAGAAGAAGAAGAAGAAGAAGAAGAAGAAAGAAGAAGAAGAAGAATAAGAAGAAGAGGAGACTTTGGGTAGATGGATAATAACGTTTCTGTCTCATCACTGTGATTTCGAGATTTCTATATGCATATATATATATATATATATATACCATCTTGGACCTATAACCGATGTTTAAAATTGAATCTAGCTCTCTTTTAGATGCCGAGAATTATTACACTTGTATACCTAAGTTTAATACAGGTTGAATATTTTCGACAACAAACTCGAAGGCCGCATATAAGACGGTTAATCACTTAATTATTGTGCCCATTGTGGAATATGGCGGATTATGAAACGTACGTTTATCAATCGTTTAATTGGCTCAAATTCATGCCTGGTGAGAATATCGCACAGAGGTTAAGGCTGATCATCATTCTTAATAAGATCCTGAAACGATGTTAAATTTTAAACCAACGATTTTTTTATTTTTTCTTTATTTTCATTTTCATTTTATTTTTTATTTTTTGCTTTCTTGTATAAAAAGTGAAAATTTTACCAATTATAAACGCGGTGTGTTTTGAAACGACCTTGTAAACCCCTTTTGATTTTTTTTTTTACGCTTTTTCACCACCCCTAAATTGGCCTAAATTTGTTTTTCAAATAACGGTAAACTTTCTACAAACTAGGTAAGTAGATTTAGGGAAACGGTACCATAAAAATGTGAAAACCGTTCTAGCAGAACGCGCGAGGTAATGTAAGTGTACTACAAGGGACGATTTTACCTTTTTCTTAGAAAATATATAGTACCGTTTAAAAATACGTATAGCACCGTTAGCCCCTAAAAATGAAAATAGAATAGAATTTTATTTTTACAATACCATCTAGGTTCGCGTTAGTTTTAGGAGGATCTGTGTGTAGATCACCTACTGTGACAATATTGGGTGTAAAAATTCACAATACTTTACAACTCTTGGGTGAGGGGGAAAGAAAAAAAAAAAAAAAAAGAAAAAAAATGTTTTACTTTCTATTTAGGTAAATATACTATAATACGAAGAAAAAAGAAAAAAGAAAAAAAAAAAATTGGGCCTGTAAAAAGGAAACTACGAAATGTAAGTACGCGGCACGTAGTACATATAGGTATACACGAAGTCTTATATAGATAGATAAAAGGGGAGAAATTTTAGCTTTACCTGACTGTTTAGGGTTTTACAACTGCAGGTCGTCGTTATTATAGTAGTCCTTGTAAAACTGTTATTAATCCTTCGAACAATTGAAGAAAATAATGGTACGTCGATGGGTCGTTATCGATTTAGCTATTATTGGGTATAGGTATATAAAAACCGGCGGTGCGAAGCATTTACCTGGAATTATGTTTTAGGCAAATTTTTCTTGTAATTTTACTCATTGCTCACCACTACCTTATATATAGTACCTACACTTTACCTACACTTATTAGGGTTAGTTGAGAAAATTAGAATTTTGGAGTATGCGCCTATAATCCTCGTCCACACCCCGGTCATAAAATAAATTTAATTTTTATACCATCGCCGAGGATTATTTTCTCAAATTTCTATATCCATACACCGTGGCTTGGACTATACCGTAATTAGTTTTTTGACCTGCATAAAACGTCCGAATTACTTGGAACTAGGTAAACACAGGTTTTTCCCTATGTGCAATGCTAGCAACCCGTTTGTTATCGGCTTTGAGGTAAAAATAGCCGAAAGTAAAATCCATTCTCTGATGTAGGTACAGCAATATAATTCCGAACTTAACTAACTCGATAAAAGATGGCAAGGTACTATATATATATAGAAAAAAAGGTAAATGTCTAACGATCTTATTCAGGGATTTAGTTTCGTTTCATTCTGTTCCCCGTTTGTTCACGTGACACGCAAAATCGTCCCTATTCGTATAACACGGCAGGGATTTTTCGATGACTTGACTACTCGAGAAAACCTCAACGGGCTAATTCGAGCACCCGGCCATAGGAGGACCGTTTACGTGCTTTTTGCATATTTGTTGAGTCATTCAGTTTTTCGGAGCAGAACCCCTATTGTGCCCAGGGGATTTTTTTTTTTTTTTTCAAGAGGGCGCGAGCACGGCCATACTACAGTCGATATTTAATTCGTCAGGCTCACTCGAGTAGAGATCCTTTTACAATTTCTTAAAAGAAGAAGAAGAAGAAGAAGAAGAAGAAGAAGAAAAAAAAAACACACACACACACTTTTTTCTGATGATATCTTTCAGAGACAGTCGACGCATGGAAATATCGATATTTCGCAGTGATGGACTGCTCATGCTGGTGCGGTGGCTCGTATATACCTTGAAGAGGTTGAAAAGATGAGGAAACGTTTCACGCCGATCAAAATAAGCCAATCGATTTTTTCACGATCTTCAAAGTCCTTTGACTCATTATACAACGTCTGTCAATCTCGTGGTTACAGTCGCGGTTAAGGATCATCGCAAGATGTTCCCATGTACGGTGAAACGTTTTTATTTCAAAATATATAATATAATCGAAACGTCAGATTATTTGGTAAAGTAGTAAATTCGCAATGACGCACGTTATTGCAGATCTTATCGTATATATAGAGATTGAAGGTACATGTAGGTATACATGATTATTATTATTATTATTTTTTTTTTTTTTTTTGAAGGGTTGAGAATACTATACATCCCTAATCCGTATATATACCTATATACACCTACTGCAATCGCGGGTCTCACGGTATGTTCATTCTCAGTAGGAGCCTAATAAGATGTAACTAAATTATGATTGGATTCATCATTGCTTATGGTTATAACATACACGACTGTTAAGAAATTGACAATCCTTGAAGATAAAACTGAGAAGCGAAACCCCGGTTATTTATGGACAGTAGATTCTCGGCTGATGGTCATTTTATATGAAGCGTGATACAAACTTTGATATATACCTACTCAATGAGTGATTGGTAACTGTACAACAAGACAGAAGCCTGCAACCTTATCTTTGGCTCTGGTTATAACTGACCATATATACCTACTATATATTATATATGTATATGGACGTGACGAATCTTACACGCGAAAATAATCGTTTTTTGCTTTTTATTATTATTTTTCTTTTACCTCTCTTTTCCTCTCTTTCCCTCTCTCTCTCTCTCTTTATCTCTTTCTCTCTCATAATTTTAATACTGTATACGGATGTAATAAGCCTCGAAGTAGGTATATTATACCGTGTACGGTCTTGGCATCATTGGTAATTGTACGAGGATAAATAACCGCGTTAAACAAGTTGCAGTTACAAAGATGTATATGTATGGCGAATTTACACCATGCGTGATAAACACCCGGCTTATAAATGAACAAAATTAAAAACAATTATGTCTTTTTCATCGCAACGAAATACCGACGCCCGATACGAATAACAGCACATTTCAAATTCTGGGTAGAAAAGAGCACATTTCAGATTCCGGGTGGAAAAGAGCACGTTTCAGATTCCGAGTGAAAAAGAGCATGTTTCAAATTCCGGATGGAAAAGAACACGTTTCAGATTGAGAATGAAAAATAGCACGGTTCAGATTCACTCGAAAACTAGCACAATTCAGGCGAAGCGAATATTACTCATTAGTAAGTGTCAGGTAGGTTTATTATGAAATTGGAAATGCACAATTATGCACAAAAACTCGATTCAATTTTATCATTGAATGATTAATTCAATCTTATAATAAACCTACCTGACACTTGCTAATAAGTAATATTCGGTTCAACCTGAATTGTGCTGGTTTTCGAGTGAATCTGAAACGTGCTATTTTTCATTCTCAATCTGAAACGTGTTCTTTTCCATCCGGAATCTGAAACATGCTCTTTTTCACTCGGAATCTGAAACGTGCTCTTTTCCACCCGGAATCTGAAATGTGCTCTTTTCTACCCGGAATTTGAAACTTGCCCCCTCTTCACCCGGAATCTGAAATGTGATGTTATTCGTATCGGGCGTCCATATGTAGTACGCGATTTTTTCATACTTTAACAAAAGGGGATGGTATCCCCTCCAAATAATCCAGAACCCTAAAAATAAAGAAGGAAATGTAGAGAAAAAAAAAAAAAATATATATATATATATATGTATCTACCCGTAATGATAAGGTTACTCTGAATTCAGGAGCTGGTTGCTCGACCGCAGACGAGCGCGAGGACCACCCTGCAGTATAATTGTCTTCCGTTAGCCGCAGACACCCGGGATTTATCTTCCGTCCGGTGGTTGCTTTATGTTTCTATATACTATCTTCTCTATACTTGACTGCAGCGCAGCAACGTGTATTAAGGAGTTTGAACCAGAGGTGGTGCAATTTCGAAGCAAAATACCTTTACAGTACGAGAGATAAGAAAGTCACTTATGCACGTTAATGAAGATCGTACACTCAGAAAAAGGTCTTGTTGACACAACCAAAATTTGGTTATTATATGCACAATCACATTTTTTGTTCAGTCAAATTTTTTGTTCAGTCAACCAAAAATTTCGTTCGGATAACCAAAATTTTGTTGGGAAAACCAAATTTTGTTGACAGAACCAAAATTTTGGCTATTCCAACAAAATTTTTGATTGACTGAACAAAAAATGTGATTGTGCATATAACAACCCAAATTTTCGTTGTGTCAACAAGACCTTTTTCTGAGTGTAGGAACTTCATCTATAATTCTTTATATCATAAGTTTTTCAAATTATTTCTGATCGATCGCTATTTCGAACGATTCTGCGGTAGCCCTTAGGACTCAGGTCTTCGGCCAGGTCTTAGGATAATAATGCTTTGTTTTACCCTCGAAGCCCACCCTGCGGACAGTGCAGACTTTTCCAACCTGCAGGTATAAACTCGGCTGACACTTGCAACGCGAGAAAGAATTTTCATTTTGTAAATTTTTTTTTCTATTTTTAATCAACATTAGCTGTGGATAATAATAATTGATACAGATTATTATCAGCTTTTGGTTATTTCTGAAATATATAGGACGTAGCAAACTAATCTGAGAATATATATTTATCTGCACGGTATAAAATAATCTGCGGTGTATATTTAACGATGTTACGTTGTGTCAATGCGCGGGTTAGTAATAAGATGTACACCAGCCACGATGTTGGATCGGGATTTTGTGTCAACTCGGAGAAAGTCGCGACAGGCTTGATTAAGAGGCGTCGTTCAAATCGACGCGATAAAATCTATGAAGAAACGAAAAAGCAAAGAGAGAGAGAAAAAAAAATATAAAATAAAAGTAAAAATAAATTTAAAAAAAAAAAAAAAAAATTAAGATAAGCAGAAGGTTTCTGGAATAAGTAAAATTCGGCAATATTGAGACGAAGAATTAATCCAGAAATGAAAAAAATTATCAGTAGTAATATCACAAGACCTTCAAAATTATCGGATATTTCCCGATTGTTTTGCTGCGTGGCATCGAGAGGGCTAAGTTTTGCAGATCTAAAATAGATG
This sequence comes from Tenthredo mesomela, assembly GCA_943736025.1. NCBI lineage: Eukaryota > Metazoa > Arthropoda > Insecta > Hymenoptera > Tenthredinidae > Tenthredo > Tenthredo mesomela. The sequence goes on from OX031018.1 coordinate 28,797,285, forward strand.
CGATGAGAAAAATGAATGAGATTGTTTTTTTTTTTTTTTTTCTTTTTTCATCATTTGAGCTTCGAATCCCCGATGATACTTTATACTTGTAAGATATTCAGAGCCTTGGTTGAGCAATGAAGAAAGGGGTTTAAACGTGGGACGGATCTGGACCCAGTGAATCCTTCCTCTGTACGATTACCGGGTCAGATAATGATCCGAACTAATCTAACAATAATTTTCTCTGATTGATCTGATTAGTCAGTCCGGTCGAGCGCTGGGTCCGCGGTCGAGCGGTAAATGATCCAGACGATCTCAATCAGCTTCTGAAAAAAAATAAAACAATATTGAATCTGTAATCGGTGCAGGTAAAGCAGTCAGCCATATTCAACCTCCCACGAAGTAGGAAACGAATTATTTTTAACGTCTTGATATAAAAACATAAAATCATTTATTATACAATCATTTATTATCGGAGAATTTATAGACCGCAGTCGCAACTATCGCTTACCTATTATATATACTAAACCGAGAAATTGATTTTTCCTAATCCAAATTTCCGCCCAGATAAATATAGGTATAAAAATTCTGAGCATCGCATCCGTATCCGAAACTCTTTGTTCTCTGTACTTGGGTATAAAATTACACTTCTTCCCTCGACGAGATGATAATTGTTCAATTAATCAGTGACCCGAAGATTGAGAAACTGCGGAATTATACTAACTTGGTCAAATGGACGAAACGATAATTGATTAATATTTAATTATAACACTCAGCCCAAAGTGCATGAGAGCATTAGATCATGAAATTGGCAAATCGCGTTCGTTAGAAAGCGTGAGATTAAATTGAGAAGTCGCAGTTACTAATGCCGAGTGGGTATAATTGTACGGGGTATTTTAGAACCGTTTTTATATGTAACTCTAACTCTAACTCTAACTCTAACTCTGTAACTCTAACTCTATATATTTATCGCCCAAGGCGAGAGTCAGAAATCCTTTACGTATATAAAATCTCCTATATTTCGCCTACGGGACGGTTTTTAGTACGCACATATAGGTATACCTATACACATGTTAAACGGGTTAGCCGTACTGTGAATGTGAACTATTTACGTACAGGGGGAGGAGCCGAGGCGTTTTGTTTCACGTTTCCCACAATTAATCATTTACTGGTCCGAAACAATTAGGACGCTCATTAGGTACACCAGAGGCGGGCGAGCATCACTCTATCTCTCGCCGAGGCACAGACTCAGCGCGTTCAGTCAAAGTTCAGTATTAACTTGGCATTGCATAAAAGTGAGGAAAATAATGAGAATCACATACGATAGTTAATATAAAATATATTTCTCATATAACGAAGAAGGTCTTCTTTACTTCCACGGAGGTTTGGATCTTTGATAGTTTCCTATACGCTGTACGAGCTTCAGTTCTTCCGGTATCCATATATATATATATACCCTCGCCTTTGGTGGTCCGAAACTCAGAACGGATGTTTAGATTTAGAGAGAGAGTGGATTCGGAATTCAGCGCGATTCCAGACCCAGTAATCATCTCGATGGTTTGCCATCTCACATCTGCTTCGATAAAAGGATCAACAGCAGCGCAGGAACCGAAACGTCCTACCAAAACGCGTACCGATCAAAAGAAGGGAGGCTTACCTGAGGGAATGATCACAGCCACACCCCCCCGCCCAAAAAGAGATAGACACAGAGAGAGAGAGAGAGTAAAAAAAAAAAGGGACTCCTCGTGTGAAAGTCCTGGTGAAATGTTTCCTTTGTCCCCAGTAAGTCAAATCGTTTTCAATATAATTTCGTAAATTTCAGATTTTCAGCAATCTTTGCTCAATTTTTCCCCATCACGCGATATGAGGGTTTGAGGTAGTACACAGGTATCTCTGGTAACTGATGAGATAGCCAATTTCCATCCCGCAATGGACACGTACGACGTGTGTGTATAGTGTACACACATATACACAGCACACTTTGCGGTATACAAACTTGCTTATAGTTATACCGAGGTGAACCCTCACCCGTCACGATTCAACCTTATACGTAGAGTTGAGGCTTGAAAACTACTGTCCACCCGTCAAACGTCTTGGTGAGTATTGCCGGTCTTGTCGAACCGGATAATTATTCAAAACTTAAACATTTCGTCGGTTTTACACGGCTTAGATTTTAAGATGGGGAACCTCGCCTCTTAGTGGACAACAATTTTAAGGATATATATATATGTGATTCAGATTCAAATTGTACAGTCGCCATGCTATGAACAGCATTCATTTTTAGTTGATGTTCAGTTCAGTTTGAGTTCAGTTCAGTTCAGTTCAGTTCAGTTCAGTTCAGTACAGGATCATTTTGATTGATCGGGCAATATGGCGCGGGAACCCCCCGTCGTTCGTGCATTACTGTTACGACGTGGAAAAATGATCGGATTGAGACGCACTCATCAATCGCACGCCTCGGCTACCTAGCCAGCTCGAACGAACCTCACGTCCGCGAGACCAGACATCAACCCAGCGAGCTAAGAGTCTATACCTTAACTCACCCCGCAACTTAGGTACAAATTACTTCTGAGGTCTATATTATAACGTCAAAGTTCTAGGCGCTATATAGGTACAATCTTCGGGGTTAGAATAAGAAATTTGCGTTATCAAATTTCTATCTTTTTTTTTATTTCTGACAAGAATTGTCATCTGAAGATATTGAATATAGTACCTATTAGGAATGAAAATTTCGATCCTGGTCCATTTTTTTTTTTTTTTTTTGCATTTTTACTCTCTCTTCCTGCATTTTTGGTTCCATAAATTTCGTCACGAATACCAACACGATATTTGTCGAAGAATTACGCATCTAAGCTTCAGGCTAAGAGTTCTTGAACGGTCTTAATACCTTTTGATTTATCTCAGCTGGGTCATGGCGTTTCGCCCCCATGCGAAGCCGGCGTATGGGCGGGCCAATCAGTTTTTAAATAACCATAACTCGTGTTTTTATGTCCGAAAGAGTGTAGTTAGGCAAGTATAGAGAGTCTATACTTATTCTCGGTATACGGCAGAAAAAATATCAAGTATATAATTAATATTGCAATTATTTAAAATCTGTTTATATTGTCAGCGGTAAGAATTAGATACTCAAGTATATATATATATAATAGACGCAGAAATTTCAAGTATTATAGCACCATTTTGCATGTAGACGGTATTTCTTCTCTATTTCTTCTCTATTTCTTCTCTATTCCTACTATTATTTAACCGTATATATATATATATATATATAATATCGGTTCTGGAAGCTCGATGCTCGAACTAAGAATATGATTTAAACTTATTGGGTGCCACCACCACTCGTGCATGTATATGCAATTTCAAGTTGTTGCGCAGAGTGCAACTCGGGATATTTATACTTGTATTTATATACGTATCTTAATATTTATATTTATATTTATATTCACATCTACAATCGCATGAAGCGTTTCACACCAATCAGCCCGCAATAATACACCCATACCTAACATCTGCCTTTGCAAAGTATACCGAGCTATTAAGAAGGCAAGTCTTTGCAGATGTGTGCATCGTGCAATATGGGTATACAATTATACATATTCCTCCTTCTCCTCCTCCTCCTCCTTCTTCTTCTTCTTCTTCTTCTTATCCTTATTCTTTTATACAACCCATGAGCTTTGAACTTTACCCGCAGTGTTTAAGGATCGTATGTACAGCGATTGGAATAGGTACGTCGAGCAGGTAAGATCAGCAGCAGCTCGAATGAGATAGTCCTAAACAGTAAGAGCGAGATGGTCTCGCGAAAGATCATACCTTAGAGTAATAAGCGGCACAGTGCATAGCAGACGTTGCCTAAGGTTCTTGTAACAGACAGTTCAAGTTATTTCAGGTTTAACGGCACATCGCATGAGCAAGTGAACGAACGAACGAACGAACGAACGAACGAACGAACGAACGAGCAAGCGAGCAAGCGAGCGAGCGAGAGTGCAGGAGTCGATAAGCGAATAAATTGACATTATATTCAATTTATTATTGAACATCACTCCGTCATATTGATTGATAAGGTTGTTTTGCGCCCGCAACTCCCTGCACCACCATCACCATCACCATCACCATCACCAGTCAATAGAAACATGCGGTAATATTTCAGTAGCTGATCGTCTGTCATGCGAGGAAATCTATTCCTTACTTACAGGTATATAATATATATCCTCTGTGCCTCGATACTTTCTTCTATAGTTTATAAGTTGCATAACGATAGATCAATTAACGATATTACGTATTATCATTCCCCCCCATCAATTTGTCGTGTCGTCTACAGTCTACAGAACGACTGCCGATATTCTAAATGGTTTTAGTTTAAAATCGATCATTTAAAACCAGGGCGAATGTCTGATTATACGAATTATTCGGATGAAAGAAATCTCCAAATGCAGGAGTCGTGTAACCCATTACGGAATGGAAGCTAGAACATCCAAGTGTCGTTTATTTTATTTTTAAGACATTCGGCCTCGTGTTGCCCGGCGTGTAGCAGGAGCTCTCCTGCCAAGCTATGGCATTGTTCTAGGCGCCCAGTGATGGACGACAGTCATTTGTTATATGGCCACTAGCGGACATATATCACGCAAGAGAAGGCCTACTCCACACAAAATGTTCTCTTAGTTACCTATTGTGCAGGCTCGTTGCTCGGATTATGCTTTGTAGTTGGCGTACATACACCGTCACCGGCCCTTCCATCTCTCTGTATGAGAGGAGCTGTACAGATTTGCTCCTCAATTAAATGTTTTTTGTTCGTTTTTTTTTTTTTTTATTTTTTTATTATTATTACTTTTCCTCCGACTATTTTGAATTCAAATTTCTCAGCACATTGCGTCTTCACACGATTCTGAATGGACTTTCTTACGCTATTGTGTATATATTTATATATATATATATATATGTGCATATGTTATACATCAACCGAGATCGAGTTTGCGAACGATGAGTTTTCACCGCGAGAGTAAGACGATAATATTCATTCTTGAGACGTGGTGAACCACGAGGGGCAGGTTAAGCTGTTAAAATAGTATTAAGCGAGTAAGTTAAGTGAGTATGGCAAACTCAATAGCTTCATTCTGTAGGGTATACCGGCTACTCTCTTGTACGAGCTTCACATTCACTATGAGTCCAGTCAGACAGCGCAACAGTCTACTTATTTCAAGAAGGCCCCAGAGGCGCGGATGAATAACCCTAACCGAGTTTGAGATGGAAACGTTGTAATAAACAGACGAAAAGAAACAGGACCTGTAATATGATATCGGGAAAGTATATTTTTTGACATCGTAAAAGCTTCGATCTTACATATGGATTGAGACGTCTACCGATAGAAAAACGTTGGAAACTTTTCGGAATCTGGAGAAAGTGTGCTGATATGATGTCACCTCTGACTTTTCATCATCAACTATTACGAAGAAATGATTCGAAATCAAGAATTATCGTGTCAAATAATGGAATTCATCATTACCTTCGAATTTGAAGAAGCTATTATGAACGCTCCGACCTGCACCAGCTTCTTCTTCGATTCTTGGATATCTGGAGTGGAGTTCTTCCGGTTCTCACCGGGTCTAATCAGAGCCTTTCCTTTCCTTTCCTTTCCTTTCCTTTCCTTTCCTTTCCTTTCCTGGCCTTTCCTTAATCCTAACAAATCGAATCCGTAACCGTCGAGATCTCGGTCTGCTAGACGGAATGGTAGAAGAATAAAAAGTTTTAGCCAGGTGCCCAGTGCGAGGATGAGGATGAGGAGGACGAGGACGTACGTTGCGATGCCGTAGTAGACGTCATTAGTGAATGAAAGACGTGACAAATGACGAATGTCGGATCTTGAATGCGCAAAGGCGCCCCATAACGCCGCCGCCCGTTTGTTTGTGGTCACATTGTTGTGACTTGTGACGTCGGTGGATCTTCCTCTCTACTCGACTGCAACAGACTGTGAGAATAGTGACTCAAGATTCAAAATCATTCGCTATGGATCCTCGGGGTGTCTCTCCGGGTTGTTTTGACTTCTGACGCCCGGTTGACGAGCGATTGTCCCTTTTCAAGTATATTTTATTATTATTCCTAGCCGTTCAAGTTCGTTTTAAGGATCCTGAAACTCAGTCTCCCCTTCAATTCGGTTTAATACCCACAAAACGAACCTCGATGCTTAACGACAAAGCAAACGTTGCAAATCGCCTTTAATTAATCACTTGTGATAAAAACCCACGAAAGTCCTATCTATATCACATTCCTTCCATACTATTATATCCTCATCGAGTCAAGATTCGCGGAAATTAATGTGGAAACAAGTTTACATGCATATGCCATATATGCACTCAGCCATGAGTGTATATATACATACCCTAACCGGGTACTTGTTATCCAAGTTACTACATATTAAGCCAGTCACACGGCGTCTCACCTTAAGTGATAAATAAAAGCCTCCAATTTAAATCGAATCTGAGCAGAGGCCTGATTACTAAACAACGATTAACCTTACTCTGATAGCCTTTGAATATAATGTGTAACACGGTGTGCGTTCACATGTGTGTGTGTGTGTGTGTGTGTGTGTGTGTATCTGGGTAGGATAAAGGCCTGCCTATATGGATGAAAGGCCACTTGATACTTGGTTAAAAACGCGGACCACACGGGAGCACCGATTTATTGAATTGCCGTCTCAATCTGCCGATATTTAGCAATTACATGGGCTGGAGAAACGGCTCTCTCATTCTAGTATCATGTTAGATTTTGGCCCGTGGTAGCCGCATCTTCCCACGATACTCGAGTGGCTTAAGGGCGGATGTGGCCAAGATCCATGTAAACATAGTTGGGTGCTAATCGTTCACGTTTTCGCCATAAGGTCTGATTCACTGCCAACGGGAGTTTCTTTACGGCATTGTTCCCGTCCCGAGAAACCCAGGGATCGCTATCTTAACTAGCCTCGTGTCTGGTAGCTAGAAGATGTTCCGTTGTTTCACCAGTATTATACTAGCTTATACTCGCTCGCTCGTTCATTCGTTCGTTCGTTCGTTCGTTCGTTCGTTCGTTCGTTCGTTCGTTCGATGGTGAGCTGTAAACTAAACGCTGCCAGAACAGCTCAGAAAATGTTAGATCTAAATACGATAACTATTACCAAGGTGTGAACTGATGGCTTTTGGAAGAGACTCACTCCAACAATCGATGTTCACTTATATAACATATCGTTTCATACCTGATTTGCTACCGCCTCAATTCCACCTCTTCTATATACTAGACGCATTCGCCATAGGTTTTTATTCACATTGCTTCAAATGATATCTGATCAACCGAATATAGGGAGAACGAACTCATCACTAAAATAAAATCCATCTAAACATGTCAGCTCGACTCCAGAGTCTCATCGACTGAAATAGGCATCCAGTCTCTCCTCTTCTTCGAACTAAGTAGACTTTAATACGACGTTGTCTGCGCCAGGCGTCATTCCAGGCTGCTCTCGATGGATGCTGTGTATGACGGTCCAGTCAAGTCCGGTGCGGTGCAGTGTCCTGCTGAATGCATGTATACCTACCTGGATAACTGGATACCTTTTTACGAGGTTTTAAGTGTGAATTAGCAGGGCTGTTTGTTGACTGAATGAAAAGAAAAAAAGTAGCTGACGTTACGGAGGAAGATAGATTAGGTGCTGAACGTAAATCGATTAAGATCGATACTCTTTCCGGCCTATTGCATGCACGATGAATTTGTTTGTTGTATTCAGGATCGTACAGTTCCGAAAATTTTCAGCTTTCACCAGTATACGAGGCATTGTGTCGTGTTTAACCGGTAGCTGCAGTAGGTACCCTGGTTTATGGTAATTCGAAAAATCCCATGATGGAACGGTGTGGTTTAGACAAATCCCATTTAAGAGTAAAGTCAAGGTAAACAAACACTGTTCAAATAGCCGTTCATCTTGATAGTATTAAGTGATGTAATTCGAATTAGAACACCGACTCTCTCATTCTCTGCTCTCTAATGAAAGAGACATGCGAATATTCACACGTTTACGCAACCGCCAGACCCTGACGAGAACAAATGTACTTTGTCACTGTATGTAAGAGAAGAAGAAACTAGTGCTATAGTATTGTTTTAGGAAATCGGGGCTCATGTAACGGAATAGTATAAAGTTTGATTCAGCGTATGAGAATTATGTGAATTCCTATAACGCGAGGTGTCGATGTGATATTCGTAAATCAACCAATCTAAGGCCTTAAATCAATAGGGAATTCCTACATCGTTGGCTGAAATTTCTGTAGCTTCAGGAATAGGGTTGTAAATAAATTTCGAACAGATTAGCACGACACGACCACTGGTTACCGTTAACTAACTCAGAAGCTAAGGTGTGGTTCGCCGGATAGTTAAAGGGTTGAAATTCTGAGCGAAGGCAAATACAGAAAAGGCCCTAAATAACTCGCCGCGAATCTGCCTACATAATGGAATTAGTGTCGTTTGTTAATTTACAACACTTGAGGGTTGGTTGTTGCATATTTGAAATCGTCGTACTTACTTACGGTTATACTAGCGCTCATTTAATACCAAAGTGTTCACAGAGACAGACAAGGGAACAATTACACTGGCATTTGACAAGGGCGAGCTCTGGATGGACAGAAAGAGCTGGGGCTGGGTTGCAGTCAAACAGCGGTTGAGGTGGGCGGTGCAGCACGTTGTACTTTTAAGAATCGTTTCAACGACGATAATTTTTCGGCATATTTGTCCCAGTCTTTGGGGGATAATCCCTCCGCGTTTGACCAATTCGAAAATATTAAGAAATTCGTATCTTCATAGAGATGGGTAACCGCACTGCACATTATTAGGACTTTAGAATTTAACTTGCGGTCACACACCCAATTCCCAAGGGCTAGATCTTCGAGGGAAATATCCTTTCGAATGCTGTATATTTGGATAGATAATATTCTGCCATATTCTTGGACAATGAAATGGTTCTCTACTGGCGGGAGGTCTTCGAACAATGAGAAACTGAAACGCGAACAAATAATGGTCAGGTTAATCGTCGTCAAGCTATGAACACAAGGCAAATAGCAAACTGCTTCTTGAATTGCTGGTGTATTCTAGGGCACCGTTAGAACAAAATTCTATGGATGAGGGTGATTTTTATTCAGAGGATTCTGGTGACAGAAGAATAACCTGCAATCCAGTTAGCCAGCACGCGCGATCGGTGATAATCTTTCGCTTAACTTTAATCTAAGACTTAAACTTAAACCAATATTGAAAATTCACTTTCTTCTACGAGCCGTGCATGAGCAGGAACTGCAGCAGAAATCAAAGAGACCATCTTGCCTTAATCCTGCTTTAACTAGATCACTGAAAGCGGATTAGGGCAGGAGGGTATAAGGGTGCACCAGCCGAAAACGTAGATTAACTTTAATCGTCGGATTAGCATTGGCACGTCGGATACAATTACAGCTGGCTTTTACCTTCCTGAACAGAGTTTTACAGGCCTGGTTTTACTAAGATAAAAATCTTCTCCGAACATTGCAGATCTTTGCTACCGAGAGACAGAGAGACAGAGAGAGAGAGAGAGAGAGTTAAGGGTTGAAATATCTTCGGATCTGTACAATTGAACTATTAGGTGGGAGGACTGGCTGCAGTAGCCGATATTAAGCCATCTGCCACACCACTGTAGTGGGTTCTTGCAATTATAACTGGGCCTTCTCCGCCCACTTCAACCCTTCAACGATTTAAACCCCTGGGGCCCGGCGAACAGCCTCTCCATTTTCACCCAGTATAGAGTTATTTATGAGCTTTATCAGCTGCCATTTTGTCTAAAGACAACTAATGTCTACAATGTCTGCGGCTTACCGCTGCATGCAGTACGGGGTAATGCGTCCTAGCTGGAAATATATTGTTAATTTATAAAGGTGGGAGTTAATGCTGTGAAAATATTAAACAATCGATCTTAACGTGTATGCATTATATATATACTTATGTTTGCATTAATTATATATTCAGCAATTTTAACTTGCAACTTCACCTGATCTACGTATATAATACGCATATATATATATATATATATATATATATATATACATGCATATTATACATATATATATATAGCAAGAACGATTTACCGCCACAACTTGCGCGAGAATCCGTTTACTCGGCTGACTGACAGCCAACAAAGTCCCTGCACCGTGGCTGAGTTATTGTATATACAAGTGCGCGGTATGTGTAATTACTAATTACGCACATACCGGCGTTGCACTTCCTTTGGTCTATGAGACGTACCTACCTAACTCCTATAGTCGAGAGGTGAGGATGGATCTACTCATATATAGTTAATAGTATATATGCATATTATACATGCATGTACACATATTTAATGCCATTCTAAGGTTCTAATCAACGCGTTTCATTTCTCAATCGTGAATTTCACTATCTAAGTACTTATCACCTAGAAACTTACCTCAAACAAGACCTGAACCTTCTATATTTTATCTATAGAATCTATCAATGGTCGGATTAGTTGATTCAATCCACCTTGTTTTTCTTACTTTCAAATATAACGACAGCTTGAATCAAAAGAGGCAAGAAATTTGTTAGAAGTGAACCTGAGAGACCTCGAGGCTTTAAGAAGCGTCTATAGCCAGTGTCTGATCTCTTTTCTTCATCTCACTCGAACTCATTGATACATATATCACGGCGTCTCTATTCGCTGTACGACTCGCTACTATCGTAGTTACATAATCGGTCTTAATGGTCTATGATTAAATATTAAAGATCGTCAAATGGTAACGCAATACAACTAATCTGTTATAAATTACCAGGGATTTCTTCTTCATTTTTTTCCTTCTTTCTTCTTCTTATAGTCCTGTTCTACACGTCGCGGTAACACAAAAAAAAAAAAAAGAAGATGAAAAAAAAAAAGAAAAATTAATTCATTAATAACGAAAGTAATAATAATAATAATAAAATACGCCGATACTCAGCCGTCAGCTGCAGAACATTTAGGTACGATTCCGTTGTGCAGCCTGTGCGAAAATTCGAAGATGACCGAATCAAGGACCACCCTAAAATATATAAATCGTTGATCGTTTCGATTTCAAGATACCAGTTTTTTTGATATTATATTATAAACGACAGATTACGATAAAAATTGAGGTTCGTCTTTAACGAGGCGACGGCGGACAACTGTAAAATTCTTTTGGGACATTCGGAACGTTACACGCTATTAAAACGCGAGGCGAGGCGAGAGGTGAAAACTCGTCCGAGTCTCGAGAGTCTCGAGAGAGCTCCGTTTTAAAAACGTCGTTAAAAGGTAGAGGTATGCGGTAATTTACGAGACTATCACCTATACAAACTGGGCCGGGTGACGAAATTTGCTCAGAAATAATTCGAGCTATGCCGCATATATATGAAATGGTCAAGTCCACTAACAAATATATTCACTCGATACCAACTTTTTCTATCCCATGGATATATTTTCACTGCATTAAACTTGAGTGGAAGAGCAGAGAAGAGAAGAGAGGAACAAAAGATCTATATATTATATTATACGTTGAGATTTTCTATACCTAACACGTACGGTATAAGGCCACTCCTTCAATATTTTGACTAGGTTGCCAACAACCTACCGTTTATTCATTGAATATGATCGCTGGCCCGTGACGCTATTCATTCCGCGTTCGTTCAATTCCCCGCAAAGATTTATCGAGGCATATATATAGTAAAGTATATGTGTCTACGAGTCGATTGACTATGTCAATGCGGTTAGATTTGTGGCTTTTTCGCTCATCGGTAGTATCTGCTTTATTGTTATTGCAACAATCGTCGATAATTAATGGTCATACTGTTGTTGTAACTTAGACATATGTTGTAGAAAAGGAGGATAATCGCAACTCTGATCACATTGGATGTACATATAGTATAGAGTATATAATAGCTGGTATATCAATGAATCGCGTAAGAGATTTCATTGCGTAACGAATTAAACCAACAGGGAATTTGACCCCTGGTCAAAAGTTCGAAAGGGTTTTTTACGGTACGACCTTTTTCGTTCTGTTCATAATATACATCGGAAACAAAAAGTTAACCGCATGGTGAATCCCGCAGAATAAAACCGGTGGCCCTTTGGTTTATAGCCGTGATTTCACGCGGTGCGGTCAATAGCCTGGAACGATATTCACCACTAGAGAACTTGGGGTACCAAGGTATACACGTATATATACGTGTATAACTTTTCCGCTAGTTTATCGACGTCATCCATTAATTGCGGTTTTCCATATACAAACTAGGGGATACGGTGCCAACGATTGCACCCTTCGACCTTTACACCATCGCAGTAGTTCTGCAAGGGATGAAGTTGACGAGGTATAAGAAAGAGTATGAAAGATGATGGAAGAACAAAAAAAAAGAAAAAAAGAATTAGATGGATTGTGGAAATTGATTGGATAAGAATGCATAATGTTTCGTTTAAAGTATGGTATAGAGTAAAGAGTGGAAAGGTATCCGTGATCGTTGAGTGACTGCAGTGGGTATTACAGCGTTACACAGAAGCTGCAGAGTTCCTAAGATCTCTTGACCTTTTGTAATTAAATATCCAGACGGTAGGCGGTAGGTGTATATATACATATAAATATATAATATATATATGTATGGGTATTATAGGTGGTAGAATGGGTATAAGGTATATAAGAGGCAAGAAATTTATTGATAAAGTTAAAGATTTGATATTAAATTTCAGATAGTACAAACTCCTTGGTTCATGCGTATGCACAAGGAGGATGGAGGAAACCAGGTGGCGTATTTGGTTTCAAGTAGATTGCTGAATTAAGTATGATAGTGACCGCGGCTAGTCGGTGTCCGGCGATCACTTAAACCGGATAAAACCTAAGGTTTTGTAGCCTGTAAGGAGTAGAGGTATCCCATCCCTAGTCCCTCTCTCAGCTCTAGAGAGAGTAGTCGGTATACCGCAAGCGTATATCTCCTCTAGCTTTGTGTCAGCCTTGTTCATTTCTAATAAACCAGCCTCGTGTCTGAGGCAGGTAATTATATTTGATTTGTGACGCGATGTACCAGGTCGCAAGCTCCAGAGCCTATATTCTGACCGTGTGTTACCCACTGGTATAATATACCTTTGATTTACAATCTTCGTTAAGGTCGCTTATTCTCACGGACTATTTTAACAGAAATAATCTATATCTGGGGCATAAGGAGAAATCCAAAAAAAAATAAAATAAAAAAATAAAAAACTCTAACCGAAGGAAGATATTCGTCATCAAAACCCTCGTGCAATGATACATTTTTCTTATTTTACCCTTATTATTATACTCTTCATCTTCATATGTGTGTATTACATATATAATATAGTTTATGTATATGTAGGTATTATATACATATATATATATATCGTTATACATATGGGGCAGGGATTCCCCGCGTTTAACGAAACATTTTATACTATATATATATACCGATCCGCCACACCGATCCACTCGACCGGTTTTCTCCGAGCCGCGTACTACAGTCTCATTAACGTCATTGAACGATTATTCACAGAGTTGATTTTGAAGCGATACTTTGGCACGGTTAAACCCCGCCACTAAATCTATATCCGTAGCTGTAGAGTATCGAGGAGTATAGGAAGAAGAAAAAAGAAAAAAGAAGGAAAAAAAAAAAAGGTTCCGTAACAAATTTGCAGATGTCGAACTCTCGTTAGAGATCGTTAAGTGAATAGTTTGTCACCGATCTAGTATTTATCCACTGAAGTTTCTGAGTCACGATCCATGTGCCATTGTCACTTTGTCCGGATCTCTTCTCCTTTTATTATCTTCTATTATTTATTTATTTGTTCCCCTTATTCGAGGGGGGGTAGGGGGTAGGTATATTCGATAAATTCAACCATATACCAGGTAGGTATAGGACCTGGACCTAATCCGTTTCTGGTTTCTGGTTCTGTGCAAGCCTGTAAAATACAGGTTAGAGATCTCCTCCTGCCTACTGCAGAAAGTTTAAAACCTTCAAATTCCTCGGTAAGAAGTAAGAACACAGCTCACGCGGTGTAGTCGAGTCGTATCCCGATGGCCAAATGCAAAGTCGATGCCACGCGAGAAGCTTCCAACTTGTATTTTCTCTCAACACTTAAATATAACCCACAGTCATAGATTCACACATGTATAAATGAAATAAACCGTACCTTTGTCTGTGTATATATATATGTATATGTACATGTACACTATATCATTGATCATTGAAACAAATCTACGGTTTGTACGCGGTACCTGCGGAGGTTCGCAGCCGAGAGACATAAACCAGATTCGAGATAGGTTCGCTTCCAGTTCCCGCAGGGTCGACACCGGGTTGACTCCCATCCGAGATCGTCCGATTCGCCCACGCCCCAGGATATTCCTGGGTGGTGGATTCCTCAAGATATATAATATTCTGCAATTCTAAAATACGCCCTGAACAGGACCACTGACAAAGGTCACTCCGCATCACCATCACTGTTACACCGTGATGCTGACCAAAAATAAATAAATATGCAAACGCATAGGATGCAATAATTCTCACGATGTTTTTATATAGAAACCCCCCCCCCCCCCCCCCCCCCAATTTTCTTTATAAACGCGTGATAGATTTTCAATTATATTGTATCGACGCCCGATACGAATAACAGCACATTTCAGATTCCGGGTGAAAAAGAGCACGTTTCAAATTCCGGGTGGAAAAGAGCACGTTTCAGATTCCGAGTGAAAAAGAGCATGTTTCAGATTCCGGATGGAAAAGAACACGTTTCAGATTGAGAATGAAAAATAGCACCTTTCAGATTCACTCGAAAACTAGCACAATTCAGGCGAAGCGAATATTACTCATTAGTAAGTGTCAGGTAGGTTTATTATGAAATTGGAAATGCACAATTATGCACAAAAACTCGATTCAATTTTATCATTGAACGATTAATTCAATCTTATAATAAACCTACCTGACACTTGCTAATAAGTAATATTCGGTTCAACCTGAATTGTGCTAGTTTTCGAGTGAATCTGAAACGTGCTATTTTTCATTCTCAATCTGAAATGTGTTCTTTTCCATCCGGAATCTGAAACGTGCTCTTTTCCACCCGGAATCTGAAATGTGCTCGTTTCCACCCGGAATATGAAACGTGCTCTTTTTCACCCGGAATCTGAAATGTGCTGTTATTCGTATCGGGCGTCGGTATGTACACAAATTTTTGTTATACCTCAAGAAATTTTTATTTCATAACGATTTTTATCACAACTTGGTAGTAGGTACCTACTGAAATACCGTAACGTTCATTTCTTGTACGAATTAATCTACGATCTGTCACGTATATAAGTGAGGTAAAACCGCTACTAGGCTTTGCTTCCTGAACTACTTTCCCGATCTTTACATTTTTTTTTTTTTTTTTTCTTTACCAAGAACCTTATAAGTCTTGAGTTAACGAGCGTGGGTGTATACCTACTCAGCTTTGTCCAGCTCGCGGGACTATCCGGAGGTATCTTTCGTCAGTTTTTCAAAGGGTTTCGCGCGGGTCACCCGCTGGTTCACAGCTTTCTCTGATGTCACGTTGCATAACGTATATATAAATATGTATATATATATATATATAATATAACGTTAGTGGAAGAGAGGTTCCTAGATGTTTTTTTTTTAATAACGAGCATAACTCGCTCATCTAATCGTGGAATAGTTATTTCTTAATAATTTCGCATCGCACATCCAGGTATATTAGATATTTTTCGAAATCGCGGAGTATTATACGAATGAAAAACCCACATGTGACGCGACTTTACTCACGCATTAATTAACCTCGACTCACGATCTTCTCTTGAAATTATATTCGAATAAGAGCATATACTGAATCATCATTACACAGACTGAAGGAATGCTGTGTAATGTATATACCATGGCGTTGCGTTACAGTGCAAACTGCACAGCAGAGCAGAGAGTCCGTCAGTGTCTGGGTCCAGCAGATTTTTTTATGACTCCTAAATAAAAGGGAGTCCGTAGTACTACGGGGGACAAAGTTTTTCACCATCACCTATATACCTGCTGCCCCTCATATACCTAATATTAAAACTATTTTAACGCTCCTTTCGAGATGATTTTCTTGACCAAAAATATCTCATCTTGGTATACTACATATACACATATATATATAAATATATATATACAAGATGCTGGCGCGAGGTGGACCGCAACAACTGGCGAACTGCCCCTCGTAAAAGTTCCCGTACTCTATAGCTAATAAAAAACGATAAAACGTGAGGCTAAAAATATCCTCAACAGCAGGACTTGGGGTAATAAAAACGATCCGATTTATACGGGAACAAGGACCCGGCTATTTTGCTTGAGAACTGTCCTTCCTCAGGTATAATACCTACTTATTTATTATTATTATTATTATTATTATTATTATTATTACTATATAGATACATGAATATACATATATATATATATATATACGTATATATAAGGTGGTAGGTATGTACCTTTTGACCTACCCTTTCCGCTTGTATGCGGCTGTGGGCAAACATACTTTGGACACGGTCAACTCGGTAAATTAAACCATTAAGTTACGGCTACGAGGACGATTCTCATCGACGTATATATATATATATACGAATCTATGGGTGTATAATAATATATGTAGGTATCTACTTTATATAATGATTAAGGAATAATTATTTAAATTGTAAGAGATAATTCTGCAGAATAAGAAAATTGGTTCAACGGATATTTTCAGATTCATGCTGCACATGAAGAGAGTCAGCTATGGTATTATGGGGTTATTTATTAGGGTGTTTCTCATTCTTTCTTATTCTGTTTTTTTTTTTTTTTCATTTCTTGTTTGAGGAATGATGTGTATAAATCGTAAACCTTGTATACCCAACACGCGAATAGCGCGCCTACTCGGCTTAGCAAGATTCGTGGTCAATTGGCCGTGTTTAACGCGTGATATTCTCTACTAGTTCGCTACAAGGATACTAGATTCGAAGAAGAATAAGAAGAAAACGATTTTTTTCAATGTGTTCAATCGCACTGATGTGGAAACGGTTCCCCCCGTTCGAGTGACGCCAGATGTGTTATAATATAGAGTTTTTAGATGAACTCATATTCCACATAGCGTAACAAGGTGTGATCCTTATACACAGATTTATAGCACCCTGCGAGTTCATCAGACCGGAATTAAAAGGACGAAATAATAATATATAATATAATTTCTTGGAGTGAATAAAGGAGACACGGATAACGGATAAAATTCAATAATTATTGTACCTACCTAATCCCTTCGGAATCCGCAGTAGCATCCTACACTCAGAAAAAGGTCTTGTTGACACAACCAAAATTTGGTTATTATATGCACAATCACATTTTCTGTTCAGTCAATCAAATTTTTTGTTCAGTCAACCAAAAATTTCGTTCGGATAACCAAAATTATGTTGGGAAAACCAAATTTTGTTTGAACAACCAAAATTTTGGTTATTCCAGAAAAATTTTCGGTTGACTGAACAAAAAATGTGATTGTGCATATAATAACCCAAATTTTGGTTGTGTCTGCAACAAGACATTTTTCTGAGTGTAAAATATATATGAGTGACTAATTTTTTGTAATTATTATATCGTCGCGAATAGACGGTATAGAATAGGAAATATCTTTTTGAATAATAAGTATAAGAGAGAAGGAGGTAAGATAATACACTTTCGCATATTATATATTATACATATGTGTAAATCGACGTTTCTTTCATGTCTTAGTACCGGTTACTACAGATCTTCTGAAGAGGCTTCGACGCGCGCCCGAAACCTGTTCCCTATATACGTATGTACCTATATGTAATGTACATACATACCATTCCGTATAATTTCACCCGGCGTCGTGGACATCTTTGCTAATTTATCACCTGGTCAAACCGTTCAGCGTAAACATTTCGACATTTTATTGGATCCTCCAGTTTCTAATGCCATGATCTCTATATATATATATATATATATATATATCTCTTTCTCTTTCTCTATCTATCTGCAGAATATGTATATAAAGCCCCGCTATAATATAGAAGAGGTTACTACGACGTAGGGGGCGAACGGTTTCGAAATGAAGAAATGTTAATCTACCAACTGTCCTCATATCATTAGAGCTACTAATTGAATCAGTCCTCCTCCTCCTCCTCTTTCTCATATGCCTACCAGGCTCTCACAAATCTCATTTATTACCAAGAATTCTCGTTAACACCGAACATTAATCGTGCGATAAAAATCGTTGGTTTGAAGAAGAAGAAAAAAAAAAAAGAGAAAAAAATAAAATAAAATAAAAATAACAGAAACGACTATGTGAAGTAAAAATTATTATACTTTAATCTTAATAATGATAAAAATCATTTAAATCTATAACGATTATAAAAAAAATTGGAGTTTAATCGTCGTAATTATCGGTAATGGCAAACTATAAATGCGTTCATCATTTATTTCCGTCATTGGTAATCGAAATGAAATTTAAACGCCGATCTATACCCACTATACGCACCGAGGAAAAACCGAAAACGGTTATCTCTATGGTACCAGGATCGGATACCGCTTCGATACATACCGACAACGGTTTGGGACTGTTGAGGCCCTCGATCCCCACCAGGTTTAGGGGCTAGTCGAGAATATCGTCCTGTAAAATCGGCGGTAACCGTTGGCGGAAAAGGAGCGATCGGTACCCAGGATTGGAGGACATGACGATGGGTTGTACCGGTAGGCGTAGTGGCTCCCACCACGTCAACGATTCACCTGGAGCACCTTGTGCGGCCCAACAGGTCGGCGATCTAAACAAGCCAGTCTTCTCCCGTCCACCGACGTGGTCGCACCGATTCCGTGCCACCACCGGTAAAAATAAACAACAATAACAAACAAACAAACAAACAAACGAAGAAACAAGAACAAAAACAATAACAAGAAAAAGAAAAAGAACAAGAACAAGAACAAGAACAAAAACAAGAACAAAAACGAGGAAACAGAATAAAACGATCAAACAAACAAATAGAAAAATCGGCGACATTTATAATAACAGTTCGAAAAATCGGTTCGTCACATCAGTGATCATCATCATCGAAAATTATACGTCGATCTACAACAGCCTCGCGTTTTAAAAACCGTAGCGGGATTACATCGGCTCAAATAATCGGTATAGTAAACGGAGACTTCAACGCCTTTTATCGATACCCTGTGCAACGCACGCGCTAATCGATAGAGATTTACTGGAACAACGACTGCTCGATGGAAAGGACTTTTAAACCTGTTGATATATAAAACCATCTCACCGATTGTTTGACTGTTGTTTTATTTTTTATTTTATTTTTTTTTGTTATTTATTTATTGTTAATGTGCGTAAAATTAATTCTATCTGGTGTTAAAACAATAATTAAATTTCTCAGCTGAAGAATATATATCAATATATATATGTATATATATTCTTGTATGGTGTAAACAGCGAGAAAAAAAAAAGTGTTCACAATGTTCACATAGACGATTTGTTGATGGTATAAATTAATAAACTGGTTTATTAAAAATAAGTCAGTTTAGTGTTTTGTTGCCGGTATTATAATCCATCAAGACGGACGCCATCGGAATACGTGTCTACAAAGGTCAGTGCAGGAGGCCGTTTGAATATAATATAATGATCGGTATAGATCGGTTTAAAAAATTACAGTTTTTAATTAATATATTATATAGTTACACGCAGTATCGTATACGAATACGGAATCGCGTTATTTCCGGTTATGGTTTTCGTCATTTTTTCCATTCCTTTATTACACGGCGATTTATTTTATTGATGCCGATCTTTCAGCGGTAGAGAGAGATAGAGATAAACAGAAAAGAATATTTAAATCCTTGCGAGGAGGCGTAACCTCGACTCGGTTTTATATAAAACTTATTTTGTAAAGACAATGGGGAAATTTTCTAGACCGTCCAGATCGTAATAAATGTTCGACGATTTAAGTGCTAATCGATATGCGATGCACGTTTTGTCTCTCGATCCTATTCAAATCAGGCAACTCCTTCATTCGTTCTTTGATGAAAACATTTGCTTTAGTCATCCCCTGTCGCTGGTATAACCGCACTCACAAAGATATATATGTATAAATTCATTGTGCTTCTTGCTCGGTTCTTATTGTAATTGTGACTGGCTCGAAGAAAAAAGAAAAAGAAAAAAAAAAAAAAGATAAAAAGGAATCATCACAACGGCCACTTTACTGCACTCGACTCACGCGGCCGAATAAAAGCCTCTTCGTACACTAGGTACTTCAATTATCATATAGAAATGAATACGAATGTTATGATACTACAGGGGTTGGACCTACGCACGGTGTCATGCATAGGCATAGCTGTTACAGAATTGCATAAAGTCGCTCTCCCATGTCAAAATATATTTATTGCCATAGATTTTTTTGGCGCGCGCCCCGTCTGCGGTATGTCAAAACCCATTGTTACCCTTTCTTACGGTTATTACCTCACTTGTAACTCCATGGTTCACGAACCAAGGAATTCGGCATGGCTTTTGCGCGGGCTATATCACACGCGCATATACATATGCATATACATATACACATAGTGCGTAAGGTATTTACTTACCCACCTCTCATGTCTCGCATGTAGGTATAATCTCATAATACACCTTTGCATAGGATCAGAAAATCGGTATGTGTGGAGGAATAGGTAATTTACATGTTAACCCCTTTTGCGATCATCTCCTCACCGACGAGGGGTCGCTAGCGGTATGACTTTACGCCCTGACACGCAACGGGTTCATACATTTACTAAACTTTTCTTTTGACAAGGGGAGAACCGACCGATTAAACGTACCTTTTAAACGATTACGGCATATACCTATACCTGCCCCGGCTATATAATCGTTAAGAAGAAACCATCAGCAGATGGATATCTGATCCTCCTATATCCTTAAATTTAAACTGCGCAGTCCTGCTCCATATATACAGGATATGAATAAAGTTTTAATGATTTTTGACAAAAAATCGGCTAATTATACTCATACGATTTCACGATCGGTATGAAATGTTATACGTTACGGATTTTTAGAACCGTGGATTGACGGAGTTTGACTAAGTTTTCCCACAAGTATGATAAAAGAAGGGTTTCCGTGTGTGTTATTCTCCTTTATTCTTCCTTCTACTTTGTTTCTTTCTTTCTTTCTTTCTTTCTTTCTTTCTTCTCTCATGATCGGTTAAAATAGTTGAGTGTTAAAAATAGGATCGGTCACGGGACGGGGATGTGAATAAAAGCGTGGTTCTCTGGTGCATTCGTAGTTCGTAGAGTGTGTGTAGCGACGGGAGCTAAACGGGCGGGTATAAATGATCCTTCGGAAGGATATTAATTGTCTTTGGCTCCCGGCGCGCGCGTTGCAGTTCGGTATATATAGGATTGCGAAAACATTAACTGAAGAAGTCCCGCGTGTCCCTGGGGAGCTGAAGATCATTTTTCAAGGACTTTGGGTTTGTACGTTTGAGGGACGGGGCCCAGAGCGAGGATCATCAATCAGACAGATCGTTAAAACCGAATCCCAGAATACAAATTGCGCAAAACTAAAAGTCATTCGAGTTTTGCCCTGCAGAAAACCGGTGCTATTTTGCTATACCATTATTCCGGGCTTATTCTGGGTCACCGAGACAAACTGGCCCTCGACTAAACCCGCTTATTCATGTTAGCCCTAGGTCCATTCTATATTGACAAAGGTCCATATTATACATCGACACATACACACATAACTCTCTCAGATATATACCTGCACTTATTTTTTTTTTTTTTTTTTTATTTCTGTCAAACTAACGAAAAGCAGTTCGATTCAATAGGACAATTCGCCCACACGCTGGGCTCGAAGAAAACCCGATAAAAGTTTTGTGAAAATTTATTGAAACAGGGAATTTGCTGTTTGGTTTTTTATTTATTTATTTTTTTTTCTTTCCAAGTCAAGAGGGTAGAAATCACTGCGCGTAAGGTTAAGGGTAAAAAGTCTTCGAGCCCCCTGTGTCTGACAAAGAGATTCTGCGACATTGGTAGAGAATAAAGAATATAAGGGAAAAAAGAAGACTAAGAAGAATAATGAAAAAACTAAGTCTATATTCTGCCTTTATTCTCTTCACGAAGACAAACCGGATGAACCCAAGTGTTTAATGACGCGTAAACAGGGGCTACGTACCCTGGTGCCCCAACACCCCTTGTTCAAAAAGTCAACCCCTATATTTTCGCGGTGATGAAAACTAGTGGGGAATTATATGAGTAGGTATATATACCTTAGCTTAGCTTAGCTCTTCACCTACCTGACCCATAGAGCTTGTATTTGGAGCAGGTAAAAGCGATCTAGGTAGTAGCTAGGTGGTATAGAAACGCGTCACCGACTTCATTAACGGCTGAGTGTTGGCAAATATTTACTCGCGTTATTTCTTTTTATTTTATTTTCTTTTTTTTTTCTCTTCTTCTTTCTTAAACTGGGCTACGAACGAGTTCAATATTTGATCTTTGCTTTGCGGGAACTAACGCGGTGATAATTTAAGTCGTCGGTCGTCCTTCGCCACATATAGAGTTTATATATATATATGAGTGAGAATTTAGAAGAAATGAAAAAAATTTATGACAGATCGTTGTGGTTTTAACTTGAATAGAACAGGGAAAGAGAAGAATATAAAAAAAAAAAAATTAGAAAGAAAAAAAGAAAAGGAAAAAAAAAATTTGAGAAAGATCGTTTGGTGGCTAAATACCAGGGCCGTGATTCTGTCCGATGGAATTTCTCTTAGCGGTATCAAGGCGAGGCGAGGTGGTGGCGGCAAATCATTAATCACAAAGTCAGGGTCTCCCGGGTATCTCTGGTAGCTGGTTGTAGATTTTTAGAGGCGTAAACGACGCGCAATACACTCTGTATATATGGGGAAAAGTATGAAATTTAAAAATAAAAAAATAAAAAAAAAAAAAAAAAAGAAGAGAAAAGAAAAGAAGAGAAGAAAAAAAGAAGAGAAGAAAAGACAAGTGAAGTGAAGAGAAGAGATTCGTGGATCTGACAACCTGCTCTCTCTGTTGGTCGGTATGGATCATTGACCGAGCTCTAATTACGTAAGACTAATTAAAATACTTTTCGTATAGCAGCGACAACGAACCGCGGGTAAAAAGAACATTGGTCATAATATGTACCGCGCGGGTTTCAGGATCGAGTCAACGATTGTTTTAACATTTCTTCAAAGCCGACTAATTCTCCGGAATAAAGAGAGAGAAAGAGAGAGAGAGAAGAAGAGAGAGAGAGATAAAAAATATATATATGCCTGTGTGAAAGAATAAGAAACAAGCATGAAGAAAAAGGAAATAGTAATAGTAATAGTAATAGTAGTAGTAGTCGAGCCGAAACTACGCTAGACAACCTCCGTCCGTATTTTATTTCCAATTAACTTGGATTTCACGTATAAATTAGCAGTTAAGTTATCGGTGTGTTTTATACCGGTAATGTGATGTGCAGGATGATAAATGAAAATGTATCAGGTAGTAATTAGGGGCGACTATTATTTATCCGAATCTTCCTTTCGCCTGAGGGATTTTTTTTTTTTTTTTCTTTTTTCTTTTATTATTATTCCTATATACCAATGGTGGTTTTTTTTTTTTTTTTAAACGCACGCGTGCGACATAAGTGGGACGCATAGTTTGTTTAGTTACGACCGTGCGGCAATAACGTGGCAGATGTTCAAAATGTCAAATAACGTTAGACCCGGTAAATTTAACTTATCAGATTCGAGGTCTAATTTAATATTCTGGTCAACGACGGGGTCCCAGGTGGTTTTCTGTAAAAAAGAAAAAAAGAAAACAAAATTGGAAAGAAAAACTAAACTGTCCTATTCACCTTTTTTTTTTTTTCATTTTTTTTTCTTTACCTATTTACACACAACGATTATTCTTCTTATTTTTCTTTCATTTTTTCCCCATTTTTTTTTCTCTCTTTCCTTTATTTTATGTATTATACATATAATATACATTTATATATACATATATGTATATTTATTTTTATTTTTCGTTTTATTAATTACAGATGAACCAGCAGTGCAAAGTCTGCGGCGAGCCAGCGGCAGGATTTCATTTCGGAGCATTTACATGCGAGGGTTGCAAGGTAAATAAAATCTGATACATAGGTACCTACATACGTTGCAATTTCAAATTTTATTATTAAATCTATAAATAATATTATATATATGTAGGGGAGAGTGGGGCACATTCGGACAATCGCGATTGACACAAGACCTACTCGAAGTATTCGCACTGCCTGGATGAAAATTGTCTTCTTGTGGAGTTCATAACGCACCCTAGAGATATCACCACTATACACACACTATAAATGCGAGTAATCGCGAATGTCCGAATGTGCCCCACTCTTCCCTATGTGTATTTGTATATATGCAAGTGTGAAACCATTATCTATTCGGCCACGCGCCGAATAATTTGTGGGAACCGCCCGAAGCACCTATACCTACCTATATACACATCTATAATAGTATATTTATCTCTCGATCATTTCATCTGCATTAAAAATAAGCAAGAGTAACAGAAGGAACATGACGCTGTGAGTTATTGCTTAACGCGAGGTTTTCGCCTATGGTGTTGGTATACATATTATACATATATATATATATATGCGACGATCACTGTATAGCTAAAAAGTCGTTGTAATTTTATAATCTACTGATTGGTAAAACGCTATTACTGATCCCGAACCGATTTTCTTTTTTTTTTTTTATATATATCTTGTGAAAAAAATCGAAATACAAATAAAAAATAAATAAATAAATATCATCGCGCATCTTCTTCGGTCGGTTATATACTAGCCAGTAGCTATATAACCTGTGGTAATCAATTAAATACCCTTCCGAGAATAAGTCGGTTAATCGGTTCAACGAAGCCCTTGAACGACGGCAAAACGGAGGCTGTAGTTAGTCAGGAATTAATGAACGCCGGGACAAAGGTGGCGCGCATTAATCTACCTCCAAAAAATGATTTTCTTATTTTCAAACATATACGCGGTAGAGATTATATACATCCATCGGTGGCCGTGGACTTCTTTATTTTATAATATAGTATATATGTATATATAATATATAGTAGATACTTGTCGGAATGGATAGTAGTAAATTGTAGCTCCAGTTTAAAGACGCATCTCCCACACTCCGTCCGCATAACCGATTTAATAGGCCAAAACGAATGGTCAAAGTACACCGTGGAAAAAGATCTGAGCCCGGGTCGAATCCATAAGTGGTAAAGGTATACCTTTCGAAGGTCGTGCACTATATGAAGGAGCTATGGATTAAAGGCGTGTGTAAGAAACTTAGAGATATTTGACCGGATCGAATCGATTATCTTCTGATCATTCTAGTAGTAGGTATATAGATGAGGTGATGTACATACTGATATATCTATAATAGGTACGCGAAAGATATCGACCAATGATTCCTGTAAGGTTTTTTTGAACATGTGAATAAACAAAAAAGGATAATTTTGCTACAGGGGTGACAAAAAAAAATATCTATTAAATGTATATTTAAGGTTCAGATGTGGATTTGAGGATTCAAATCCCTATATTGATCGCATATTAAACTCTGAGATCAAACGGCATCCGAATGGATCCCGCGAGGGTGTTCACCTCTATCTATTTATTCAACTAATGTGGTACACCGTTGAATATCGTTCGTGAATACCAAGTAACCCGGCCGATAGTAATTGGACCTCATTAGGGCAACAACGAGCAATACCTTACGTCCATCCATTTCCTGGACTCGGAATACTCAGATAACGCGTTTTAGGTAAATTAGACTCTACGCTCCCAGCGTTGTCCGCCACTCTGGAACCATAAATATACTCGACCGGCGACCAACTGCCTTCTCTTTACTCTTTCCTCTTTCCTCTTTACTCTTTTATCTTTTCTCTTCCTCACCCCGTAATACCCCATCAACTTATATACATACATATATATATATTATATATACATCCGAGAGGGGAGATTTTTACCTTTTCTATACACGCTGCAGTGTGTGTGTGTGTGTGGGGGGGGGGAAAGCCGTTTGTGCCTTAATTCTTAATAGTTTCATAGATAATCGAAAGAATTCACTTATCCTAAACGAAAATTGTGTCTGAGGTGATTCTGAGTCATTTTCACTTCCTTGGATTGAAAACAGCACCAGTCTAAAAAAGGAGTGAATTTTTCACTCCAAAAAATCTAGAGAGGTGAGGTACACTATTATTCTCTCTACTTCTTGTTTCAAATATTTTTTATCATCGGTCTGCTAAATTTGGGTACTATATTAGACCAATTCTAATGACATATATATCGAAGAAAAAATTTGGTAAATAAGAGTAAAAATAAAATACCTACGTTGAAATAATTTAAAACTAAAATGAAGCTGCGGTGCGGCTCGCGGTTGTTCATTAGCATACTAACGACTCCTCGAAACTGTGCGTCACGCGTTAAAGAAGAAGTGCGGAGTCGGTCGAGCCTCTCGGAACCGTGCTTTCGAAACCTTTACCTTTTATTTTATGTATTCAGCTTCTTAATATTTTTCTCTCTCTCTCTCTCTCTTTTTCCCTCTGACACATACATTCAAGTTAAACGACTGTAACGAAAAATAACCGATTTTACAATATACAAATTTACATGAATATTTACCCACAAACGAGAGGGAGCACACTTCTTTATTGCACCAATTTGCAAAGGCTTTAGCCTCGTTCAGAGTCCGCTGGTTTGTTAGTACGCGGTTAGTTGTTGGGGAGGATATTATACCGGCGGAAATATCCAGGTCGCAAATGTCACTTGTCATGCAAATACCCCCTCAAGTGTTGAGTCGTCTCTCCCCATTGTTTCTTACCGTCATTGAATATACGAAATTATGCACGGTAACCATTGTCGAAATTCCAACACCACACCCCATACTCGGTGAGGCAAACCAAAACCGAACTGTTCCTCTGATTCGGATAATGAGATATTCATTATACCGCAGCTACCGCGATCGAACAATGACACCTTATGCTTCGTATCGGGGACACTTACATATATCGCATATAGAATGGAAAAACGCGGTCGTGTATTCATCATCGAGTACGGTACACATCTTTTTCCGTATGAGAAGAAAACCGATTTTTTTTTTCTTTTTTTTTTTAATGATTTTTACGAATTTCGACGTCGTTTTTCATCCTTAATTTTCACCCTGCGTACGAAAATCTTGTTTAAACTGTTTTCTGAAAAATTTACCCAAGTTGATATCGCTAGTAGGTTCGCGCTGCCTAAGAGCCTCGTAAACTCGATTATACAGACCCAATCTCTCCGTGATATCTCTTCGGTACAATTAGCTCGCTCATAAAGAGACATTAGCGCGAGGCGCGTGTTAAACACACGGTAAGAATCTGGCCATCTCGGACGCGGTGGTTAAGTTACCAACTTTAAACCACCGTCTTAACTGCTGCCATTACGCCTCTAATTGCTCTTAGCATTTAAATACCGAGGAAACCTGCAGTTTCAAATCGCTGAATATAGATTACGCCGATATATCACGCGCACAATACAACACCCGAACAATATATATAAGTACAACGAAGATTAATCCAATTACCAAAATCGCCATATTGGATAATCCGTTGTAGTCACTACCGGACCCTTACATCGGTAATAGGAAGCCGTTTCGATATTGTAACAATTTGTTGTCTTGGCACGAGCTTATCGGCGAATCGTTATTTCTCGTATACCGATTTATTATGGCTCGTAAAAACGTCATAACATCACTGCAAGCCCGCATCCTGAACAATCATCTGCGGGGCGGTCAGCACGTGGAATCGTAAACCGATAACCGCACTGGCGTTTTTTTTTTCGGTTTTTCTTTTTTTTTTTTTTTTTTTCTTCCAAGTTATTTCGGTAACGATTTCCGTTTACCATCTCCTTCTCTATACGGATCGCAATACGTCTGACGTCTGACTGATTTCTGTTGGACAAATACAGGATGTACCTCCTACAATATTTTGAGATAGAATCTGGCGCGCGCGCACTAAAATATACCAGATACTATTCCTCCTCACGCACCAAGAGCAGACATTTACTTGCTCGTTCAAGACTTACAAGACACATCTCTCTCTCTATTTCTCTCTATTTCTCTCAGAGTGAAAGCTAAATTATTAGACCTCCAATATAGGTACACCCATCGACCCGAGCCAGGTTCAGCCTCAGTCTCAGCCTAATCTCCTAGCCTGAGACGATCATGATAATCAAAGGTCCATCATGTTGGAGTGATAATTTTAAATCAATTACATATATGCCATAGTCGAAGTTATAATGATGAACCTCGGTGACGAATAATCTTAAATAATTAGAAGAATTGGGATGAAGGTTTGCTTACAAAATTCAGTCTGCAATCGGCGCTTTGACCATCGCGATAGTTTCATTTCTTAACTCGATGTGTTCATATTGCTCAATCTTTGATCGTCGAATATAAAGAGAGAAAAAAATTATCGTTATTTCGCGTTGAACCTGAACGTGAGGCCATTAGGGTTGCGTCTAGTATCTTCACAGCATTTTAAACAACCCAATACGCCCTTGGCCGGTTCTTAACGTCGCCTCGGTCAGCTCTTATGTATCTACTGTGGCAACAATAACTCATTGAGCGTGATCTGGGGCGCGTACGTGCACGGCCATATACCACCACTTGCACCTATTGCAGAGTTATAGTATAACTTCGATAGACTGGTACCTAACATCTACCAATCGCAATTTCTTCTTCACTGTATTTTTATCCCTACTTTTACGGCCTTTTTTTTTTTTTTTTTATTTTTTTGATACGAAAACAAGAGTGGATGATATTGTTAATTCGTTGCACATCCAAGCCGAAGGTCTTATTCGACTTATGACATCAGATCGGATTTCGGGGTCTTTTAAAGTTGCGATATATGTCGCATATATACGCGGAAAGTTTATTCAAGAAACTTTATCCAGCCTGGATTTTTGCCTGAATTCATATATTTTTTCCAAAAATATTGTTGGAATAGCCAAAATTTTGGTTATCCGAACGAAATTTTTGATTGACTGAACAAAAAATGTGATTATGTGCATATAATAACCAAATTTTGATTGTGGTCAACAAGACCTTTTTCTGAGTGTGGAATGGGATATACAGAGAAATGGAAGGATGTAAAGAGAAGTGGAATACGGAATACGGAATACGGAATACGGAATTGAGAGACTCATCCAACTTCTCGGACCGCACTGCGATACGAACCACTCAAGTTTCTGTACTGATATATACCCTCTCTCATGCCCATTCGATTATGGTCAGACCGCCGCCGCTGTTGATGCTGTTGCTGAACCACCATCGTCGTAC
Organism: Tenthredo mesomela; assembly: GCA_943736025.1. NCBI lineage: Eukaryota > Metazoa > Arthropoda > Insecta > Hymenoptera > Tenthredinidae > Tenthredo > Tenthredo mesomela. The sequence continues at coordinate 28,826,654 of OX031018.1, forward strand.
GTCAGGGATTTTTAACACTACCAATACGGCCGAGGAGGATTTGTCTTTACAGCTATTTGCTTGCATTAGTTTAGTCGGGGCTAGGTGCACACATAGACTTTACCCGACTACCTACAGTGGGAAAATATCACCGCACATAAAATATCCCATTCTGAACGGCGAACTTCTTATAATACCCTTTAGAGAAACAAATTGCGAGTTTAATGGAGTAGCGAGGATTTAATACATCAGACCAATGGGATGGATATTTTATTCCGCAAGTACTACCGATTCGTGTTATTTTTTATTTTTTTTTATTTTTTATTTTTATTTTTTTATAATTTGCAAATTTCTCGCAATGATTGTTTTTTTCGCGGAATGATGTAATAGATACGCGAGTGTATATCCTGGTCGGAGTTTTTTCCCCGTTTCACATATACACTATATATATCTTCTCGGTTTAGTCATTGTTTGAATAAACTCTAATAAGATAAACATATACAAATATGCGCGATCGAGTTCTGAGTAGATCTTAAGGTCGTCTATAGACCGTAAATGATGAGGTCTAGGTATAACAGATTCCTAGGAATAGCTATATTCTCAATATCTACTGTATATCATATTATATAAAATTCCCACTGCAGTAAGTATAGTGACTCAATCCTGATTTCTCGCATCTCTTACGCGCGAGATCGCGATTTTTTGGAACAGATCATGACTAGTCGCGCGATACGTCCTAGAAAATCGTCCATCAAATAAATATCACCTACGTTAGTTTATATATATACATGCGATGCGGTAGTATATATAAGTAAGTATATATGGGGAGGGTGGGGCGTACGACATGCGTTGCGGAATATAACGTCCACGCACACTGGTCGACACAGCGCCGTTTCACATTCCCACGACCTTAATATAGATTCTTGATACGCGACTCGGAAGAGTGAGAGAATCCGATCTCACTATACGCCGGCTAGACGAAGATGATCAAACTTTGGTCCAGCGCCCGGCTCACTATGAGATATACTGTAGATTAAGAGAGCCGCAACACGGAGGATAAGACGAGGAAGAAAAGACGAGGATCAAGCCACGGGGCATTGCGTGGGTGGGACAAAGAGAGTAGGACGTATATCTATCGATGGCACAGGTGCTCAGAGTGAGATGGAAGAAAAAGCATCTATTGCGATCTATTAGAAGACTATCACAACCTTTGCATCTGATCTATACGGACACAATATATATATATATATATATATATATATGAAATCTACGGGTTTCATATATAATATAGTATACAATTATAGAAATCCACTGTGCAGATCAATTCGAATTAACACGGTCTGGTGTATAACAGAGAGCGGAACAAACACACCGGGTTTTATTTGAAATTTACCGAGATATGTATTATATATATATACATGGGATTTGCGGAAAGTATGTGAGATATCGGTTAAAATTGATTACTATACGCTTTTTCTATAATAAAATTCATAAATTTTATTCGATTTGATTTTTTTTTTTTTTTTTTCTTTTTTATCGTCATTTATATAAGCTAGTGAAATTCTTTGGTTAAATTACAAGAAACTATACGGAGTAGACGTATATCTAGTTTAGTGTAAAACGCTCCAAACTTTAAACGACTACGGGTTGATAGCCTACCATTTAAGGGGACGATCGCGACAAATTTGTAGATCTGGAAAACTGAACTTAGCGCAGCACATATAGCGGCTTAGCTTTTAAACGACTAAAACTATACGCACACCTTTAGATTATATATCTTAACCCTAGAACGACAAACCCATTTTTTCTACCTTTAAACTACAAACCGGGGTAAATATTTACCCCACGCGTTTCTTGTTTGTAAAACCGTTCTGAAAGCAGTAATGAGACTCGTAAGTACATGAATCTCTTCGTTATTTCATGCAGAAGAGAATGGTGAAAAGCAAATTCAATTTCATTGAAGTTTAGTCGGTGAAAAATCGATTTAAATACCTGAAAGTGCTAAGAAAACGGCCAAAACGTCATTTTTCAGAGTTTTCCTGGGAGGTAGATATATACCCCGGTTTGTCGTTCTAGGGTTAAATCAAACGACTCGCCCGGAATCCTGGACCGATTTGTAACTCCATAAAGACGCGATCGCACATGTTTTCCTCATTTTATAGTGGGAAATTTATTGTCCGATTTTTTAAAATTCATCACATATTATCATCAATACCTTATTATACGTTTATCGAATGTTGATTAATTTGTCATTAATTTTCTTCAACAGTGATTATAATAATTAATTACATGAAGAAAGTAAGAATAAAGAAACGTCGATACGCTCTATAATCTGTATAGCTGTGAGAAAAAAGAAATGAACAAAATATCATATATATTTAGGAAAATCGGACAATTGTTTATCTCTGGTATTAGTACTACGTTGAGCAACGGAATCGGTATTACACTTCTAGCGTTTAACTTGTTTGCTGTGTGTTACAATTACCTACCTAGTAAAAAGAAGAAAAATAAAGAAAATCGCAATCCTTCTGCAAATAAGGAGTAATTTTTTTTTTTTTTTTCTTCTTTCTTTTTCTTATCCTTAGTTAGGTAGTTAGTACATATATGCGTTAAGGGGGCCAGTACAGCGATTTTTCGGGAAATTATCAATATCATAGTACGAAATCAATTTATTTCATAACCAAAGTTCATTTCACATCAAAATATTTTTCTTTTTCAAAATCATGTGTCGTAAGGATTTCAGAGCACCGTTGGACCGATTCAGGTCATCTTGGATTCATTTTCTTCAGAAAACAAATCCTCATCATGTGAATGTAGGAATTTTGAAAAATTTTCGTTTTGGCCAAGTTATTTAAGAAATGAGTGATAATAATTTTTGCAAATTTGGTAAATTGATCACAACTTATGACATAATTTTTTATTTTAAAATTCCTACATTCACATGATGAGGATTTGTTTTCTGAAGAAAATGAATCCAAGATGACCTGAATCGGTCCAACGGTGCTCTAAAATCCTTACGGCACATGATTTTGAAAAAGAAAAATATTTTTATGTGAAATGAACTTTGGTTATGAAATAAATTGATTTTGGACTATGATAATTTCTCGAAAAGTCGCTTTACTGGTCCCCGGTTAAATACTATCGCAGTAACTATATACACACAGCGCGGCTAGTGATCCGAGGCGACGAGGTCAAGCTTAAAACCAAATAGAGTAAGATCGACCATAAGTCGCGTTTATACCACCAGATGATTCTTAGCTGTCGCAAACCAGCGAGTAGATACTATAGATATATAATGGCATGAGTGTGTGAAATGGGTTACCGTGCCATGTAGGAACAGAACATAACAGAACAGAACAGAACAGAACGGAACGGAACGGAACGGCTAAACCTATCAAGTCGTAGTTTGCAACCGATGGACATATATTATAATGTAGTATAGATATATTGTCCATTCCTTACGCCTACGAGATTATCGGTGAATAAATAAACTCTCGAAACTCTGGTATATAGTATGGCATGAGTTTATCTCGGTCAGGTTATCTCAATTATAAATAGTCCAGGACTGCAGCAGCAGCAGCAGCAACAGCAGGGATATATAGCAGAGAGACAGAACGGTCGCGCGATGGACCGTGACTTACGTTATAGTGCTGAAATAGCGACCCTCTTCGTACCTTGGCAGGGTCGTCCCCTGGAGTCCCCTGGTTCACCACGAGTCCAGGCGTTGTCGGCCGTATACAAAGAGGTCGGGTACGCGCGTCCCTAAAGCCAGATCGTAAATTAACTAGCGATCAACGGTCGCGCAGCCTTCGCTGGACCGCGAAGAGCCCGCTGCACCGCCTTACTCTACCCGCAACAGCAAGCAAAACGGCTAACTCTCGCTTCGCACTTGCCTCGCGGGTTTATTGTTGCCCGACAAGCGTTTAACTTTACGACCGAATTCGCTTAAGCGTTGGTATATACCATAACAGGGAAGCTGGATATCATATAGGAAGTATAGGAACGTGCGGGACTCGAGTAGGTACCTACGTATAGCTATACGAGGGAATTAGATACTTTAAGATAACTTTATAACAACTTCAAGTCTATCAATGGGCTTATCCAATGGATCCAAAGAAAGTATTGCACATCAAAATTTCAGAATAATTTACAATCAGACAAACAGCTATCAATGCTTGCATTTAACCGGTTCACTGGTAAGGGCACATATATGTGCAAAAATAAAAAGTGCCACAACTGGTAATGGCACATATATATCTGCAACGTGGATATCTCTGTCAGTTTTGAACGAATTCGCACCAAACTTGATGTTCCTAAGTTTTTTGGGCTTCCAAAAGTGAACCGGTTAAAATTGTTCATTTTTAATTTACTGAATCCTGTATGCTCTAAATTAATTGTTTAATTCTTGCTTGCTTAATGAGCGAAATTTTAACCCCAGTTTCCTATTTTCTTTTCTGATTACAGTCATTTTTCGGTCGAACGTACAACAACCTCGGTAGTATATCGGAGTGTAAAAACGGCGGAGTATGTGTGATAAACAAGAAGAATCGCACTGCCTGCAAAGCGTGTCGTTTGCGTAAATGCCTACTGGTGGGAATGTCGAAGTCAGGTTCGAGGTACGGTAGGAGATCAAATTGGTTCAAAATCCACTGCCTTCTCCAGGAGCAATCGAACAGTGTTCAGACATCGGGTGGCCACGTTGGAGCGGGTCCATTCGGGGCTGGTTATTTGCCAGGTTTTTTACCGCCACAGGGTCAAGGTCAGCAAGGTGGTATTTACGGTAAAGAAATGAAGGAAAGAGCATCTCCGAGTCAGGAGGACCTTGCCTTACAATCCCACCTACTCCACGTGGCTATGTTGAAACAGGAACGTGAGCGAGGGAACAAATCGCCTCACCCCGACGACATAGCGTTACAAAATCAACTACGACTATTAGCTTGGCAAAAGGAAAGGGAAAGAGTAGCAAGTCAACAACCACCTGGAACACCACCTAGGGACGCAACACCACCGTCATTTAATTACCCTAAACATCAAGCCTCGACGCCTCCGATGTTCCCAATTAATTTTGCCCAAAAAGATCTACCCTCAAGTCCTCCGGAAGTGTTTAGGCCGTTTTTGCCAACGTACAAGAGGAGGGCGGACACACCAAGCGATAGTGGAGCCTCGTCAGCCGGTGAACCGGACCATGATGATTCGCGGAGTAATTCAGCGTTGAGTTACTTCAAGACTAGTTCATCGCCGCCTTTATCGGAGCGGGAATTTCCACCTAGAAAGATAAACGCTACTGTAACACTAACCACCGGATATTCACACCATAATTTAGGGCTGGTTTACCCTCCGCCCGGTGGTTTGGTAACTCCCGCAGCTTCCCAACATTCTCCTAGAGGCGGAGATCTTCTTCTGGTCAGTCCGAGTCCTGGTGGTCTTGCCGTTGAACAAGACGAACCTATAGATCTAAGCGTTAGGTCAGTTTCAAGAAGTTCCTCTGGTATTCGCCCCTGTCAATCTTCAGCTGAGTCTTCGGCAAGCTCGAGCAGTAGCAGCCCTACCAAGGAGGAACCACCAGCGACGAAAAGCAAACCCTTAGATTTGACATTGGGGGTTAAAAGGCCGGCTGAATTACCTCTGTCCCTTTGAGTTTCGTTTTAACTCGTTTTTTTTGTTTTTGTTTTTTTTTTGTTTTTTTGTTCAGTATATATTAAACTACATATATATACACACACTTATACGGAGAAAAGACTGGGAGGGAGCCGACAGTCTTTGGACTCTTGTTCATTTTTTCGTTTTTTTTTTTTTTTTTTTTTTTTTTTCAATTTTCTCTTCTTACATACAAAGATGTGTTCAACTTGTAAATATCGCTGTGTTTCGTTTTTTTCTTTCTTTCTTTTCCTTTTTTTTTTTCTTTCTTTTTTTTTTTTTTTTTTTTTTCTTTTCAATCAATACACGAAACCCTTTTAATTTATTCTCCCAAATTAGATGATAGAGTTTATTAAGAGAAGTAGAATTTTACGATGAATGGATAAAAAGGAGAAGATGAAAATGAAGAAGACATTATAGTATATATTATTACGAACGAAGATATTATATTGTGGATATTATATCGGCCAGTAGTTGAGTGCCTTAATATATGTATTATTTCTCAACGTATTATATTTAACGTAATTCTAACTAAAAAATTATTATTAATATTATTATTATTTTTTCTTTTCCGTTTGGTTTTTCCTCGTTTCTGTTTTTTTTTTTTTTTTTTTTTTTCTATCGTAATAATATAAATAGGTAATTAGATAGGTAATTGCATTGCACATTATAATATAATATACGATAACGTATGATAATCACATACATTATGTGATTGACTAAAATATTCGTGTGTAGGTATGTATATGTTTGTCTGCGGGGTGTAAATGAATAATAATATAATATAATATAATATAATATAATATAATATTTTATTTTATATTATTTTATTCCGTTTTATTTTATTTTATTTTATTTTATTTCATTTTATTCTGTGCGATATGATTGTGAGATAATATAATATATAGGTAAGGCCAGTAAACTTTATACAATACCCGATTGGGCTGCAGAAACTGTAAATATATATTATTACTAGATAGAGTTTTTTTTTTTTTTTTTTTTTTTTTTTTCTAACGACGCTATACTTTGTTTTTGCTTGGTGTAAGCGATTTTGTTTGCAAATTTTTCATTCTATTTTCTTATTATTTTCACTTTTCTTTGTTTTCGTTCGTTCTCGTTTTTCCTCATTCCTACTCAATTTTTTTTTTTTTTTTTTTGTTTTTTGTTTTTTCGTTTTTCCTCTTTTCTCTTACCATTCTACAAAAAAATTATTTCTTTTAATCAATCCAAGAGCCTCTCATATTATATAAATAATTTGTAAATATTATATATACATAAATATATATATTAAGCGGTGAAAACTATGAGTGGCAGGCCAGTAATGTGTATCGATGAAATAAATATTTTTTTGTTTAATCAAAAATTTATTAAAAAAAAATTCGAACATTACGATTATTTCTATAACATTTTCTATTTTTTTTTATTTATTTTTGTTCATTATAGAAAGATGAATGAAAATTTATATATATATATATATTATATAATAATCCCTGTATACATGAAACCTCTGTGATTATAATCCCATCTCCAAAATCATACGATAAGTTTTCTTTTCGAAATTTTGATCGAAAGAAAAAAAAAAAAAAAAGAAAAAACAGAAAGGAAGGCAAATTCGAGTAAGTATATTATCTTGATAGATAAATAGATGAATGGAGAAAAAAAGAAGTAAAACGATGTACCAATGTATGTACACACTGGTATATTCGATTCGATTTCAGATCACGTGGAGAGTTAAGCCCGTCCTGTATTATATATATATATATATATATATATATATATATGTGTGTGTGTAGAAGCTGAAAACGACCTTGAATAAATTTACAGATCGTAACCATATTATGCAGAAGGTAATTTCTTTAAATCGATTTATACAATTCGAATTGATTGTATCCACGGTTGATGTCGAGTTCACAATTACGTAATATTTCTTTATTTTTATCACACTAAATTAAAACTCATTTATTCGAAACAGGTTCGAAGATTCGGTATAATAGTTCATGTGTAATTCTTGCCTTGACGTGTGCAGGCGACATGAATAATATTATATTCATTATTCGGCGAATTTAAGTCAAATTTTATATATATAGCTATAGTATGTATATACTTATATATCTATATTTTATATGGGATTTTATATATTTTCAATGGGAAAATAGTCGTTTCAAAAAAAGAACCCTAATATATAATATATAATCGAAGTTAAATTTTGTATCGCGACTTTGAAATAATTAAGGCCCATCCCTAGTCACCCACCTCCTTTTGGTCGAAATGTCTCACATTTCGATTATTATCCGAGCCCAGGCGTGAAAAACGCAAAAAAGGCCAACTTGGCGCAAATTATATTCAAATTCCGAACACATAGGTCTAAAAAAATGTTCGTTTCGTGCGATAATAGAGTATACAGATGGTTTTTACATTGTTCGTCGAGGAAATCGAATTCGAATAATTTTTTAACAATGTAAAAACCATACGTAGACTCGATTTTCGCACGAAACGAACATTTTTTTGGACGTATGTGTTCGGAATTGAAATAGAATTTGCGCTAAGTTGGCCTTTTTTGCGTTTTTCACGCCTGGGCTCATACAATAATCGAAATATGACACATTTCGACCAGAAGGAGGTGGGCGACTAGGGATGGGCCGTAACACAGTAGTAAAATCCAGTCGCTGTCAGACACTGGAAATCTGATTTCCTCCAAATTTCCATAAGTTTAAATATTTTTTCGATATAGGTATACATATGAGAGGATGAAAAATATAAAAAGTGTTAAAAATACATCAGGATACTTTATTCGGTATTCAATTTACCGAAGATAAGTCTATAAATATAATACCGTAAAGAAATCGTGCATTACTTTATACTGCTGCAGGAATCGCAAATCGCAACTCCGACCTATGCGGTACGTTTGTTAATATATATCTGTAACGAAATCAACCTGAAGCCGAAGAGAACTGTTACTGCGGAAAACTATAAGGTTTGCCAATGTGTCACCGGGATTCGCGTAGACTACATCACGCAGCAATATCTAGGTACTCGGGTTTAAACGCGTCATGACTCTATGCATGAGTTGAGCAATCGGACGTTCTATACCTGCGTATAGAACGAGGATATAATATGTATGTATACCTACTCGTGCAATTGGCATAAAGTAAAGAATCAGTAGATCTGTTAATATATATTTCATTAAAATTATATAATATAATAAATTTGAAAAATATATTATTTACTATATGGTATATAATATAAACAAACAGTGAAATCGTATAGACACGCATGTGAATCGTCCACTGTTATTCTAATAGTGGTTATAATTCTTGATCGCGGAACGAGTTTTCCACTTAAAGATTGCCTCGAGTCGTCGACGTAGGTATGAAACTTCTGCACACTGTCCTGCTGCTGCTGCACGGTGAAAAATTTCTTATTCCGATCGTGTATGGCGTGAGTAAGTGGAATAGCCTAGTGGCTCCCATGGATTCTAAGGATAGTTTAAATATAGATCATTGGGGATTTGTTATGTGGCTTCATTCTCCTAATATACGTTTTATAGTTTCTTTTTTTTTTCTATTATTTCAGAAAAAATTTGATAATTTAATTAAAATTTGTGAAAAAGTTACGGAAATAGATTTTTATACTTCATTATTCAAACGCTATAGGTTTGAAGTACATATTAGTATTTATTGTGTACCCAAGGGCGTAAAGTGGGCTTTTTTAGACCGAGTGTGGAGTTTGCAGTACGAGTCGAAGACGAGTGCATCTGCAAGCCGAAGACGAGCACTGCAACCACACAAGGTCAAAAAGCCCACTTAGCCCTTGGTGCACACCATATTTTTTGTAACGGTGTACGATTTTTGCGTTTTTTCTTCATTGTTGATAATTTTGTTGAAAATATTGTAAAACAATTCAGCGGACGTTTTCAGTTTATTATTGCCCGCCTATGCTTGACGTAGCGGGCGATAATAACTTGAAAACGCCCGCTCGTATGAAAATTGTAATTTTAGGCCCGCTTAATGAGTCAAAAAAAAGGCGAAAATCGTGAATGTGTTACAAAAACTAACGTTTCTCTTTGACTCGAGCTCTGGCATAGTGTCAATTTCGATATATGTGCTCCGATTAAGACTCGTTCCAAGTGCATCACCGCGCGATATGTTAGTGAGGCAATTTCTGCAGTGGTTGGAAGAGGCACGAGCCTCCGCAGTCCAGAACCACCTCGTCCTTGTCATTCAGCGCGTGCGACATCGAGCCATTCTCCTAAGTAGGTATAAATACGGAATTGTGTAAAGAAACGTTATACTGGCTAGACTAACGATAAAAGTTGTACTATTTAGTAATCAAATACGCGGGGCTGAAAGTCGACTGAATATTTTAACAGAGGCGTAAAACTGCAAACCGCTTCTCGTAATTTGCAAAAAAAAAAAAAAAAAAAAGAAAAATCAGAAAAATTCAAATCGTTGTTACTAAAAAATTGATGTTCTGTTTTTAAACAAAAAAAAAAAGAAACCCCCTTCATACTGTAAAGTCTAATACCGAGTGAAGAAATCACCGATACACGGAAGTTCTCGGAAAGTTGCGATTTTCAGACTTGCAGATATGAAAAAAAAAAAAAAAAAAAAAACACCGCTGTAAAAAAATATATCTCTGTTATATTATATATATATATATACTTGCGTACCTACTACTATACTCACATATATAGGGGGCATTATAATTTAACTCGTGACTAACCGCTATACACTTGATCCTTAGTACCGAGATATTAAAGGGCGTTGATGACCAGAGCGAAGAAAAAGCGATTCGACTGGTAATTGCCAACTTATATATATATGCCAGTGAGAGAAAGAGAGAGAGAAAGAAAGAGAGAGAGAGAGAGAGAGAGAGAGAGAAAGAGAAAGAGACTAGACAAATAGATCATTTGATGTTTCTCTTCGATTTTTCATCTAATTAGAAGCCTATGGTTCTTTTATTCTTCTTGTCCAATGAGACTATATCAGCAAGTGTGTGTGTGTGTGTGTGTGTGTGTGTGTGTGTGTATGGGCAGATATAAGCGCGAAATTGACAGGTAAAATCAATCAAGAAAGACGCGTCAATTTGTCGGTTAATATGTGTCTGAAGAACGTGCCCATCAACCTATCCTAAAAAGAAAGCGTGCAAGCAGGAGTTGATTTCCGTGAGAACTCGGTTAATCAAAAGCCGATGTTATGTTACGTGCGGCGTGTGCAGTAGCATATCCATGGATTATATGTGTAGATGTGTATATATATATTATATAGCCATAGGTATAGTAGCATTAGGTTTGAAACTAAATGAAACGGAAGCGATTGAGTATGACCGTAGTACTTGACCATATAGTTCGCCTAATCACTCGATCTGTATATTAATTAGATAACTGACATTTATACGATCTATTAATTTATTATAGCGGCTTGTCAAATTTGTCAATGTTCTATATATATTAGCAGAACCCTCGTCCTCTCCCCCTGTTTGACAAAATGATTTCGTAGATCGATTAGATATAAAACTAAAATCAAAAAAAAAAAAATATAAAAATATTAAAGGATAGCATTTATTATCCCCAAAAATAACAGCATTCCTACGCCTTATCAGTGGTATACATATACATCCAAGTGTTCCCCTTATTCAGTTCTATTTAGTATTCAAATTTCATTTAAATCAACTTAATAGGTATTCAAAGTGCATTTTCTTCCTTTTTCCCAGGAATTTCTATATACCAGTTTATAAAACGTTTTAAACGCGCACCTATACCTATATATATAATATACGTGCGATTGTAAAAAAAAAAACACTTCTCTATCCATATATTTCAAATTATCGGTAAAATTAATCAAGTTCTGTCATTTTATTTCTTATCAAAAAAGAAAAAAAGAAAGAAAGAAAGGGGGAAAAAAAAAAAAAATGTAAACGAAGTATGCGGTTCAATTAAAAATTGTTTTCTTCTTTTTTTTATTTTATTTTTTATTTTTTTCATCAGTATTAAACGATCATCACGGTCTAAAATAAAAGTAGTGTATGTATACATTATACCGTACCTTGTATATAAGTGTGGTAGGATCGTGTATATATGTATATAATATATATGTACCTTATTCGTACAACAAATTGAGACGACGCTTCCGAAATACATAAATGCATCCGCGATCGGTGGAAACCGATCGATCTTTACACTCACACATAGAGGTAAATACCGGGTCTCCGCACATATGTAGAACAGGTGTCGTTCGATAACGGGGAGGTACTGCATCCTCGAGTGGATAATACCTTGTGTAGAACGAAGGTATAGGTATAGAGGTGTATATATATACATAATAAATATATATATATATATTGAGGTATACACACCTGTTATGTGTAAATCGTGGGGTATATATCGGTACCGCCCAATCACATCAAATTGAGTTATAACCGTATCAAATTGCCGATAATTGGCGATTGCATAGCTTAATCAGAGCCTCTTTGGTATAAAGTTATTTTATAAGAAAGTGGATAGGCCTCTATAGTATATATAAGATATATCTCACGGTGATCTGCAGCAGTACAACGACTTATATCGCGGCATACACTATAGTATGTACTACCTATACATAAATATATATCTTATATGTGTTAGAAATTTCTAACATCGATATAGATATAATATAATATAATATAAGGTAGAAATAGGTAAGATTACGTTATAAGAAGCGTCGTATCATATATAATCCCCGGGTCGTTTTATTCGCCCATATAATATAACAATACAAATTGCTGATTATGCGCCGATTTTTAAGCCCCGCGTATTATAATTGGATCTTCTTCATATATATATATATATATGTATATAGCCCCGTATATATCGTTATTGGTAAAGATCGTTGTGATCGTTCGAGATCCGTTAATTGGAAAAATACACGTTGTAACGGTCGATTACTAGCCGATTATATTCACGATAAGTAGGTAGGTTACAGGTATGTAATGTATATCTAGTACCTACCACGAAATACCTAAAATCATCTTTCTATATCACCAAACCAATTTTATGAACGATATATCGTACGTTCTTAAGAAATAGTACATATTGTGCAACGAGTGCGGAAAGTCGATGATTCTGGCACTAATGTTGAAATTCCACGACAAATTTCACACAAGTATCAAAATCATCAACTTTGCGCACGAGTTGCTGCTTATACCATTTTTTTTTTTTAAACAGTGCGAAAAAATTGGACTTTGAACACGCGAAATAGGCACGGAAAGTCGAATTTTGTGCATCCTGTTTAAAAAAAACCTCTTTTCCATTAAACATTTTTCTATAACGAAGATATTTGTATACATGTAGGTACCGATAAAAAATCCCTCCCTTCCCCTTCACCATCGCCACATTTATATCTACTTTAACTTAACATTGTGCCCTCGGGCATATTTATATACTTGGGTACCGTAGTAGTAAAACACCATTTCGATTCCCATAGTTATGCTTGTCTATACCGATAGATAGAGGTCTTCCTCGATTTTATTGACCGTAAGATCACACGCGTGTAGGATAACCCAACGTCTATACATTTACATATATATAATATACATATGACTAGTTCGCAATTATCCAATTCTTATTTAAGCATGTTTCGTACCGCTCGACTGCCTATACCTACCTATTCTCTCTATTTATTTATTTATTTATTTATTTATTTTTAATTATACTAAATGGCGTTCGGATCGAAGGTATTAGGTATATAAAGTATTGACCGCATATATTTTATTCTAGAGCATTAGTTAACTACAGAAATCATTATTAACTCCAGCACGCACGCACGATGAGATTAGATGTCTCTATCGTTATAATTCCCTGACAGTAAATCCCCGAGGTATAATAGAAAAAGTCATTAAATCAGTCCGGTTTTCAGATTCGTTTTTTATCATCTCCAGGGATTCAGAGAGAAAAAAAAAAAAAAAAAAAAATGAAAATACTGGATACTATAAAATAATATGTCAGTCGATTTGATAATAGAAAAAAAAATTAAATTAAATAAATAATTATATAGATAAAGTGTAATTTTCAAACATTTTTCAACCTTATTTTTTACTAACGATGCAAATATTTATGGCCACTTGATTTTTAATCCGAAAAGATTAGTTATTTTTTTCTTTTTCTTCTTGTTCTTCTTTTTTCAAGAATATGTTCTAGAAACTTTTAGTAGAAAATAAATAAAATTCATTTATTATTATTATTATTATTATCATTATTATTTCATTTTTTGTTTGTTTCAGAACCATTTAACCAGCTACATTAGATTGCCTAATAAATATACAGTTTCTAATGGGTTATAAAGAACAGGGTGACTGACCGTCTGGAGTCTTAGGTATATATAGTATATTATACCTACATATTTATACCTATACATATATAAAATGTACCAAATTTCTGAAAGCCTGAAGTCAAAAAAGCCAGAAGTGTATTATTTTACAGGTAAGCATCATATTTCCGCAAAATTCAAAATTGATAATAATTAATAAATGAATATTCTTGAATTTCATTACAATTAAAACGTCTACAACGTCGATTAGGATATATTATATAACATGTATGCAAAGCATAAGATGCCGTTTCAGCAAAACTACATTGGCTGAAAATGATAATGGACATTCGTCGACAAAGTTTAAAAATATATAATTATCATCGAAGTTCATTCTGCAATCTCTATACATATATATATATTTTTTTTTTTTTTTTTTTATTACCGATTCAACTAACTAATAGTTCGATAATCAATAGCGGTATAAACACGCGGTAGCGTGACTTCAACGAGGTCTAAAACGTTCGCGAGTCTCGGGTGCAGGTAATTTCCTCAATTAATTTTTTTCGTATTTTTTTTTTTTTTTTTTTTTTGATTTTGATTTGTCTCCTTGACTCATCAGCACCTGTAAAATTTTTCGAATATACATATAATAATATTTTTCGTCAATTTTATTTTAACTTAATCTTCGGATAAATATATATGCCGATCACGCTTAATAACTTGAATAGAAACTATATTAATAATAAATCATTATACTTAAATGTACCTATACCATATATTTAATAGATCGATGTACATAAATGTATTGATATATATGTCTCTCTGCCCTATATGCGAGTTCAGTTTAAAACCGTTCACATATTATACCCGCATTCGGGTTTAGAGCTTCTATTAATTATAGTTCAACTAATGATCGACGTTGATCTGCGCGGTATAGACGGGGCAGACAAATAGTAAATTGATTGCTTAATGATTCGGTTAATTAAATGAAATTACCAAAGCTATACATATACATATATAAGTATTATAAATATAATGATAATTATTTAACTGAGGTATTAATCTGGGTATATCTAATTAGTTTAATATCCAAATTTCCACGCGGTTCTATATAAGTCTATAATAAGTCGAAATATATATTTTTCTTAATTATCGTATAAAATTAACATATTTATATATACGTCAAATACTAGGTGAGGTGCCGGGTAGGTATTACTACTTACGGTGGCATTTTCTGTTCGGTACTATAACTCTGTGATAAGTATCTTTACCTCGACGTTATCTCGTAATGGTATTGCCGTTGTTTATGCATGCGATATAAACGTCCGTGATACTGCCGCGAATAACGTATACCTATACCTATGAAATATCGCCACTCGTGTTTCTGCATATATATATATATATATATATGTATATATAACAATTCTCTAAACGGAAAATACAACTTTATAATAAATAAATAAATTAGGTGAATATATTATATTAGTTATTAATTGATCGCCAAGCCTGAAGTATAAACGGCTAATTAACATTAATTAATAATGCTAATAAATCTCAGGTATGATAAGATACTATTTTTTTTTTCTTCTTCTTCTTTCTTTATATTGATCTCTATTATTCTTATATTATATATATTTTTTACCTTGTTAAAAGTATAAAAGAAGAAAAACGAAAAAAAAAAAAATATGTAAGAAATAAGATGAAATGAAATCTTTCGCGGAAGTATTATAGTATGGTATCGGGTATTCCGTATATATCGCATATCACGGGGCGGAAAGAAGATGCTGCGCGCTATTGCTGCAGCTACCTACTGCGCGCGGAGCTACTACTGCTGCAGCTATATGTATTTACTCCGCATGAATATTTAGGCGGCATCTCCCGCAATGGAGTATTTATTCGATATGCCGCCATTATATCACTCTAAGAGAGACCGCCGTTTCTCGATGCACTTGTCCCGCGATATTCATTCCATCCTTTGACTTCGATCGCCACTTCAAAGGGTCTCGATCCGGCTACCAGGCTACCAGGAAATATTGCCTAGTAGTCTATAACGTGACATTTTTGTTATCTAGTTTTTTCGTTTTTATTTTATCATATAGAAATATTCTATACGTTTATATATCGCGTCACTAATGCCATAAGGTCGTAAGCGCCAAAAAAAAAAATTTTTTTTTTAGCGGATATGCCCAAACGCTGTTACATGGCACGAAAAAGATTTTGCCACCAAAAACACGAAATTTTTTTTTTTTTTTGGCGCTTACGACCTTATGGCATTAGTGAAATTTTCATTTTCTGAAATGAATGTAGGTACTATAATCATCTTCTTTCATTCGCGGGGATCAAAGTGAAAGCAGAAAATCTCGATTTAATGAGAAAGAAGCGTATAATATATATACTACTATCTCTTCTATATTATAGATCGAATTATTGAATTTTTTTTTTTTTTCTTCTCATTTCACATCAATTACGAAAATTGACGACAAAATTTCAGCTATACTGTAGGTACGAAGAATAGAAAAAAAAAAAAAAAACTTACCAAGTATATAGTATGACGAAGAAATGAATGTCTAATGGTTTCCTTTTCTTTTTTCGTCTACATTTTTGTCAGAGAATTGAGTTTTTATATATTACGTCTCTTTTAATTAGACTTAATTAATGATCCGGCATGCGATAAGTTGTTAGGAATAATTTTCGGGGTTCACCTAAATCTTACATATATTATTACATATACTTTTATAATATAGTAACGAGATGGAGAGACAGAGCGGTATATTTAGTCTTACTTATAACTATATATATATATATATATATATATATAATTATAATATAGTTATGTATATATCTATACATCCTTAGGGGACAAGACTTTCTTCGCAACGGTTTTAACGTAATAAGAATTGAAAGTTATAACGAGGCTTCGTGTCGCACGCCGTACTCGCGACTTTATCACAAAATATATTGTCTTTGCATATTATATACATATACGTATACGTATGTAACATTACCTATATATACACGTACTTGTAGTCGTTAACCAATCTTGATGCTAAATGTTTTCAACTCTTTGAAATCCTACTCTCTCACTCTTTCTTTCTTTCTTTCTTTCTTTCTTTCTCTTTCGCGGAAATCAACATTTATAAATTGTAATTTTAATTAGTATAAACGGAATATATATGGAGAATTTCATATGTTTTCACCTATATAGGCCTCGAACGATTACTATATATTTAAAATTTCGAGGCAATCTGTGTGACCCTTGAAGTAGAAAAAAAATAGAAACACATATTTCCCAAGTTTCACATGTTTCGCTGGTTTTTTGAAAAAAAAAAAAAAAAAGAAACAAAACGGGAGTCTGAAATTTTGATCACTTCTTAGTGCCACCTCGAGGTAATTTAAGGTAATCCAAAAATAATTGAAGTGTTACATATTTCGAAGGAGCTCATTTTATGCGCGTAGAATGCACTATGGGAAGTTATGATTTTGTTCATGCATGGCTGAGATAAATGGAGTTGAAAATGTGGTAATGAAATTTTTGGTATAATTATGACAGCGATATAAATTGAACCAATTATTTTCATGCTCTGTAACTGTTGGGGGCATCTCATGTAGTAACAAGGAATCTGAATCTGCATTTTCGTCAAATTCTATGACATCCGGCCAAAAACCGATCCGGTTCACGTATGGAATACCACATATGTATTGTAAGCATATATATGTATATATACGTATATTTTTGCTGCAGCGGTAAATTGCTGCTGAAAATATATGTTTACTATACAGTATATCGAGTAGTTGTTGCGTACTACCTATACTATATAATGAAGAACCAACGCAGGTAGCTTATATAGAGAAGTAAAGGTAATATATATAGCAACCGAGCTCTGACGGCATCTCGGCCAGATTACAGGGTTGGTAATTAATATATTGGAGAAGTAATTAATATATTGGTTGCCGCTATACCGTAACGTGTTATTAAGGGGATCTTAAACTTTCTTTTTACCGGCGACAGATATTCGACAGTTTCTGCATCGTGGACCGGCGCAATTCCGCTCGACCGACGCGCGCGCTTACCCAGAATTATCCCCTTATATTAAATAAACGTGGATAAAATCTGACGGGTCTCGATCGATTTATCGATAATAATTTGCACCCTGACGACACATACGCATAACTATATTATATATACGTAGTACGCCGATACAATTAACTCAATAAAATTTTTAATCCTCCTATACTACTGCTTTAGCCCCAAACAAAAATCAGACAAGTTATATACGTATATATTTTGCATTTAGCCAGAATTTATTAGCTATACCGGGATACACGCGGCTCTTATTTTATCCTTGATTGTTATTTATCGTATTAATATAAAAATGTTATATATACCTATATATACAATATTTCCTCTCGTACCTATCCTTCATTTTTCGAATATTGATAATATGAAAAATGAGAATTAATTAATTAATTATAATGATAATGAAAAATTTATTAACGCGTCTTTGAATACATGTACCTAGTAGTATAAAATTTTATTCAATTAAAATAAAGAGAGAGAGAGAGAGATAGAGAGAGAGAGAAAAACTGCGATTCATCCACATCAGACTCGAGACTCGATTTCTCTATACATGAAATTATTATCATTCTTAACATGCGCTAAAAAAATAGAAAGAAAAGAAAGAAAGAAACAGAGGAGAAAAAAAAAAAAGATACCATTCATTAGTTACGGCATATTGAACGTTTGATGAACGAGCGTATATATATATATATATATATATATATATATATATACTTACGACTAGTGTGGTCTGTCATCGGAATAGATAGATATTTGAAGAAGCTTATGGGAGTTGATCATAGATTCAAATTTCCCTTGAGATTCAATTTAAAGGATATATATATATACTATAATATTCTCAGCAAGGTATAATAGCTGCGCGCAAGCTAATTACGATAATTACTAATTGATTTACTATCGCACGGATTACGCATATATATACGTCTTCTTCGTAACTTTAATTATATAGTTTGTGATTAGTCGTTCCATAACTAATTAACCGAACGTTATTCCTTTGCAAATAAATCGAAGTTAGGCTGTCGAAATTATGAAGAAATTTTATCATCGAAAAATATCACCTTCGATATATATATATATAATATATAATAATATATACCTGAACAAAGATTTTTCGAAAATAATATAATCAGAACCTTTCCCTAAAAATGATCAATTCGCATCTCAAACGGTATTATCATTATTAATATTATTATCATTATTATTAGTTATTTGATCTAGAATTTATTGCCCGTTACGTCATTGAAGATTTTATGGATCGTTGTAGAAGTATGGCACACCTACGCTGTAGAAATTCGAATATAGAAAGAGAGAAGAATTCGTTCGTTATAATTTCTCGAAGATGACACCGAAGAGACGAAATATTCGTACCGTTAATTTATCACGTTTAAAATATAAACCGCTTCTATAATAATAATAATTATTATTATCATCGCAGTTGATGAGAAATTTTATCCAGGAATTAGAAACCGTTTGAAAAATATTTGATAATTGCCAAATGCGAAGAAAGAAAGAAAGGAAGAAAGAATTCTGCTTGGATTATTTGAATTATTCAAAAAAAAAAAAAAAAAAAAATTATGACCGATATCTGACCGATCAAAGACTATAGATGTTACTTTTAAATCTTCTCTGAGTGCGATATAATAAGGAAGAAAAAAGAAAAGAAAAGAAGATAGAGAGAAAAAGAAAAAGAGAAAGTAAACATCGAAGAAACTCATCATTTTGGTTATTTTTTTATTTTTATTTCTTTTTTTTTACATTTTTTCTTCAACTCGTGATACGTGGTGGTGACAAGAGTTTGAGGACCGTGATGCTTGTACTGGTGGCATTAGGTAACCCTTTGACGTTAATAAAGTTAAATAGGATTTAAATGAGACCTAGGTCAACAATGGGTCGTTGACTTTATCCAGTCACCGAAGAGTGACAGGTGGTGGGACAGGAGGACGTAGCTTATTTAAAATGTCTACATTATGTCAACGGTTTGAGGGTATTATTAAATCAAAAAAACCGATCATAGGGCCCGATACCAGAACACCGAGCTGAAGAAACGTTGACAACACGATTCGTTCTCCCGCTTATATGTTAGACGTGATCTCAAAGGGTTAGATCTGATATAGAAAATTTAACCGTAACTATGTATATAATTCCGATCTCGTGTTAAGATTAATAATAATTAATCAAAACGAATATGTAAATAATTTAATTATCATATAGTTTTATATCAATTAAAACATTTTTCAATTTTTTCTTTTTTCCTTTTTTTCTGCGATGTACATTTTATTCGCCATATATATGTATTATGTATACCTATACCTATGTAGACACTTTTTTTCTTTCCTTATTTCTTGTAGGTCCATTAAAAATCCCGTTTTTATATCTCCGCAGTTTGAACTCTGATTCCGATTTTGAAACGTGACCGAGAATTTCTGTCCTCCGAGTCTCGACGACGACGCGGACGCGACGATTTCGGCAATTTAAGTGGTTTAATTTATTCGGAACACCTACAGTTATTAATTGGATGAATATTTGAGACGAGGCGAGTTGGGGTCTGCAGGTCCTTCTTATACTCGCTTACAAATAACCATAACAAGGAAAATAATAAGAAATAAGAAATAAGAAATAAGAAATAAGAATAAAAATAAGAATAAGGGATCAGCCGGCTCCCCCTATAGCTGGCGAGAAATATTTTTCGGCTTTAGCTGATCAGATGCAGGTAAGCGAGACGCCCACGCAATATACCTACTATATATACGAATATCAGTTTGAAGAAATACTCACGTTTCTAATAATATAATATACTAATATAATACTATAGACAAAAAAAAAAAAAAATGAGTAGAATGAGGATGTTCAATTAAGCGGGACCTTGCCGATGGCGAAATATACCTATTATCGCAAAAACCGAACCAGAATTTCAATATACGTTCTTTCATCCTTGACGTATATTATATATATGAAACGGCACCTGCACGGGTCAACCTGCAGAAATATAAGATCGTTTATACGAATTAGATGAAAACTAAAAGAAGAATAAAAAATGTTATACAAAAATGAAATCTAGAAAGAAGAAAATGAAGAATATAATAGCCAGATGAGATGAGAGGATATATATTATAGCTTTCCTATGACCGGGCTGCTGCTGCAGACTCCCGCGTTTCCAAGTCATTTGTGTGGAGGATGACCGGGGCCCTGTGCAAATTAGGTGATTTAAATGTATTGAGGATCGCCGCATGGATCAACACGATCGCTATCGAGTATATAGTCCCCCTCTTGCATTCCGACCTTGGCACATTGACGACCCAAAAATATTAAACGGCCCTCCCAGTACGCGGTCTAACGAATTAATAGTCATATCCTGAAATCGGTATCGATTAACTTTATAGTTATTTATTTTATTTTCATTCTTCTTCTTCTTCTTTTTTTTTCTATATAAATCGCACATATTTTTTTCTTCCTGTAGGTATATCGACTCATGCAGGATTAGGTATACATGAAAACGTTCGACTACCTATATTGGACGCAATGGCAGAAGAAAATCATTAGAAGCGTTTCATTTTCAACACATATACTTTATATTTTATCTCTCAAGGTATAATATATGTATAGACCGTATTTATTTATAATATATATATATATATATATATATATATACATGGTGATGCCAAGCGGTGAGCCTGCACAGGTCGTCCACGTAGCACGATAGTTCCAACTATGGATGGAAAAGTGAAAGGTACCCCAAAACTAGTGGGAGATATGCTCAATTAGGTTTGCACACATTGCGGTAAGGGACACTTGTGGCTATTAAACACTGCGATCATTTCGCGGTATCAATATAGTAATAGCTTCCGTTCACCGATTTTCTGAATCGGTAAAATCGGTGCAGGTAGGTATAAAGAGCATTAGAATTTTGATATTCCGTATCGGAATTACTCTCTAAATTTGAATCAGTGGAAAGTCACTGACGGCAGTGATAAGTATACCAAAGTCACTGACAATCAGTAACATTTTCACTGATTGTCAGTAATTTTGGTATACTTATAACGGCCGTCAGTGACTTTCCACTGATTCGAATTTAGAGAGTACACTATGACCAGATTAGATCTAAGAATTCCGTTCAATCCTTATTAATAATAGAGAAAAGAATTTCGATCGACGAATATCCAAAAGTTGAAAAGAAAAAAGCAAAAAAAATTCTCATCGAATTTTTCATCACGGCTCTCTCATACATCAAAGAGACGTCTGGGGTTTACAATGTGCGGGTATATCGAGAACAATGGATTACCTCAATATACTCGGGGATAGGGAATCGAGTATCAACCACTGATCAATTAAATAGAATGATTTTCGTTTTTATCGTAGTAACGCGGAGATGCGGTATTAAGGTAAGGTAGATAATGGTAGCTCGCTTAATTCTGTTTAGTAGTATAATATGTAAACTTATACCGATTTCTGTTTCAGCTAGGTACATAATAAGCTATACGACATTGATATATTATAATTTTGGCCAAAATAATTTTCGCTGCACCTGCGTGATGAGCATATATATATATTTATTATAGCATCCACATATGTGCATAATAAATTTGTATATATTTATACACATGTATGTGCAGGTTTTCTGATCTATAATATGTATGAATCGCGCAGGTGCATATATATATGTACATGTATATGAAGATGAGTATGTTATACATATAATATATAGGTTTATATATAGATATATAAAATCGTATACGTATATATATATATATATATTGGTGTATGGATATCGCGAGGACGAGTCGTCGTCGTGATTCGTTGTGCAAACAAGTTAAGATCGCATCGCGGGGGACCTTTTGCTTTCTAATCATCAAGGTTAACCTGGTGAACCTGCCTCGAGGTTAGGACCAAGTCTTCCTCCTCACCCGTATATATCTAGTCGACGCTACTACCGCAGGTAAACTCGATTTTCTGCAGGAGCGCGAGTATGACCTTAGGCAAGAGTAAGATCGTGGGTGTCTTTGTCAAGTGTACCGTTATAGTGATCGGAATACCTTATATATATACCTTTCCTATTGTTCTCAATTTTATAGGGGATATTATTCTTATAGGTTAATTACAAACACAGGTAAACGCGGATCATCGGTATTAGAAACATTTACAATTATTCCCCTATAAAATATATATAATATGCAAAATAAACATTTAGGTATTCATTTATTATAGTACCGATATTATACACTCAGAAAATGGTCTTGTTGGCACAACCAAAATTTGGTTATCATATGGACAATCAAATTTTTTTGTTCAGTCAACCAAAAATTTCATTGGAATAACCAAAATTTTGTTGGGACAACCAAAATTTGTTGGGACAACCAAATTTTGGCTATTCCAACAAAATTTTTGGTCGACTGAACAAAAAAATGTGATTGTCCATATAGTAACCCAAATTTTGGTTGTGGCAACAAGACCTTTTTCTGAGTGTACGCTATGATCGGCACATTTACTCTTTCGATATGATGATCCGGTTCGATTGATCCAGTTAGTTCTCCCGATACCCTGATCTCATTCACGTATATATGTATATATATGTATTATATCCTATCAGATTCAGATTTTAACGTAGATTATACATACATATGTATATATAGTTATATTATTTATACTATACACTGCAGATTTACCTACCATACCGTATAAAGTCTTATAACACAGAGTGTTTCTTCGGTTGAAAGGAAAAGTTTATTACACCAGCGTCAATTTATTGATATATCGAAGATCGGTTATATATATATATATATATATTCAACGGTGAGGATTTATCGATCGATTAACATAACATAATGTGATATTATTTTTACCAGATCTTAATCACCGATTAATTTACTTATACAGTTTTTTTTTTTTAATTTTTTTTATTTTTATTCTTCTTCTTTTTCTTATTTTTGTTCGCTGAACCGCGGTGTTAATGTCAATTTCATACCGTACGATCCGGTAATAGTTCTTTCAGAGCTAGAAACGTGAGAAATATGTATAGTATACCAGTATATATATATTGCTACGGAATAAAAAATAATGTTGAAAGTGAATCGCTCCTATAAGAGTTCAAGAGTGAAGGTCTTTGCTCGTGGTGTTATTCCAGGCCTGCACCACCACCACCACCACTACCACCACTACCACTACCATCATCATCATCATCATCACCACTATCAAAGGGGTATATCATGGAAAGACAATAGGTCAAATGAAAATGTAGGAACGTGAGTATCATAACAACGATCTTAGATCCACTACACATGTATATAACTCAGATCAAATAGTACCCCTTTACATTCACTATGAACAAATTCCTTAGTAAAACTATGACCCTGATCGGTATGTATATTATATATATTAAGGAATCTTATAATCGCCGTTAAATAAACGTGACATATAGAAAAAAATTAAAAATAAAGTAAAAATTCTCGATTACAATAAATTATCACATAGATCTGATGAAAATAAAAGTTTCGATTATATCTATATATATACACTATTTTATCATTAATCTCTTCTTCTTCTTCTTCTTCTTCTTTTTATATTAAAATAGGTAATCACGGTCACAAGATCAATATTCAGGTGGTTGAAATTTTATTTCAATCAACAGATATGTTCGAACGTTCTTCAAAAATCTACTTAAGTAAATAATATAGATATATAGATATAGAATTACTCCTTATGGTCCATCGGTGCATATAGTATAATATATATATTGTAGTGTATAGGTGTAGGTGTCGGTGTCCCTCAGGCGACGTAGATAATGCGCCAGCACTAACCCGTCATCAACACAGCTTCACGTTATGGTGGCTACCTCGCTTACACGATAAATTATCCGAGAAATTTTCTGGTCTACATAGTCTGCCACGCCCTTAGAGTCCAAAGCCCCATAGCCATATAGTCATATAGCCATAGCGATATTATATTATATCCATGAGAATATCAGGTGAAGAGTGATTATAGATTTGAGGAGTTTATTTGATGTTGATTTTCTTTTTTCCTTTTTCATTCATATTCATTCATATTTATATTATTTTCATGTGAAATAAATGATTTTTTTTGAGCTGGCACCGAACATTTTTCTTTTTTCCATTGATTTAACATAAGAATTTCCCTAATTTTTTTTTTTTTTCAATATCGAATTTCATGATCGAAAATCATGTTCATTCTTTTATTAATAAACAAAATTGTAGAAATTCTTTCCCATGAAATACTCAAAATTAAAGAATAATGTATGGATCTTATAATGTTTGTTTCCATGCAACGATGATCATAACATCTAGGGCTGGCATTTAAAATCTCTCTCGAATTTTCGCCAAATAATGAAAATGATATTCGATCATAAAATTCGCTATTGAAAAAAAGTTAGGAAAAAAAGAATAATGCT
This sequence comes from Tenthredo mesomela, assembly GCA_943736025.1. Lineage (NCBI taxonomy): Eukaryota > Metazoa > Arthropoda > Insecta > Hymenoptera > Tenthredinidae > Tenthredo > Tenthredo mesomela. Next base: position 28,852,032 of record OX031018.1, read on the forward strand.
CGGCGCCTGCTCAAAAAAAAAAAAAAAAATTATTTCTGCACCTGCAGCTTCGGTGCAAATTCTTTCTTATATCTACCCCGAACTGTTTCGTCGATGGGAAGTAAAAAAAAAAAAAACTTCGTTTCATTTGAAACAGTCTACTATATATGTATATACATATGGGGGATAAGAATTACGATGACTAAGCTGAAATACTTACATACATAGACGCTTTAAATGTGGTAACGTTCGTGCGGTAATTATTCGGACGTGGATTTAGTCCGAATAATTTAGACATTGGTGTTTAGTTAAATACTAATATGTGTACCTATATATATATATTATTATTATTATACACTCGTGTATGTAGGTGTATAGGTGTATAATATCGATTGAATTTTCAAAGCGAAACGCGTCAATTAAGATATCTTGAAAGAGATAATATTAGTATAGACGTAACGCTCGCGTAGTTTTCTATATAGGTGTGTAATTCTTTATTTATATTTATATTATATATAAAACGTGACGTTACTACGTCTACTACCTTTATATATATACAGTCGCCACATATGCACGACGACCGTGCGACGGCTAGTTCTGTTCTTGGAACACTTCAGAATCGAAATATACTAGTTAGATTTCGTATACTATATACACATACCTATAGACGCGTTTATACCATTTATACACTCATCAGGGTTATTGAACAACCGTGAGCATCAGGTGGATTTATTTCTAAAGGAACGTTTAATACGTCTTAATAGATTTAATTCGAGGTATGGAATTAACACCTACCTACCTACCTACCTACCTACCTATCTATCAGATGTTAAACAAAATTTTAATCTGCGTTTAACAAAAATGAATGAACGATTATATATATATAGGTGCGCTGATGCTATGTACTAACGAGGTCGCGTCATTATTCTAAGATTCGGTATCACGTAATATAAGATTAACGGAAATGAAGAATTGAAAAGAACCGAAAAATAGTTGTCAGAACCCGCAAGTGCATATTATATAGACACAATTCTTAGCCGATGATTGATACGAGGATGAGATGTATAACGATATATGGATAGATCGCGAAATTTCGTACTATTTATATCTAAATAACTATACGGTATAAGAAATGATGCAAAAGATTTACCGCTACATTAACCTTTATCTTATTAATCGTTTAACCGAGCGCTAGGACCTCGACGCAAGGATTTAGCCCGGTCACATGACGTAGGTAGAGGTACGTTGATCTAGGTATACATACACGCATTGCGTACGAACCGGACGAGGTGACACGCGGCAAGTAACCATATGCAAAGTGGGTGATAAAATCAAATACCAAGTTTCCCAGGACGGGACTGACAGCCGAGACTTCTCGTCACCCTCAAGGGAGAGGAGATAACCGCATAAGAGACTACAGAACGCGTAACAAAGTGGTTTCGAAAGGACGGAAACACCAGTATCTACCTACCTACCTACCTACCTACCTACGTACTCTGGATAATTCCACCTTCCTCTTACACTCGCGTTCTGCGCGTAAACTATATCCTCGGTACATCTTTCGCTTCTTTTTCTTTATTTCTTATTTTTCTTTTTATTTCTTCTGATCTTTACCTCGAGCTGCATATCATGCTGCGTTCTTGTCCAAACTTAACGAACATATATATATATATGATATAAGATTTCATATCGTATTTAAATGATAACAAAAGTTTTCCCTCGAGGTTTTTTGCACAGCAAACCATTTTCTTCTTTTATAAAACAATAAAATAATTTTAATATACTATAATACGACGCCCGATACGAATAACAGCACATTTCAGATTCCGGGTGAAAAAGAACACGTTTCAAATTCCGGGTGGAAAAGAACACGTTTCAGATTGAGAATGAAAAATAGCAAGTTTCAGATTCACTCAAGAACTAACACAATTCAGGCGAAGCGAATATTACTCATTAGTAAGTGTCAGGTAGGTTTATTATGAAATTGGAAATGCACAATTATGCACAAAAACTCGATTCAATTTTATCATTGAACGATTAATTCAATCTTATAATAAACCTACCTGACACTTGCTAATAAGTAATATTCGGTTCAACCTGAATTGTGCTAGTTTTCGAGTGAATCTGAAACGTGCTATTTTTCATTCTCAATCTGAAACGTGTTCTTTTCCATCCGGAATCTGAAACATGCTCTTTTTCACTCGCAATCTGAAATGTGCTCTTTTCCACCCCGAATTTGAAACGTGCTCTTTTTCACCCGGAATCTGAAATGTGCTGTTATTCGTATCGGGCGTCGAATAGGTCAGTTTGATCGGGTAATTTGAACACGCCTCTTGTTTCGGTTCGCAATTTTACCCTCGTCGTTTTTTTCTTTTTTTAAATGTAGTACCATGTCGAAAAACCAATTCCGGAAAAGAAATTAGTCGATTAAATACAGATATATCGCGATTATCATAAAAGTTGGATTTTGCTTGAGATAGGCGATCACTCCCACTCCCACGCACATCAGGTATAGGTATAGGTGTCTATTAATTAAATGACGCATCACAATTGATCGTTATAATAATAAAAACATATGGACTGTGTATATATATAATAGATAACCAGTTTAAAGTATATATATCATATATAGAATTGCATGTTGAGATAATGGCTGCGGTTTCTAGCTACATTGTTTCCGAACGGGTTTAATCGAGATGTCCTTCGTATCGAGGAAGATCGTAATATGATAAAAGTCGATATCTTAAGGATGGGATCAGGATGCTTCCCACTGCACCTCACCGCACCGCACCGTTGCGAATTATGTTACAGTCACTCGCTGTGTCACCTCTGCTCTTAGAGGTAAGGTGTCTATTCGTTGCAAGGTGTCACACATCGACACATACTATACATATATATATATATATATATATATATACACAAATAATACTCTTCACTATGTGTGTCCGATCGTGAGCCTCAACCTCATTATATCCAACGTGAATTACAATTATTATTCGATTGTGCAACGATCATGTCTCCGTACAGGCTCAACCATTCATTTCGATCGAGGAACGATCACAGATCACGTCCTACACCATATAGAAAATATTCGCACCGTCACTTGCTTCGGATATATCGAAATGGTAATATATAAAGGTATCGCAGAATGATTTTTTTTTTTTCGTTTTCTTTCTTTTTCTATGCCTTAATAGTGAAATTATGAAAAGGTCGTCAATTTTTCCTGCGCATGATTTTATTTAAAACTCTTTAACGTTTCGCGAAAGAAATCACTACATTATCATCACGCGAAGCGTATGGCATTGAAATGATCGAATAGCTAAAGATAGTTGTGAGAATATATATACATATAATAAATGATGAAAAATTGTGTTGAATTAAAAGTGAGAAGTACACCATGGTGGATCATATAGTATATATATATATATATATATAGTATATATCTATAGTAGTAAGATCATCGCGGCTAAGCTATTAGTAATTATCCGATGATCGGGATATAAATAATAATCTGTATAAGAGAGGCGGGAGATCAGCCTCGCGGCCGATTTATCTTTCAATCAGCAAACAGGAATCCGGAAAATCAGGATTGCCTACGATGTAAATTGCCTTATAGCAGTTGATGCGACCGCCACGTTACATACTCTTCGATTTCACACACACACACACACATACATACATATATATGTATATATATTTCAAACTGCCGTGGTAAGGCGCACGCGGATACGTTATGAGTCAGATATCCTCCAGGTTTCAGCGTGCCAGGTCATAGGTCGGTTGCATCTGTTTCTCTGCTCCTTTCTTGCGCATCCATCGCCTAGCTAGAGTCCTTGATATTAGAATGGCCCCGTCGCGCGATCTCGCGTCTGTGTTATACTGACCATCATCACCATCGCTGTTCGATGTATGCAACGATTCTCACTCCATTATGATAAAAAAAAAAAAAAAAAAAAAAAAAAAAACAGCAACAACTATAAAGAACCGATTCTTCGCCAATCTGGTGACCGATTAATCGATCGATTTTAACCCATAATAAGTCACGAGTTCGAAATTTTATTGAAAATATTTCATTCTTTCATTTCTTAATATAGGAAATTTATTAGACTTTTGAAACATTTCGACGCTGAGAATTTGCCCAACTTTTCTTCTCCTTCTTCTTCTTCTTTATTTTTCTCTTCTATATTATACTACTACGCTAGTCTATAGAATCGTAAATTTTGTTTCCTATAGTTAGGCATAGTTCGATAACGCTATCGATCAAAGAGATTGAACCGGGCTGTCCAGAGCCACTCATCAGGTTTCGCCACAGGCACTGACTTAATCGGCTAAATACCGTATCACGTATTGTGTGTACATCATTATTTGATTTTTAACTTTGAATCTGCGCGAGTATATATACGATTCTTTTACCCTGTCGTCGTACTGGGTTAATAATACCTTATAACCGAACGTCACTCATCCAACCAGTTTAACAGACAAATAACTTAATTATAGGAAATTGTTTTAGAACCTTTTTTTTTTCTTTCTTTTATTTCTCTTCATTTCTCAACCATCGAATCATACATATATATATATGGATATTAACTTTATTCGTTATTTCATCAACTCTGACCTTACACACCCTCAACAATTTCACATTATATACTGCAGAGATCATCAAGTTGTCTTCTTAACATTCGGTTTGATTGATTATCATGTATTTACTTATTTATTTTTTATTTTATTTATATTTTTTCATCATATAATATTATGGTCATCGAGGAGTTTGTATAATGCAAGACATATGTGTACCTACTGCTGCAGAGAGAGACCCCCTCCTTACAAGACGAGCTGGGCAACACCTTATAAAGTCGGTCTACTTGACCAGCAATTTGTAGTCCTAAAAGAACACGAGCACTCCCATTTTTACGAACACGAAGTCAAGTGGAGTTACGCAAGGTGGAGGCAGGTTATAAGAGCCAGGCATAGGAGACCCAGTTCTCATCTATTAATATACAATTACCAGCAAACAATGTGATTACACCGCGTTTAAGTCGTTACGGACCAAACCGAACCGAACCGACCCCGCTTCACTCGAAATCACTTCCGCCTAAAAAATCACCTGCGTAATTCTCGATTATTTATATATATATATATATATATATATAGAACAACCATAGTTTTATAGACTGTAAGAGAAAATAAATTTAGGTAATACATAAATAGTTATTCATATATAGTATTATATATTATCCATTACATTACTTATTATATTATTATATTTTATAATCTGAGTATATAGAGAAAAAGAAAAAGAAGAATGAGAATCGAGCCCCTATAATATGTAGCACATATCTACCTATATGAGCGTGAAATGTAAGAAACTAAAAAAAGATTAAAAAAAAAAAAAAAAAAAAAAAAAGGTCAAGCCCAGAAACCGCCTACGAGGTAGTGTATCGAAGTGCTTGGATCCCAGGCCATTAAAATTAAACCTCTAATTTTCGATCTGCACCAACAAATCAAGGCGTCAGTAGTGGCTGGCGCGGTATAAGACATAAGGTAAAATCTTCGGTAGGCTTGGGGGCCCGCGTTATTCAACACTACCACATCTTTCCGCGTTTTATGTGGTCAAATTCGTTGGTACATATATGTATATATATATATATATATATATATATATATGAGATGATCCGGGGCTCCGGTGGTTCTAGGTAACAATAATGAAATTAACGTGTGTTTCTTTTTTATTTCTTTATTTTTTCGTTACAGTTGAGAACGGACGGATCGGTTGAAGATCGCGCTCGCTACTCTATATACCTATATCTCACGGAGCAACCGATCACCGTGATCCAATTTTTTTCTTACGCCTTTCTTTCCTCCTCCCCTCCCTCACCCCACCCCCTTCTTCTTCACCCTTCTCTCCCCCCCCTCCCTTATTCCCACCAATTCATGGCATTAAATTTAGAGAACGATTACCGCTGATTATACCGAGTGGTAGAGAAAAATAGTCGAGATCAAAGATCACCCATGTGGAGTATAGAAGAACGAAGATTCGAATAGGAAAAGATCGCAATAAGCGCAGCGGCCCATTTTTGACACGTAGGTCGAAAGTGATTACAGGTTATTATATACATATATATTATACATGTTATAAAAACATAGCTCATTATCATTCGTGTGTATATATATATATATAATATAGTATAGTACGCGACGTGTCATGGAAAAGAATTTTGAAAATATTTTCCAATTTTGTAGAATTTTTTCATTATTGCAAATAATTAGAAATTTATAAAGATAAAGGAAAGGAAAAAAAAATAATAATTTTGAACTATATATATATTATATAAGGGGTAATTAAATTATAGGAAATATCGAACGTATTGAAATACCTGCGGTAGATAATAATTTATAACAATCTCTGCGAGAGACACCACGTCTTCGTTATCACGTAACCGCCAACAACAACAACAACAACAACAACAATATAAGTATATATAATCATAAATAGTAATTATACTCACAGGTATTATACGAAGATAAAAACAATTTTCCTGGAAACAGTCGAGTTTATTTTATTTTTTTTCAATTTCTAATCGTAATGAACGGATTTGAAAAATACTATATATTCAATCCCGGACAGTTTTTGGAAAGATTTGAATTCCATAAGCCGAATTGAAAACGAAAAATAAGGAAACGGGGCTCGGAGTGAAAAGACCTTCGCGGTATTAAGATTGACGTTGTTATAGGTGTATAACGGGGGGGTTAATATTAGCCATGAATTTTAATGAATTTAATAATCATTATTATAAATCGATATATCGATGTATAGGTATCGAAAGGCTTGGGGGCGTTGTACCGATCGTAAAAGCAAAGATGAAAAAGGTACCGGAGTTATATTCTGCCATTCGTCACCAATCACTCGTCAACCGTTGGGTACAGCTATAGCGCGTGCAAGAACGAGGCCTGAAGGATCGCGTGGATAAATTAATTAGTGTAATTAGTGTATAAATCTATGGGGAATGCTGGCCCGTCATGGTTAATTACAGGTAATGGCTAAGACCAAACGCGGTGCCTGATGGACGGCCTCAAGACTCAGGTGCACGCTTTCATCTGCAGGGTACATTCTCACAGGTAATTCCTCTACATATATACCTATATAGAAAATTTACCTGTGTCAAAAAGCCTCCCTTAAATAATTACTCCACATTACTACGATCGTTGATGAATCGAACGTTCAAACGTTCAAAGCCGATCATCGAACAAGGCGAGTTGAAAAATGAAAGATAAAAGTAAAAATGAAATAGCTACAAACGTCTTTTCTCCGTATAACTTGAACAATTTTCAACCTTTTTCTTTCCTACTTCTTCTTCTTCTTCTTCTTCTTCTTCTTACCTTTTTTAATACTTGATATAATTATTGCAGTTCGAAATAAAACCGAGAATCGACTCTTTCGCGATTTTTGAGGAACCGAACGGCAAGTAAGAATTTCATCTACACTCAGAAAAAGGTCTTGTTGACAACCAAAATTTGGTTATTATATATGCACAATCATATTTTTTGTTCAGTCAACCCAAAAATTTCGTTCGGATAGCCAAAATTTTGTTGGGACAACCAAAATTTTGGCTATTCCAACAAAATTTTTGGTTGACTGAACAAAAAATGTGATTGTGCATATAATAGCCCAAATTTTGGTTGTGTCAACAAGACCTTTTTCTGAGTGTAAATTCAATTTCTTGTACAAAAAGGTGACGAGGAATTGAGAGAGAGAGAGATAGAGAGAGAAGAGATAAGGAAGATGGTAAGTAAAATTTTTCTTCTACAAATGATCCTGTTCTTTAAATCCTTTGTGGCAATTCTTTGGCTGTGACTCCGTCTTACGCATTTATAAGCTCCCAAGATGAACGTCGCGTAGTTGGTATATAGCTGGTAGATAAGTTGAGTAAGATATTTGGAATTAATCGTGGGCATAAATCAAAGCGATTTTTAACAAAGAGGATAGTTTAATTGCCTCTGGCAAGTGTGTCCATATAGGTGTCAGACTATTTGGCGCGAAGTGTTTTGTCAAATTCTAATTCTAAATGAAACGTATGTAAGTTTGAAATAAGAAATAAAAAAAAATTTAAAAAGAATAAATAAATAAGAGAAAGGATAATACCTACGTATAGGATATGAAATTTATTCGGACCGTGTTGAAGTTTCAAAATATGTTTCAAAGTTGCGAATGGTCAAAATTCCGAATTCCGAATGAAATTTAGAATATTAAAATTCTTAATAAATTCAGACCATCGAGAGTTGAAAAATTTCAAATTTTCGTTATATTGCTCCGTATGCGAAGACAAAATTAGATCGATACTTACTTTATGATACGGAAACCCATTTTATCTATATTCTGTTCAAAAGTCTTTCAAATCGGCTATTATATATGTATGTAAACCAATATCAGGAATAATGATACCTTTTCCAAAAACTGTGTGAATCGGATTGGATTGTTCAAATTCGGAATTCTGCCTGTACGAGATTTTTGAAATTCAAAACTCGCACCCGGGTTGAAATATTGATCTTCATTACATTTATATTTGCTGCTCTAGTTAACAGCGGTTCCGGTTAGTTTGCAAAAGACCTCCAGCTGTCCACTAGCTAAAGTGGTACAGTAGATATGGTATAAAAAATAAGAGAAGAAAAAAAAATTTGAAGAAACAAAAAAAAATAAAAAATAAAAAATAAAAAACAGGTAAAAATGTCGGCATTCCCGTTGGGGATAAATCACCGCGCCTTTCGTGTATCGCCGGAGACAAATAGTGTTTCTCCGCGTACCCCTGGCCCTAAAGCTTAGCTATAATACACCAAACAAGGCTTAATTGCCTTCTATTGACATGCACGTGGTGCGGCACCGTCTTTTGTTTCTGCATTTGTCCTGAAGGAGGTATAGCGCGGTGCCGCCTACGCTAAGTAAAAATTAATCTTGCTACCTGCTGCTGCTGCTGATGTAGGTGTAGGTGTAGGTGTAGGTGTAGGTGTAGCCCTACGGTAAGGTAAAGTAAGAATGCAGTATGCAGTATGCAGCTTGCATCTTTGCAGCTTGCAGGCGAAGAAATCCCGAGGAGCTGAGGTTTTAATGCGATTTGCTTTTGTTTGTTAACGCCGGGGTTTGTTAGCGCGGGATTTCAACGGGAGATAGATCTAGGGATAAAACACCCTTTGGTAAAGTATGGAAGTCTTAGATGCCGCGGATTATGGACAAGTGCAGCAGCACCAGCAGCAGCAACAAGTTAAATAGCATGCGAAACTTTCGAGATGAAATTTTATACGTTTTTATAGTTATAAACAATTTGCAAATTATTTTTGTTCATAAGTAGGTATATACGTCCGCATCCATATCCACTCGGTAAAACTTTACTAATTTAAACTTTTACGAGAGATACACATGTACCTACCTATATCTACTCGGTCAGTAGTCGTTACTCGTTAGACATACCGCGTGCTAGTGAAAGTGATAGCTTTTTAGTGTGCACGGTTACATTACGCAAATTGTCAATATAGCCAATATATTAAATGGTAGAAATCGCGGTAGGTAAAAATTTTTATTTCAAATATTTCGAACGCGTATAGGTAGAAGAGGTAGGTAGGTAGGTACAGAGGTAAAGCATTAACTCTGACGATGTGTATCCCTGCATGCAACATCCATATCTTGTGGGAAGTTAATTAGTATCAATTTTATTGCTAACAAGAAAAAAAAAAAAACAGTAGTAGGTACTAAATTTTTATATTTAAGAAAATATAGAAACAAAAAAATTTTATCATTACCTACTCGATTCATCCACGATCATTTTATAGATCCTAATATCTCTAAATGCTATATCTAAAATAACACGCGTTACTTACGTAAACCGCAATATCCATTACACTTTCATTTATTTTATATTTCAGTTATGCGACGCATAGGACTAGATACAACATTATCATTTATTAGGGTGGTTTTTAATTCGGTGATATTTGAATTTTTGATATACACTCCCATCCCATGGACTAAAACATCTCCAAATATACAGAGCGATTCTGTGGATACAAGTATAACGCGCTTAAAAGATAGGCAAACGGGAAACGCCTGCATTGAGCAGATCAAACATATCAACGATTGGGTTTTATTTATTTATACGTGGGAAAATCGTGTTTTTTTTTTATTAAAATGTGAAAATTCTAAGGCTTTGGATCAATTTTTTTAGCCTGTAGGGGCATTGAAATTTGAAAATGATCAAATCGTATATTTTCATTTCGTATTATCCATCGGTGGGAACACATAGGTAATATGAGTGTACATAACTGCGCTCTTCATATTCCTGCGAAAAGGTATATAGTCGCTTGCGAGCCGATCTTCATTGAGGATCTTCGGTTCAAAGGCATAAGAGTGATCGTTGATCGTTCTCTTGGTGATTACCGTGGTAATCAATATGCCACTGATAGGCATGAAGGGACGCTAAACGCAGTGCGATTCGATCCACACGAATATAGAATGAAAACTGTTTTAACCAGCCTTTCGCCTTTATATATCGGTATAATTCTTCGACCTATTGCAATTTTAAGTGATCATTGAGCCACAATGTTACTGGTTTAAATACATGGTGGTAAACGGAGTATAGGCAATGTGTATTAATTATAGAAAGAAAAAAAAACGAATTTTGCCATTTGCCGATTTGCCGATTTGGTTGATTACCTCAATTCGTTTTATATTATATGGAATGAAATATAATATTTATCATATACCACTCTGTATAGGGGTACGGATAATAAGTCGTATTTGAAACGTCATTCCACGCCCTGTGCAACGGTCTTGTAAACGTCGAGACGTTTCAGGTATTACGAACGTCGTATACGTCGAGCCGTCACTCGGTTTGACGCGAACAAGTCTTGGCCCAACACCAGACCGGCATACCACGAAGTTGAAGTTAAAGTTTAGTTGGCCGTGGGTCGAATCAGTTTAAATATATAATAACATAACGCGATGTAGAATCCACCGAGAGTAATAGTGACTGACTCATACACGAGCCAATATACAAATATATATATATATATATAGGTATATATTGTATAAGTAGGTATATATAGGTATAAGTTTAACTAAAAAAACCCTAAAAATAATTCCCACGTCCTAAAATGCTCTCGCTTTTTAATACCACCTCTCTAACAACCCCCTACTCTTATAACTTCGCCTATTTCTCGTATTATATATGTATATATACTCGTAATCATTTATTTCGCGTGAGGTAACACTATAACTCAAAAATAAACAGGTAAAATCAAGGTCGCAGTGACGTGTCATGAATTTAATACCATTAAGGGGATATGAAAGGTGAATTATACACGAATCGAATTTTTGGCAGCTCGTTTCCCAGCTACAACACATCCGATCTGTATGTCAAATTGATATCAGCGACGCAGAAAAATTGCACGGAGGGTGTGATGCTCTTGGATTTACAAAAAGCGAAAATGTTTCGGTTGTTTTTCATATATTTATCAAGTACAATGTCAGCAACAACGATTTTATTCGTTACAGAGCACTCTTGATGTAAAATATTGTACATTTTATTTTCGCTTTTTGGAAATTCAAGAGCATCATAATAATATCCTCCGTGCACTTTTTCTGTGTCATTGATATCAATTTCACATCGATCGGATGTGTTTCAGCTGGGAAACGGGATGTCAAAAATTCTGGGTGTACAGTAATTCACCTTTCATATCCCACATCTCAATTAGATTGATAGTTCTACCTTTAACTTATACCTATTACACGGAAAAACGTTATCGGCTGTAATTGTTATTAACAAGTTATAGGCCGATACCAGGGTACATTATAAAAGGACTGAGCACAGCCCTGACCACTTTACTCTGCTGGTGCTGGTGCTGGTGCTGCTGCCGTTCGACGTCATCGAATATAAGCTGGTCTTGCGGATCGCGTGACGCTAATGGTTTGTGGACCAGTTAGTTAGTTGGTCTGGTATGTATAGAGGCTATAGAACAGATCAGAGAAGTCGTGTGAACTGTTTCTTGATTAAGCAAAACTTGGTCACATTTAGTAAATTATACTACCTATAAAACTCCTTTCCCTCAGTATGCGGTAGGTAATAGGTATACCGATATATATATATGTATATGTTTGATAATCGTTTAACGATTCGAAGAAATTTTCGAATCGCTTGAAAGGGATCGAAATAGTTTATTTACAGATTCTGGACCACTCCGTTTCTCCGGGGGGGTCAAAGGTGATACCCTGCAGGTCTCGTGAAAGGAGGAAGAGGGTCTGAGAATGAATAGTCAGAGATCCATCGGCGTCCGTCGTAAAGTGCGGTGGTAACTAGCTCTGGCTTAGGTTAGCTAGCCGAGTAAGATCGGTATGGTTGCAGGGTATAACTGCAGCATAGGAGCTGTAAAACCGAGCAAAAGCGTATCGGTAGTAGTGGGTGCCGCGTGGACACGGTCACGATTAGCGAGTCCCGATAAGGCTATCGCCAAACAAGTCTTTACACCTTCTTAGCCCATCGCACTAAGTTAGACGCGCGCGGGGTTGGGGCGCGATTCCTGTCGGCAGATAACCGCACGCCTTAAAGCTCTGTATAGCAGCAAGGTTCGCCAGGCGATCGGTAAGTAAAGAGTCGCAAAAGAGGATGAGGATGAGAATGAGGATGAGGATGAGGATGAGGATGAGGAGGAGGAGCCGATAGTCGGTCTATAAAAATCGTTCGATTTTCATCGAGTCGCTAAAAAAAAATCGGTTGGATTGTCGAGCCCGCGACCGCGTTAGCCTCTAGCTTTACGCCCTTGCTATGGCAACCTCTGTTAATTAACGACGTGCCGGGAGCATGCGCGCATGGTCCTCAGCTCGCACCTTCAACGAGATCCTTAGATACGATAATACCAGATTGCTCGAACGCCGAGGTACTCTTAAGCCTCGATAAATTTCGGAATCAGTTTTAAACTCCTAATTAAGCGGTTTACCTATAGTAATTATTGACAATTAATGACCGACTGTTTAACGGCATTAATAAGAAATTTCATTTCTATTTAAATAATATTAATTAAATAATATTAATAATAATAATAATTAATATTTAATAATATTAATATTAATTGAACCATACGGTTCAATTGATACCAAATCTTTCGATATATTATAAACTATATGAAGATCGACAATTTCAAGGAAATTTTCATCCCTATATTATGCCGAGTATAAATTTCTTCAAATTCTGCATTCATCTCGGTAAAATGGCTTCTATAGTAAGATATAGATATATGCATATTGCAGTTTATCTCGTGGGGCTGCAGAGCGGAGTTATTATCTAATTACTGGATGGGAGGATGCTAGGCATGCGCGGGATGATTTTCTTGTTAAAAATTCAGAACACGCCATTGATAAATACCAGTTAGGTACACATATACATATATACGGTTTCACGAAGGGAATCGGTTTTTAAATAGCAAGCTAATTACGGTTTCATTATTCTCATGATAACTCCACCGCCAACGATTTAAAGCCTCGCCAATTTTACACCGAGTGTTTGCTTTTTTCTCAATAAGTTTCAACAAAATTTCTTTTGACGAACGAACGAAAAAAAAATAAAAAATAATTGAAAAAAAAAAATAAAAAAATAGTATTATATATAAATATAAGGACGACCATGAAGTCTTTTTAACAAATCGTATTAACCAAGGTCTACCCTTTCCTTTACTATGTATGGTTACATATAGACGCGTTAGCTATCCGCGCTGTCCGTTCGTGACATGACTTCACGTTTCACGATCAGTCGGGAGAACTCCACGCCTGCAGGTAATGGGACTGCGAGCGAAGCAGCCGCGAGGTTCTGCCTTTTTTTTTTCATTTTTTGTTTTTTTTTTACTTTTTATATATTTTTAAACTTTTTTACCTCCGCAAGTACCTCTATACTCTACCGCTCGTTTATAGCTTCGTTTTTCTGCCCCTGATCTCGATCGACAAAAAACGCAAATAAACTAACGACCATTAGCGTTAAACGGTGGGTTTGGTCAGTACATATGCAGGAGTTTGGACGTGCTGGATGTCGCGTATGAACTTGGACACCGAGTCAAGAGGAAAGTTTTTTTTCTTCTTCTTCTTCTTCTTCTTCTTCTTTCTCTTTTATTTTTTCTTTATTTATTAGGTGTAAATATTCTGGCTAATTTTTTTTTTCCCATTCGCGAGAACGAAAGAGAAAATATATAGCAAAAAAGAAAAAAAAAAAAAATGTTACAGTGGATTACGTAAATTTTTTTATCTTTTTTTTTCTCTCTCTCTCTCTCTCTTTCTCTTTTCTGGTAACGGTAGCGAATTAGGCTTGACTAACTCGTGTCACTTAGTCTAGAATAAACTTCGATGTATGATGGTTTGAAGTCGCATATATATATATATATATAATATGAAGTCGTTGTATAAATGAATTAGTTGAATTGAATTAGGTAGGTTAAAAAAAATGACGTAATTGTAAGTACCTACTCATATACGTACGTGACGTGAATATAAAACGATTTTATCAGTTATAGTATATTATACCTAATCTACACCTAATCACACGTTGAAATATTTAGCATTTTGAAAATATGCTACCTATAGCGATAACAAGATGAAAATGAATTGAAAAAAAAAAAAAAAAAATTAAAGAAAGGTAATTATCGTATCACCAATAATATTACCTACACCTCGGATGTCTCGCAGTTTTTTCTCACAATATTTTCTCATATAATATGTATGTATTGTAAAAATATACAAATTTCAAATGCGGTCTTCAATATAATTATTTCTAATAATTATTTTTTATAATATACCTACTTTATTATCTTATAACAATTTCATTTTACATCGCGGTTTACAGAATATCGCGTCACTAATGCCATAAGGTCGTAAGCGCCAAAAAAAAAAAAAATTTCATGTTTTTGGTGGCAAAATCTTTTTCATGCCATATAACATCGTTTGGGCATATCCGCAAAAAAAATAATTTTTTGGCACTTACGACCTTATGGCATTAGTGACGCGATATATAATGCATATATGTACCCACCATCCCATCTCATAGTTCGCACAGCTACCAGTAATATATTTTACATGTGAGATTGTGACTATAAGTAGGTATAACGTCGACGCCTGCATATACGATAAAGCATTGCAATGCCGGTATATCTATATTCTACATATATATATATATATATATATATACATATTACATGTAGAACAGTATATAGAATAAGACTGCGGGTTATATCTAAGCGTTGAGAGTTCGTGCGAGTCGGTTCTCTTCTCGTTGTTATAAAAATACCATTAATTGCTTCTGTGGTGATAAATTTCCCCCTGGCATTGCACGATCTCTTATACCTATACCAAGCTAGTAATAGACGCCTTTGGACCACTTTATCGCTTGCTATGTTAATTTTCACTTTAATAAGGTGTGTAGGACTAGGCATAGGCACTATACATATAACTAGGAAGCGATATCCGAACTGTTTACCACTGAAAAATAATTCTCCAACCCCCCCCCCCCCCCCCCCCCCCCCCACAGAGAAACCAAATAGATTATTTAGCCGAATTTATCCGTGGCGTTCTAAGTTTAGATAATATTTTATCAATTTACCTTAACACTTCCTCATAATTTCCGGCTTTGGGGGGTTTTACCTGGCAAGGGTAAAAAACAAAAAATTGATTAGGAATCGATCATTTTAATCAAATAAAATATGACCTGCAACATCGAACTAATTATCGGATTTTATTGATTTCAATTTTGTCAGGTCAAAATCGAATATCTCTTATAAATAGTATATTACTCAACTCATCAGGCAGATTCCAAAGGTGGAAGGGGGGGGGGGGGGGGGGGGGGGGTCATTTTTATTATGTATAACAGCTTTTTTTGTTTATTTTATTTTTACCACCAGGCGTAAAGAGTTATACGTACGTACGTTATACTTATACTTAGGTATATACGTAGCATTATATGGGTATAAATATGGTGATGTGTAGCAATAAATATGAGTAGACTAATAGCCTATTAGCTCATTCAAGAACGTACATTAGCGGAGTCTGGACGGTCCGAAAAAGTTTGAAGCGTTGCGGTCTCCCTCGGGCATATTCGTTTAGCGTTTGAAACTGATCGTTGTTAGAGTATCAGCGAGTTATTATATATTACATATATATATATATATATGGTTTAGAAAATCAAAATGAACTTTTCGTCTGGAAGTAATATATTATTTTTTTCATAAGAGGTAGGTACTACATACATTATAATATGTTGTTACGCGAACGCGAATATATATATATATATATATATATAATACTGACAATGAAAGACTGAGAGACTAAGTCTTAAGGCCCATCCCTAGTCGCCCACCTCCTTTTGGTCGAAATTTGTCACATTTCGATTATTATCTGAGCCCAGGCGTAAAAAACGCAAAAAAGGCCAACTTAGCGCAAATTCTATTTCAATTCCGAACACATAGGTCCAAATAAATGTTCGTTTACTGCGAAAATAGAGTCTACAGATGGTTTTTACATTGTTCGCCGAGGAAATCGAATTCGAATAATTTTTTAACAATGTAAAAACCATCTGTAGACTCTATTTTCGCACGAAACGAACATTTTTTTCGACGTATGTGTTCGGAATTTAAATAGAAATTGCGCCAAGTTGGCGTTTTTTGTGTTTTTTACGCCTGGGTTCAGATAATAATCGAAATGTGACACATTTCGGCCAAAAGGAGGTGGGCGACTCAGGGATGGGCCTTAAGGTTCGTTCTGTGTTCCATTCTACTGTACGGGTTGTTTGAGAAGGCTTCTTCTTCTTCTTCTTCTTCTTCTTCTTCTTCTTCAGCTTCAGCTTCGGGGTTCGAGCTGAGCCTCGTAACTCACTACGAAATTATTAAATTAATATGACCAGACATCCTTATACTCGATATAGTAAGTTGGCGCTAGCTAGTCAGAAGATAACCACATGTTACCGTGTAATAAGGCCTTAACGATATACAACCAGCTATAACATACATATATAAGAGCTATAAGGACTCGTATATAAGTATAACTACAACATCGCGTCGTATTATATATTATATATATATGTATGTCCGATGGGATATAGGAAGTAAATCTGAGTCAATGCAGAAAGGCTATTTAGGTATAGTACGCATTATATAGAACTAACACTATGGCATTGCGGGTTTACTGGAAATACTTTAAGCTTGAAGAAGAATAAAAAATAAAAAAATTAAAAAATTTAAAAAAAAACGAGAACTACCAACCAGTGCAGGCTGGTACGTATATAAGTAGTTTGCCGAAGTCATTTGAGGCCATTTAAATCGGTTTAGAGTACGTATATATATATCTTGAACTGAACAGTTTCCGGAATATCGGTATAGTATAGTAATATATACAGAATGAAATCAGGCCAAGAGATTTCTGGATCGGATTTTGATCGGATTGTGATATGACATTGAAGTTTGCATCGTTGGAATGCAACGAAATTCAAAAAAAAAAAAAAAATTAATAAATCGACAAATAATGATCCTGCTGGGTTTAGAAGGTGAAAACGACTAGAATTATCATAAAAACAATAATCTTCCCCCGCATTACGGCACCCTTAACAGGGGAAGAAATTTTCATTTTTTTATATCACCCGGAATTATGACATTGCACAAAATTTTATTTCACGTAAATACTCTTTGAGGTAGATCGAATGCTAGGAAAAAATCGGAAATCACCCCGACTTCCGGAACCCACCCTAAAACGGGGGTGAAATTTTTATTTTTTTATATCACCCACAATTATGACATTGCACAAAATTTTATTTCACGTTAATTCTCTTTGAGATCGATCAAATGCTAGAAAAAAATCAGAAATCACTCCGACTTCCGGATCCCACCCTAAAACGGAAATAAAATATTTTTTTTTTTATATCACCCACAATTATGACATTGCACAAAATTTTTTTTCACGTAAAGTCTCTTTGAGATCGATCAAATGCTAGAAAAAAATAAGAAATCACTCCGACTTCCGGAACCCACCCGAAAACGGAAATAAAATATTTTTTTTTTATATCACCCGGAATTATGACATTGCACAAAATTTTATTTCACGTTAATTCTCTTTGAGATCGATCAAATGCTAGAAAAAAATAGGAAATCACTCCGACTTCCGGAACCCACCCGAAAACGGAAATGAAATATTTTTTTTTTTTATATCACCCACAATTATGACATTGCACAAAATTTTATTTCACGTAAATTCACTTTGAGATCGATCAAATGCTAGAAAAAAATAGGAAATCACTCCGACTTCCGGAACCCACCCGAAAACGGAAATGAAATATTTTTTTTTTTATATCACCCACAATTATGACATTGCACAAAATTTTATTTCACGTTAATTCTCTTTGAGATCGATCAAATGCTAGAAAAAAATAGGAAATCACTTCGACTTCCGGAACCCACCCGAAAACGGAAATAAAATATTTTTTTTTTTTCTATCACCCGGAATTATGACATTGCACAAAATTTTATTTCACGTTAATTCTCTTTGAGATCGATCAAATGCTAGAAAAAAATCAGAAATCACTCCGACTTCCGGAACCCACCCTAAAACGGAAATAAAATATTTTTTTTTTTATATCACCCACAATTATGACATTGCACAAAATTTTATTTCACGTAAATTCACTTTGAGATCGATCAAATGCTAGAAAAAAATAGGAAATCACTCCGACTTCCGGAACCCACCCGAAAACGGAAATGAAATATTTTTTTTTTTATATCACCCACAATTATGACATTGCACAAAATTTTATTTCACGTAAATTCACTTTGAGATCGATCAAATGCTAGAAAAAAATAGGAAATCACTCCGACTTCCGGAACCCACCCGAAAACGGAAATGAAATATTTTTTTTTTTATATCACCCACAATTATGACATTGCACAAAATTTTATTTCACGTAAATTCACTTTGAGATCGATCAAATGCTAGAAAAAAATAGGAAATCACTCCGACTTCCGGAACCCACCCGAAAACGGAAATAAAATATTTTTTTTTTTATATCACCCAGAATTATGACATTGCACAAAATTTTATTTCACGTTAATTCTCTTTGGGATCGATCAAATGCTAGAAAAAAGTAGGAAATCACTCCGACTTCCGGAACCCACCCTAAAACGGAAATGAAATATTTTTTTTTTTTATATCACCCACAATTATGACATTGCACAAAATTTTATTTCACGTTAATTCTCTTTGAGATCGATCAAATGCTAGAAAAAAATCAGAAATCACTCCGACTTCCGGAACCCACCCTAAAACGGAAATAAAATATTTTTTTTTTTATATCACCCACAATTATGACATTGCACAAAATTTTATTTCAAGTAAATTCACTTTGAGATCGATCAAATGCTAGAAAAAAATAGGAAATCACTCCGACTTCCGGAACCCACCCGAAAACGGAAATGAAATATTTTTTTTTTTATATCACCCACAATTATGACATTGCACAAAATTTTATTTCACGTAAATTCACTTTGAGATCGATCAAATGCTAGAAAAAAATAGGAAATCACTCCGACTTCCGGAACCCACCCGAAAACGGAAATGAAATATTTTTTTTTTTTTATATCACCCACAATTATGACATTGCACAAAATTTTATTTCACGTAAATTCACTTTGAGATCGATCAAATGCTAGAAAAAAATAGGAAATCACTCCGACTTCCGGAACCCACCCGAAAACGGAAATGAAATATTTTTTTTTTTATATCACCCACAATTATGACATTGCACAAAATTTTATTTCACGTTAATTCTCTTTGAGATCGATCAAATGCTAGAAAAAAATAGGAAATCACTTCGACTTCCGGAACCCACCCGAAAACGGAAATAAAATATTTTTTTTTTTTCTATCACCCGGAATTATGACATTGCACAAAATTTTATTTCACGTTAATTCTCTTTGAGATCGATCAAATGCTAGAAAAAAATCAGAAATCACTCCGACTTCCGGAACCCACCCTAAAACGGAAATAAAATATTTTTTTTTTTATATCACCCACAATTATGACATTGCACAAAATTTTATTTCACGTAAATTCACTTTGAGATCGATCAAATGCTAGAAAAAAATAGGAAATCACTCCGACTTCCGGAACCCACCCGAAAACGGAAATAAAATATTTTTTTTTTTATATCACCCAGAATTATGACATTGCACAAAATTTTATTTCACGTTAATTCTCTTTGGGATCGATCAAATGCTAGAAAAAAGTAGGAAATCACTCCGACTTCCGGAACCCACCCTAAAACGGAAATGAAATATTTTTTTTTTTTATATCACCCACAATTATGACATTGCACAAAATTTTATTTCACGTTAATTCTCTTTGAGATCGATCAAATGCTAGAAAAAAATCAGAAATCACTCCGACTTCCGGAACCCACCCGAAAACGGAAATAAAATATTTTTTTTTTTTTCTATCACCCCGAATTATGACATTGCACAAAATTTTATTTCACGTTAATTCTCTTTGCGATCGATCAAATGCTAGAAAAAAATAGGAAATCACTTCGACTTCCGGAACCCACCCGAAAACGGAAATGAAATATTTTTTTTTTTATATCACCCACAATTATGACATTGCACACAATTTTATTTTACGTAAATATTCTTTGAGATCGATCAAATGCTAAAAAAAAATTAGGAAATCACCCCGACTTCCGGAACTCACCCTAAAACGGGGGTGAAATTTTTATTTTTTCATATCACCCGGAATTAT
This sequence comes from Tenthredo mesomela, assembly GCA_943736025.1. Taxonomy (NCBI): domain Eukaryota; kingdom Metazoa; phylum Arthropoda; class Insecta; order Hymenoptera; family Tenthredinidae; genus Tenthredo; species Tenthredo mesomela. The sequence continues at coordinate 28,872,799 of OX031018.1, forward strand.
GACATTGCACAAAATTTTATTTCACGTAAATTCTCTTTGGGATCCATCAAATGTTAGGAAAAAATCGGCAATCACTCCGACTTCCGGAACCCTTCGTAAAACGGAAGTGAAATTTTAATTTTTTATATCACCCGGAATTATGACATTGCATAAAATTTTATTTCACGTAAATACTTTTTGAGATCGATCAAATGCTAGAAAAAACTCGGAAACCACCCTGACTTCCGGAACCCACCCTAAAACGGAAGTGAAATATTTTTTTTTTTTTTTTGTATCACCCAGAATTATGACATTGCATAAAATTTCATTTCACGTAAATACTCTTTGGGATCGATCAAATGCTAGAAAAAAATCGGAAAGTACCCCGACTTCCGGAACCCTTCCTAAAACGGAAGTGTAATATTCAATTTTTTATTTTTCTCAGAATTATGACACTCACCAAAAGTTTATTTCACGTAAATACTCTTTGAGATTGATCAAACGCGAGAAAAAAATATGAAATCACCTCTACTCCCGGAACCCTTCTAAAAACGGAAGTGGAATATTTAGCTTTTTATATCACTCAGAGTGCGGGCATTCCTGAAAATTTCATTTCACGTCGTCTATGGAATTGATCAAACACTTGCTTTTTTTTTTTTTTTGCAAATTTCGGGCAGAAAAATGTGCACATTTCAGCATCTAAAAATCTGAAATCAATTACAGCTGTAGAATAGATTAAAACTGATGAAAAACTCTCATAACTTTCCATTCTGTCACGAACCCTTTGCAAGATAAATGCCGACTTACAAAATACGAATAAAATAATGAAATAATTTTTTTAGAATCTAAAAATCGGAGATAATTCAGGGATATAGAGTAAATTAAGACGAATTAAAAACTATGATAACTTTTCTCTTTGCCGTGTAAAAAAAAAAAAATTTTCTTCGTCACGTTTTTTTAATTTCCAAGTACAAAAAAAAAAAAAAGCAAGTGTTCTCAGGTGGTAAACTTCGATTGACATTGTATCAGTAAGTGATTCCAAAAGGTTTCATTCAAATCCTTTTGGGATCCACGTGTTCCGAAGTTTTAACGTTTTATCGTCTAGCGCGCCTCGACTACTTGTTGTTCTATACTTTCGCATAGTAATCTAAACCATCTAATTTATCCAGCTATAAGACTATCCCTTTGAATACGTCCTAACACCGGTTACGATTCAATAAACCTTCAAAAGCTTCCATTCTGTCTGAAGACCTTTTTCATAATACTAATTGCCTTAGTTATTTTCATAACGTTTCTCGGCTTCAAGCTGTGTCACCTCAATTCTCTGTGATATTTCTAGAAATTACTATGTGATTTGATTATTTGTAGAACACCAAAGACGACGCCACCAGCGTGCCGGACAACGATATCGACAACAAATCTTGATAGCCCTCCTGTACGGTATGGCTAACCATGGGAGGGGCTATCATGGTGGCAGGCGTCCTTATGGCGTCAGACCTCGGGGGAAGGGGGGTAGGGGTCGTGGTCGCTAGTTTATTTACATTTCAATTTTATTTTTTAATACTTTTAATGAAAAAAAAAAAATTAGTAGTACACTCAGAAGACGGATGAATTAAATTAACTCAATGCGGCAAAAGCAATATTTTATTACTGCAACTCATCTGTTGTTGCAATGGAATATTCTATTTTTTCACATATGAACGCAAAGGCCGATTTTGCTACCTGTTTTCGGGGAGCAAAGTGCGGTTCTACCGACCGGGAAGTCTTTCCTCCCGCGAAGTCTTTCTGCCCTGGTCTTTCCTCCCGCAAAGTCTTTCTTACCTGAAAGTAATTCCTCCCAGTGCCACTCGGTCAGCAGCGCCACATCGCTTAAAATATTTGAATAACTGCGAACTATGAGTCTACTGTTTGATCAATCATTTTTCAGTTATTTGTGTGATCTTCTCCATTATGAATTAATTATTAATAATATTCGTTTGAATAATTAAAGTATCGCGAAGTCTTTTAATCATAATTACAATTGAATAATTAAAAATTAATCGTAAAAACTCCCCGAAAACAGGCAGCAAAATCGGCCTCTGTTCATGTGTAAAAAAAAATATCGTCTGAACCATGGGAGCAACGTCTTCGCTCCCTCGGTGTAGCTTGCCGCCCGGCGCCCTCGCGTTCGGCTCGACTCGGCGAGCCTTCGGCTCGCTCTCGCTCGGGCGGCAAGCCACACACTCGGGAGCGAAAACGGTGTTTGCTCCCTTGGTGCACAATATACTAATTAAGCGAATGAATATTCCATTGCAATAACAAAACTGAGTATTTTTTCTGCCGCATTGAGTTCATCCAATTCATTCCTTCTCTGAGTGTACCATTTGGTATCACGGTATTTAAACAAAATTTATTTTTCATTTTCTATTTTTCTAAAGGTATTCGAAAGAAAAAATCGATTTTACATGTTTCAATCGCTCAAAACTTGGGTTTTGATATAAAAAAAAATCTTCGCAACCACCGCACTCTGTAAATCAAGCGGAAGCTGCCGCTCATTAGACATTTCTAATTGTGACAGCTAAATAACGTTGATGACGAACTTTCTGGAACGAAAAGTTTGAGACCTTGAGGATTGTATTTCGAGTTAGAAAAAAAGTGTTCATTAAATGAACAAACTTTTATATTGCACAATTGTAATTGTTATAACAATTGTTACAAACAATTAGAATGTGATATAATAATTTTCTTCCTTTTTCTTCGTCATGACCGCTCGAATGAAATTTTTTTTTTCTGAACTCGAAATACAATCCCTATGGTCTCGAATTTTTCTTTCCAAAAAGTTAATCATAAGCGTTATTTGGCAGTTACAACTAGAAACGTCCAATGAGCGGCAGATTCCGTTCAATCTATTGAGCGCGGTCAGATTTTTTCTATATGAAAACTCAACTTTTGACGTTTCAGAATATCTAAAATCGAATTTTTTTATCAAACACCTTTCATGGTCTAATTCTACTATTTTATTGACTCATCAATAGTGCGGTCAGAGAGAGGAGCCATTGGATGAACTCAATGCGTCAAGACGAATACTTATAGTTATGCAAATAAATATTCTATCGCGACAACAGAGTATAATATTGCAATAACCGAATATTCATTTTGCTGCATTCGTACTTTTTTATAGTTTATCCAATGGTTCCCTTCTCTGAGTGTACTATTGGTATAGATTATTGGAATGTAAAACGAAAACTTAGGACGAGTAATAATAATAATAATGATAATGATACTAATTAAGTCTCCAACAGCTGTCATTTTATATATATGGGCAGGTCCACCAATTATAGGTAAACGATGCGGGGTCAAAATTTCGATTTGTCTGCCATTTTGATATCTCATAGTTTGTATTGAGATGTAAAAATCCACCAAGTTTTAAACCTCTGAGCCTTACCGTTCAGGAGAGACGCGCTGATTAGTCTTTCAACTTTGGGCACATTGACTTTTACATTCAAATTTTTATCCCATCTTTATCGCAAAAAAGAGAATTTGATCAAGCCCGTGTGGAAATTGCCTTTTTAGTCCATTTTTATGAAAAGGCGTTAGTAGGGTCCCGATCAGGCTGCCATGATAGTCAAATATCACGACGTTCCCTATCTGGCCCTAGCGCGGTACGAGTCAGGCTGCCCTTTCAATTATCATGGCACACTAACGCGGTCCGTTCTTAGGGCTCTAATCCGTTGCCTACAAGATATTATAATAAGCTACGCGATGTCAGAGCTGTTGATAATGTGACCGGTATGAATTTGGCCCCACAGTCTTTCGTCTTTTTTCGTCGATATTCAATCACGATCAAGGAAAGAATAAGACAAGTGAATGAATGGTCAACTTCATACCGTTCAGAATCAAACACGTCAAACGTAAGGGAATGGTAAAAAAATGGCCGGATCAGGGCCACGCCAGATCCCTTGTTAGGGGCCTCATCGTTTCCAGCGTCACAAAACTAGTAGGGTCCTAATGCGTTCGCCTGATGGGGACCCTATTTATAATCAGGCATACTAGTCAGGGCCTCACGATCGCCCTGTTTGAATTTCCACACGGGAGCGTGCTTTTTAATATTGAATTCATTTCAAGCTAGATTCTCCAAAAAAGTGAAAAAAACACGTTTTTTTTTTTTTTTTTAAACGTGTTTTTTCAACGTTCCCCAAACTTTTTTTCAAATTTGATATTTTTATCTGAAACCCGTGTGGAAATTCAAACAGGGCGATCGTGAGGCCCTGACTAGTATGCCTGATTATAAATAGGGTCCCAATCAGGCGAACGTATTAGGACCCTACTAGTTTTGTGACGCTGGAAACGATGAGACCCCTAACAAGGGATCTGGCGTGGCCCTGATCCGGCCATTTTTTTACCATTCCCTTACGTTTGACATGTTTGATTCTGAACGGTATGAAGTTGACCATTCATTCACTTGTCTTATTCTTTCCTTGATCGTGATTGAATATCGACGAAAAAAGACGAAAGACTGTGGGGCCAAATTCATACCGGTCACATTATCAACAGCTCTGACATCGCGCAGTTTATTATAATATCTTGTAGGCAACGGATCGGAGCCCTAAGAACGGACCGCGTTAGTGTGCCATGATAATTAAAAGGGCAGCCTGACTCGTACCGCGCTAGGGCCAGATAGGGAACGTCGTGATATTTGACTATCATGGCAGCCTGATCGGGACCCTACTAACGCCTTTTCATAAAAATGGACTAAAAAGGCAATTTCCACACGGGAAGCTTGCAGTTTTTCACTGAACACTATTAGGGTGGGTCCCGGAAGTCGGAGTGATTTCCGATTTTTTTCTAGCATTTGATCGATCCCAAAGAGAATTTACGTGAAATAAAATTTTGTGCAATGTCATAATTGTGGGTGATATAAAAAAAAAAATATTTCATTTCCGTTTTCGGGTGGGTTCCGGAAGTCGGAATGATTTCCTATTTTTTTCTAGCATTTGATCGATCTCAAAGAGAATTTACGTGAAATAAAATTTTGTGCAATGTCATAATTGTGGGTGATATAAAAAAAAAAATATTTCATTTCCGTTTTCGGGTGGGTTCCGGAAGTCGGAATGATTTCCTATTTTTTTCTAGCATTTGATCGATCTCAAAGAGAATTTACGTGAAATAAAATTTTGTGCAATGTCATAATTGTGGGTGATATAAAAAAAAAAATATTTCATTTCCGTTTTCGGGTGGGTTCCGGAAGTCGGAGTGATTTCCTATTTTTTTCTAGCATTTGATCGATCTCAAAGTGAATTTACGTGAAATAAAATTTTGTGCAATGTCATAATTCCGGGTGATAGAAAAAAAAAAATATTTTATTTCCGTTTTCGGGTGGGTTCCGGAAGTCGAAGTGATTTCCTATTTTTTTCTAGCATTTGATCGATCTCAAAGTGAATTTACGTGAAATAAAATTTTGTGCAATGTCATAATTGTGGGTGATATAAAAAAAAAAATATTTCATTTCCGTTTTCGGGTGGGTTCCGGAAGTCGGAGTGATTTCCTATTTTTTTCTAGCATTTGATCGATCTCAAAGTGAATTTACGTGAAATAAAATTTTGTGCAATGTCATAATTGTGGGTGATATAAAAAAAAAAATATTTCATTTCCGTTTTCGGGTGGGTTCCGGAAGTCGGAGTGATTTCCTATTTTTTTCTAGCATTTGATCGATCTCAAAGAGAATTAACGTGAAATAAAATTTTGTGCAATGTCATAATTGTGGGTGATATAAAAAAATAAAAATTTCACCCCCGTTTTAGGGTGGGTTCCGGAAGTCGGGGTGATTTCCGATTTTTTCCTAGCATTCGATCTACCTCAAAGAGTATTTACGTGAAATAAAATTTTGTGCAATGTCATAATTCCGGGTGATAGAAAAAAAAAAAATATTTTATTTCCGTTTTCGGGTGGGTTCCGGAAGTCGAAGTGATTTCCTATTTTTTTCTAGCATTTGATCGATCTCAAAGAGAATTAACGTGAAATAAAATTTTGTGCAATGTCATAATTGTGGGTGATATAAAAAAAAAAATATTTTATTTCCGTTTTAGGGTGGGTTCCGGAAGTCGGAGTGATTTCTGATTTTTTTCTAGCATTTGATCGATCTCAAAGAGAATTAACGTGAAATAAAATTTTGTGCAATGTCATAATTCCGGGTGATAGAAAAAAAAAAAATATTTTATTTCCGTTTTCGGGTGGGTTCCGGAAGTCGAAGTGATTTCCTATTTTTTTCTAGCATTTGATCGATCTCAAAGAGAATTAACGTGAAATAAAATTTTGTGCAATGTCATAATTGTGGGTGATATAAAAAAAAAAATATTTCATTTCCGTTTTCGGGTGGGTTCCGGAAGTCGGAGTGATTTCCTATTTTTTTCTAGCATTTGATCGATCTCAAAGTGAATTTACGTGAAATAAAATTTTGTGCAATGTCATAATTGTGGGTGATATAAAAAAAAAAAAATATTTCATTTCCGTTTTCGGGTGGGTTCCGGAAGTCGGAGTGATTTCCTATTTTTTTCTAGCATTTGATCGATCTCAAAGTGAATTTACGTGAAATAAAATTTTGTGCAATGTCATAATTGTGGGTGATATAAAAAAAAAATCATTTCATTTCCGTTTTAGGGTGGGTTCCGGAAGTCGGAGTGATTTCTGATTTTTTTCTAGCATTTGATCGATCTCAAAGAGAATTTACGTGAAATAAAATTTTGTGCAATGTCATAATTGTGGGTGATATAAAAAAAAAAATATTTCATTTCCGTTTTCGGGTGGGTTCCGGAAGTCGGAGTGATTTCCTATTTTTTTCTAGCATTTGATCGATCTCAAAGTGAATTTACGTGAAATAAAATTTTGTGCAATGTCATAATTGTGGGTGATATAAAAAAAAAAATATTTCATTTCCGTTTTCGGGTGGGTTCCGGAAGTCGGAATGATTTCCTATTTTTTTCTAGCATTTGATCGATCTCAAAGAGAATTTACGTGAAATAAAATTTTGTGCAATGTCATAATTGTGGGTGATATAAAAAAAAAAAATATTTCATTTCCGTTTTCGGGTGGGTTCCGGAAGTCGGAGTGATTTCCTATTTTTTTCTAGCATTTGATCGATCTCAAAGTGAATTTACGTGAAATAAAATTTTGTGCAATGTCATAATTCCGGGTGATAGAAAAAAAAAATATTTTATTTCCGTTTTCGGGTGGGTTCCGGAAGTCGAAGTGATTTCCTATTTTTTTCTAGCATTTGATCGATCTCAAAGTGAATTTACGTGAAATAAAATTTTGTGCAATGTCATAATTGTGGGTGATATAAAAAAAAAAATATTTCATTTCCGTTTTCGGGTGGGTTCCGGAAGTCGGAGTGATTTCCTATTTTTTTCTAGCATTTGATCGATCTCAAAGTGAATTTACGTGAAATAAAATTTTGTGCAATGTCATAATTCCGGGTGATAGAAAAAAAAAAATATTTTATTTCCGTTTTCGGGTGGGTTCCGGAAGTCGAAGTGATTTCCTATTTTTTTCTAGCATTTGATCGATCTCAAAGTGAATTTACGTGAAATAAAATTTTGTGCAATGTCATAATTGTGGGTGATATAAAAAAAAAAATATTTCATTTCCGTTTTCGGGTGGGTTCCGGAAGTCGGAGTGATTTCCTATTTTTTTCTAGCATTTGATCGATCTCAAAGTGAATTTACGTGAAATAAAATTTTGTGCAATGTCATAATTGTGGGTGATATAAAAAAAAAAATATTTCATTTCCGTTTTCGGGTGGGTTCCGGAAGTCGGAGTGATTTCCTATTTTTTTCTAGCATTTGATCGATCTCAAAGTGAATTTACGTGAAATAAAATTTTGTGCAATGTCATAATTGTGGGTGATATAAAAAAAAAAATATTTTATTTCCGTTTTAGGGTGGGTTCCGGAAGTCGGAGTGATTTCTGATTTTTTTCTAGCATTTGATCGATCTCAAAGAGAATTAACGTGAAATAAAATTTTGTGCAATGTCATAATTCCGGGTGATAGAAAAAAAAAAAATATTTTATTTCCGTTTTCGGGTGGGTTCCGGAAGTCGAAGTGATTTCCTATTTTTTTCTAGCATTTGATCGATCTCAAAGAGAATTAACGTGAAATAAAATTTTGTGCAATGTCATAATTGTGGGTGATATAAAAAAAAAAATATTTCATTTCCGTTTTCGGGTGGGTTCCGGAAGTCGGAGTGATTTCCTATTTTTTTCTAGCATTTGATCGATCTCAAAGTGAATTTACGTGAAATAAAATTTTGTGCAATGTCATAATTGTGGGTGATATAAAAAAAAAAAATATTTCATTTCCGTTTTCGGGTGGGTTCCGGAAGTCGGAGTGATTTCCTATTTTTTTCTAGCATTTGATCGATCTCAAAGAGAATTAACGTGAAATAAAATTTTGTGCAATGTCATAATTCCGGGTGATATAAAAAAAAAATATTTTATTTCCGTTTTCGGGTGGGTTCCGGAAGTCGGAGTGATTTCTTATTTTTTTCTAGCATTTGATCGATCTCAAAGAGACTTTACGTGAAAAAAAATTTTGTGCAATGTCATAATTGTGGGTGATATAAAAAAAAAAATATTTTATTTCCGTTTTAGGGTGGGATCCGGAAGTCGGAGTGATTTCTGATTTTTTTCTAGCATTTGATCGATCTCAAAGAGAATTAACGTGAAATAAAATTTTGTGCAATGTCATAATTGTGGGTGATATAAAAAAATAAAAATTTCACCCCCGTTTTAGGGTGGGTTCCGGAAGTCGGGGTGATTTCCGATTTTTTCCTAGCATTCGATCTACCTCGAAGAGTATTTACGTGAAATAAAATTTTATGCAATGTCATAATTCCGGGTGATATAAAAAAATGAAAATTTCTTCCCCTGTTAAGGGTGCCGTAATGCGGGGGAAGATTATTGTTTTTATGATAATTCTAGTCGTTTTCACCTTCTAAACCCAGCAGGATCATTATTTGTCGATTTATTAATTTTTTTTTTTTTTTTGAATTTCGTTGCGTTCCAACGATGCAAACTTCAATGTCATATTGTGATAGGAAAAAAAAAAAATAAAAAAAAATAAAAAATCACTAAGTCAATTCGAAGATATCTATTAGTGTTTTACAAAAACCGATCAGTTAAACGGATGAGAGAGAGAGAAAAAAATGACATAAGAAAAAATCAAAGGTCCTGTGGGAACCGGGTAGTACGAGAATTCCGGTGTGTAATCCTGCGGTGGTTTTATTTTTCCCCCTTCACCCCCCCACCCCCCTTGATTTTTTTTTTTTTTTTTTTTTCTGCAGATCTCTTCGCGGATTAGTAGATTGACTTATACCGTTAACCGTTTGATATTCCGTCAGATAAAGAGCGTTCGTTCGGTACGCTGCAGATTGCTGCTGCTGCAGTCGGAGGGGCATTATGCGATTATGTAAATCAGACAATTTCTTTTACCAAGCGAGCTCATCGCTGTTGCGGCGTTTCTAGGTCACTTCTTACGGTCACAACGCGGTTATATTCCGCGGGTATCGAGGAGCGGCTGATCCTTGGGCCATATATATATGTATAATGTACATATACATATATATATATATACATGTATAGCGAACAAATCGCCGGGGGTGAATTTATATATTATATACTTTACGAATCGTTTTGGTTTATTTTATTTTTCTTTTTTTTTTTTGAGTTTTTTGAGTTTTTTACTTCAATTTTTTTCCTCAATGATTTTTCTTTCTTGTAATAAAATTGTGAAAGAATAAAGCAAAAATTAAATAAAAAATAATAAAATAAAAAAAAAAAAAATAATAAAATAATCTACCCCGAGGGCCGATATAATATATTTGCATTTCTCGATCGTTGACCGCGCAAGTTTCCGGGTGCTCCTACAGCTATACCGCGGAGCCACGACAAATCGGAAATTACAACGCTTTAGGACATAATATTATTAAGATTTTCGTTACTTTCCAACTTTATACTTACGCAATTAATTTATATTCCATTAATCGATTATACATAAATCGTGCGAAGGGTACTAGGTATATTAAAATATACTGACCTAGTTATATGTAATTTTTCTGTTTTGTTTCGTTTTTTGTTTTTTTTTGCTTTGAAAATAAAGATAAAAAGGAGGAAAAAAAGAAAAAAAAAAAAAAAAAAAATACGGAAAAGAAGCTTTTATTAAATGCACGAAAATCTGTACGGAGCTGTTCAAATATTATCTTATATACTCATGTATTAATGTAGGTATAGTATAGTACAATAGTTTTATTCCAATCTCCACTCATGTAATTTTTATCTTTTATCAAAAATGCATTAAAAACAAAAAAAAAAAAAAAACATTTTCAAATTCACTTTTAGATATATATATATATAAGAATAAAATAAGGGTAAGGTACTGCAAATTTATAGCATATATATATACCTATATACCTACATATATAGAAGGTTTATATAGGTACAGCAGCAAAAAGAGCTTACAGCTGTAACATCAGCAAACGGTATATTAAGAAATAGTTGTACCGAGGTATTATTATCATTATAATACTTATCATTATTATTATCATTATTATTATTATTATTATTATTATTATTATTGTTATTATTATTATTATATAGCTCTTTAAATGGTGGCAATAAATTACCCACACTGTTACCTATACGCAGCGCGCTAACCGCAATAGGCTTTTAAACGTTCTCATAGTATATATTCTTCCATACATATATATATATATATATATACACATAGAGTACTTGGTGTTCTTAGGTATACCCTTGTGCGCACTTACACAATTTCTATTACATATAACTACGTATACAACACATTTAAACATACTCGCGATCATTGCCTCTTACTATATACTATATGTTCGTCATAGTTATAATGGCTTTTCTCGGGTAGGTATATATACGGCACCTATATGGACGTATAATAGTATACTATATATATATACATATACAGTATATAGATAATATACAGGTGTATTGCGGGGTAGTCTTTAATTTGATCATTTTAAAATTTCAATGATCCTGCATTTAAGGCCCACCTCGCTTTTGGTCGAAATGTATCACATTTCGATTATTATCCGAGCCCAGGCGTCAAAAACGCAAAAAAAGGCCAAATTAGCGCAAATTCTATTTCAATTCCGAACACATAAGTCCAAAAAAATGTTCGTTTCGTGCGAAAATAGAGTCTACAGATGGTTTTTACATTGTTCGCCGAGGAAAACGAATTCGAATAATTTTTTAACAATGTAAAAACCATCTGTAGACTCGATTTTCGCACGAAACGAACATTTTTTTCGACCTATGTGTTCGGAATTTAAATAGAATTTGTGCTAAGTTGGCCTTTTTTGCGTTTTTCACGCCTGGGCTCGGATAATAATCGAAATGTGACACATTTCGACGAAAAGGAGGTGGGCGACTTGGGATGGGCCTTAAGAGCCAAGTTTAGAATTGAGATCGTAAACTATATAAGGGTTTTTGACTATAAATATTTTTTCTATATTATATTTGGAGACGTTTTTTTTTTTCTTACCTATTGTATATGGGATAATTGGAATTTAAATATCACCGCAATTGAAGACCACCCTTAGTTTAATATATTTATAGATATTAAACTAATCACGAAATACATATTAAAAATGAAAAATTCCACTAATTTCTGGTGTTTTTTTTTTTGTTTTTTTTGGTATAATATATTTATAATATGTTACGTCGAGGAAAGCACGTCGTATCTCAGCAAAAGTCGCAAGCGACTAGGTGGAGATATAATTTCATGCAAAGGAGTCCGGAGACCTCTGATCCATATTGCAGCGAAGAGATAAGAGAGAAAGAGAGATAAATAGAAAGAGAGAAAGAGAGAGAGAAAGAGAGAGAGAGAGTAAGATAGAGGTATATAAAAAAAAAAATCCGATGAAGAGGAAGAGGAGGAGGAATGTTACTTGGAACCCGTAGCACCCGACATAACGGGTAGCAACGATGAATGAGCAGATCACGATCGACTTCGCGGTCCCAGCCAGAGATCACGAACCTACTTCGTATTACGATTATTAACAATTATAATTGATTTAGTATTGTTCTACTACTCTCGGCTCTCGGGTATTATTCAAATTTATTTAAATCTCTATACCATAATAACTTCTTATACTATTTCTTTAACCGAAACAATATAATATCATATATATATATATATATATATAGTAGATATAGGTGTATACGACAGACCTCGATCATCGTAACTCGCCTAGTAAAGGTATATTAGCTAATTTTTTTTTTTTTTTTTTTGCGAACAATAATCTAACCGCTTTAAATAAGATGATTAATAATATAATAACTAAAGTAGGTATAGAATTACCATTTTTTTTTTTTTTTTTGCAAATAAATATATAATATATAAATTTTATATATATATAATATAGATAATGGTGCGATGAAAAAGGAAAGCAAAAAAGCAAAAAAATGATTAAAAAAAAAAAAACATGGAGAGATATAGATAGAGAGAGAGAGAGAGAGAGAGAGAGAGAGAAGAAGAGAAAATTGCATTCCTTATATCAATTTCTGCTGCAGCGACATCCAATTATAATAAGCCGTTTAAAATATGCAAATATAATATTCGCAAAATTCTTAAACGTGTCGCACCGCGCATCCGTGCTTTCCCACTCTCTCTCTCTCTCTCTCTCTCTCGGTCTTATTTATTTCTATATGTATCGCCATCTCGCTTATTATATTATATCGATGTTGGGATAAAATTGACATTGTTATTACCCTTCCAAGTACGGCGTTGGACATATTTAAGATCTTATTACCTAACAGAATGCGCGCATGGAATTACGAGATTCGGAATAAACATGTTCATCGTTGATCAATATGATAATACAAAACCTTTATACGTACCTTTTCTTTCATTTTCGTATATTATTCTTAAGGCCCATCCCTAGTCGCCCACCTCTTTTTGGTCGAAATGTGTCACATTTCGATTATTATCCGAGCCCAGGCGTAAAAAACGCAAAAAAGGCCAACTTAGCGCAAATTCTATTTCAATTCCGAACACGTACGTCCAAAAAAATGTTCGTTTCGTGCGAAAATAGAGTCTTCAGATGGTTTTTACATTGTTAAAAAATTATTCGAATTCGATTTCCTCGGCGAACAATGTAAAAACCATCTGTAGACTCTATTTTCGCACGAAACGAACATTTTTTTGGACGTAGGTGTTCGGAATTGAAATAGAATTTGCGCTAAGTTGGCCTTTTTTGGCGTTTTTTACGCCTGGGCTCGGATAATAATCGACATGTGACACATTTCGACCAAAAGGAGGTGGGCGACTAGGGATGGGCCTTAAGGGAATATGAAAGGTGAATTATACACCTCGAATTTTTAGTAGCCCGGTTCCCAGCTAAAACACATCCGATCTATGTAAAATTGATATCAGTGACGCAGAAAATGTGCACGGAGGGCATGATGCTCTTGGATTTCCAAAAAACGAAAATGTTTCGGGGGTGTTTTCATATTTATCAAGTACAATGTCAGCAACAACGATTATTCGTTACAGAGCACCCTTGATGTAAAACTGTACATTTTATTTTCGCTTTTTGTCATTGATATCAATTTCACATCGGTCGGATGTGTTTTAGCTAGGAAACGGGCTGCCAAAAATTCGAGGTGTATAATTCACCTTTCATATCCCGTTAAGAAAATGATAGAAAAAGAACAGAAGTAAGAAAAAAAGAAACTAAATAGATAGGTATGAAAATTAGAACATTGAAAAACAAATTGGTAAGTAAAAAAAGATTGACTATGCAGGGCGCGAAGGAGGCTGAATAGGACCGGCTTTGAACTGGTTGGACGGTGCCTTTTAGCCTTCTTTGATATTTCCAAGTAAATATGTACATACTACTACGGTTTTACCATTAGAAGTTTGTATATATGTATATATATATATAGCCGGAAGCTCGCTCACTCAGAATGAGAGAAATTTTTTGCTATGACGCGTCGCGCGAGCTAGTGTCGCGGCACAGGATCAAAGATTGCGTAGTTCGCTCCCCCGTTGGCCACTGAACTTCGCTATGCCCATTCCTAGATGTTTTATTATACGGGATCGCCGGCCACCACGTCTGCCTCGAATCATAATCAGGCGAATCGTGTCTTTATGGTTCGTTTCGCCTTTGTCTTCTTAAGGTGCAGCCCGATACCAAAAGGCATCTTCGCAATTTTTAGTAATTTTTTTTTTTTTTTTTTTTTTTTTCCACATTCGTTTTACTTATTTCGCGATCTCATTTCTTACCAGATTTCTCACCGTTAATGCGTAGTATAGGTACTTCCAATTATTTTCTGACAGAATAATTTAAAACAACTTATTCTAAGAATTTCTCAATTCATTAATATTCGCGAGACTATAATATATATATATATATATATATATATACACGATGTCCGCACGATCTTTTCCTTATGGATATATATCATACCGCCTCTGCGCTATAACCAATACGAAAAAAATCACAATTACAGACATTTCACCAAATGCGGAAACTATTCGATGCTCTTTGAGTTACGAGGTGGTAGGAAACTAGCTGAATTATTTGTCTACTATATTGACGAACATTAGGTACCTAGATACGCTTGAAATGGTTTAATGCCTGCGGTTTAATGAGTGCAGCAGCAGCATCAGCAGCGTGTAACTTCCAGTGGTCTCTCACTCGTTGGTTGCAATGAAGCAATTAAATAACAATTTGTTGTAATTACATCGCGTTATTTTCTATCATTTCTATTTTTCAAACACACACATTAAGCCACGTAGGTACACTGTAAAAAATTTTTGTGAATTTACAACACATTTAATATATACAAAATTTTTGCAAAATTACAAATGCGCGGCGTAGCAAAGTGAATATTGCTAAGCTTGTTCTGTAAATTTCCAAATAATTTCTTGATTTTGCTGACATTTTTTACAAAAAACACAAAAATTATACTTGAATTCACAAAATTGTTTTGAATACCGATAAAAAAATTTTTGTATAATAATTATTATACTACCCGATTTTTAATTTTGGCTAGATGTTTTGCCTATTATCTTCCAATACATTCTTGTTGAACTCCCACAGAAATTTCTAATATACAGAAAATCTAGAAACATTGATAATAACTTTGAAAAAATTAAATCTATTAATTCAATTCCGAAATTCTATAAAAGTTAGAGTGCTTTCTGGCGTATTTTGAGTAGCTTATTAGATCCGCAACATAAAAATCGACTGGGTGTTCATTTCTGTAACAATTTTTCGAGGGTGCAGTCAACTCGCGTGATCAGAGATAAACCTTTATTGATTTCTTCCGTTTTTCATTGTAATTTTGACTTCTTGAGTATCGATGAGTAGTTAGTGTATATATATTCAATTAATAAATAGGTAAATATATACTATTATATATGTACCATACACTTAGATTTTTGAATGTGTCAATTTTCTTTATCAACCAACAAAATCGTGAGCTGAATTCATTATTAAAGTATGTATGTAGGTAGGTAGGTATACGTCTGCTTAGATGGAAGTTGAAAAAAAATAAAAATAAAAAAATATATACCACTATACCTATATAAGTACCGCATGGAATATATTGATAAATTATTCCGCTCTCGCATAGCTAGACTAAATATTAATAGTAGAAATCGCAAACAGACGAAATTTGAAGAGAGAGAGAAAAAAAAAAAATGTAGTCATTTCTAGGAGACCTTCTGACTTTACAATATCCGTAACCCAGATCGTTTGTTTGGTTCGATTGATTAGCTAAATTTAAAAAATGGTTTTTCTTTTTTTCGTCATTTTTCTACAGATTTTCTGTTGATCAACAATTTTACGTCATGGATAGTAAATCGAACTCGAACTCGATGTACGATACTGTAGTGCTGCAACATGTGCTTCCGAAGTCGTGTTTTCTTCGCCGTTGCAAGGTATGTGTACCTACAGTCCGTTTAATTTACGTGTCGTTCAAAACGGGGTTTCAAACTACTTTGGATAATATATCGTCGGGTTTTATGACATTGAAATTCTATTTATGGGATCTCAAGTTCCTCAACGATTTTATTAGTTTCCTTCGTCTTACCCCTCCCCCTTGCCTGCGTAAATCGCCTCAGCTGCCTGTGAGTTCCTCGTTGCTTTCAGCCTATACGGTATAGATACTTACTTAAATGATCTTTTAAATTCGCGGAATTTAAAACTGATCGCAAAGTGAAAAATAACTAACGACGATATATTTTTCTTAAATAAAATTTCATTCACACATGATATAAATTCCCCACATGTTAATCCCTCATCATAAGACGATATCATAAAATGCAGTTGAGCATTAGATGATAATTGAAAAAAAAAAAAAAAAAACAAATCGTTAGATTTACGTGCAGCTTTTTAAATGGGAAAATTCAAAAACTGTTCAGATTGGTGTTAGAATTAAAATAGAGGGCTCAAACTTTGAGGGAATTTCTTTTTAGGTACATACATACAATATTTCGTCAATGGAGCGGAGAAAAAAAAAAAAAAAAAAAATCATACGTCTACATATTTTGTCGGTCAAATCCAGTCGTGACCAATTTATTCAGTAGCATATTATACAATTAGATATAAATCTTCAACATACATATAGATACGATATTCCCATACCAATGTAACTGTACAGGTGATTTTAACGACAAAATGATATTTCTGTTCTGTTCATCGCGGTAAGTTGTAGGTATATACGTACTATGCAGCTGCACAGCGTATAGTATAGGAGGAAATTCCAGTTTTTATATTCGGCTTCAGCTCACGGATCGCACGGACCGAGATATTAGCCAGTGAATGTACTCTTCTTATTCCCCATAATGCATGACTCTGTATTTATATGGATTAGGAAATTTGTCGTTATTTCAACCGATTGAAGAAACATCGTTCTATTATTGTTGCGAATCATAAAATAGTACTCACTGACCAAGATAAGATTCGACTGATCTAGTTATTGGAGAAATTCATTGAATGATGTTGGTATTTAATTATAACAAGCTTTCTTCTATCACAGTTGAATGCACTACCGTCAGATTCCGAACATCACTAGGTATCTGGCAATAATTTTGTTCGAATTGCCAAAAACTACGATCATGCAAGCAATAGAGACGTTTCATACGACTGTCCATCAATTGGCAGTCTACTATCTTCGTTCGACAATGCTATGGTTCTTGGTAGACGTGGTACAATATACCTTGTGTATGTGGATTGAACAGTGAACCCTGGAGAATTCATTGAATCTAATAGTCATTTGCGTATATCGACTCTGAGCGGTTCTCACAGTATGCAGGTAGCAGCATATATCTGTAGCTTGGGAGGTAAGTTCATTGAATTGAATCAAACAACTCATAGAACCTTCTGCATATCGACGTCCTATTCAGCAAATCCAGCAAGCCCTCTTATTGTTAAACGGTAATTTCATTGATCTGTAAAATTGATCATGATCGTATAGGTGTATTATACAAGCGAGGTATATTCTCAGAGAAAAATTGATCAAAAATTTTTGCAACAACAACAGTCAAATTATTGAAAAATTTCACTCTTCTATAGATAATTGTAAAAACGTTACGTGACTATAAATTATCATTTTGATCAATGAATTTTAATTATATCCAAAAAGTTTTAGGACGATAAATAAAACGTCAATCTGTTGTACATACCTGCGGACGGCAGTAAAGATAGTCAGAATTTATTGACCAGTCCACCTGTCAGCGATTGCGATCGATCAATATTTAGATCGATTTTTTTTTTTTTTTTTTTTTGTTCCTGCTACACGATAATCGTTTATTTTTATTTTATAGGTATATTGAATCCTTAAAGTGGCTTATTAACCAAGGATGCGAAAAAGAACTGCTAAGAATATTGGTAGGTAATTAATTGTTTACAATCAGTGACGACAGGATAATTTGCCAAATCGTTATTGTATAGTGGGACATATGTCCACCTGTCAAAAAAGTCGATCATTTTAATGCCCGTATGTATTTATACGTGTATGTATAATGTATATGCATATAGGTATAAATATATAGGTATATTAATTTATTGGTCGTAAATTACGCCTTCATTCATTCATAAGCCAATGAAATCTTAAACGTATCTCATAAAACCCTCTAGTTAACAGTCGAAACTTCTCAAATAACAAGGTCTTGAATATTCTGACCACTATCTCAACTCCGCTCCTATGATATTTATCATATAAATTTAGGTATCTAACTATCGTATAGTAATAAGTACCGGAAGACCAGCACAGCTGTAGCTGAACTTTAATTCTATCAATCGTCAAAGAAATGATTTTGAGCCTGAAAATTCAACGATCATATTTCAAACGTTTAGGATAAATATTACATCGATTAATAAATCCTGAAAGAATTTTTTTTATCAACATACTTTTAGACCTTATAGTGAAATAGAAAAAATAAAATAAAATAAAATAAAATAAAATAAAGAATAAAGAACACGTGTAGGTATTTCATTTCTTGTTTTACGACATCGATAAGTATTCTTACCCAGACTCCACTATATTCTTGTATTCGTTGTTGTAGAATGGAAATAGTATTCAGATTCATTTACTTATCAGTATTATCTAGTTGGGCGTGGTGTGCCAAGAGGTATATAGGTAGTATACCTATTTTATACGGAAGACTTCGGTTTAAATGCGACACCAGAAATCAATTTATTTCAACTATTTCGTGGGCCGATATCGGTGTAGTAAAAGTTTTAACTCCTATCAAACTTTTAATGGATCAGACTAATTCGAGATATCCATGCACCTCCATACCTATACCTGCCTCCAGGGGACGGAGGTCGCCCCGCAAGGTACGCGTTCGTATATAAGGATGAAAACTAAACCAAAACTAAAATGAAATAAAATAAAATAAAATAAAATAGAGGAAAGGAGAAAAATTTAGAAAAGTTAAAAAAAAAAAAAAAAAAAACGCCGCGTGCACGCGAAAGCAATTAAATAATTAAAGATAATATCTAATTCTCTCGCGTATATACCTACTTTTTGTTTTTACATTCATCTTCATCTTCACCTTCTTATTCTTATTTTCATTATTTTTTCATTCATCATTATTTTCAACAGTCTATATTTATGTGATAACAAAAATTGACCGGATATTATTTGAATCTTAATTAAAAGACGCCATTTATTTTATTCTACTTTGTCTATACCTAACGGCTAAGTAAAAAAAAAAAAAAAATTAAAGCCAAATTTTCAACTACAATAAGAATATAAGAAATAAGAACAAAATCTTGCGATGGATGAAAGTGAATGAATAATAAATAAATAAAATAAAATGAGATAAAATAAACTGATGAGATTTTAGATAGGCTGGCAACTCGCGAGGGATAACGATGCGATAGCGAGCTCTCGCACGTGGGCCCAAACTAGGCCCAAACTGGGCCCAAATAGCGCCCCACGCTGTGATTCTTGCGACACGTCGTGGCTTTCAGGATTATATTGGGTCTCCCGATAGCTTCGAGGCCTCGGATGGTTAGGGTTTACGTGTAGTTCCTATATAGCATTACGAAATCGTGAGGAAATCCAAATATATGACCCAAAGTTGGACATAAAGTATATAGAGAAGTTTTCTACACTATTAAACACGATTATCGCGACGGGCACTGCACTGTCGCACCTTCTTTAATCGCTTCGTCATGATGATGATCATTTTACTTTTATTTTATTTTATTTTATTTTTCAATTTTTCAAATATATTTTATGTTAATAATCTATGATTCTCAAAGTTTTGCAGGATACATACGGTGCAGAATACATTTTCAACTGGACAAAATTCATTTAGATTTTAACCGAGAGTAATTCTGACCCACATTTTAAACCAAAATCATCGAAAATTTCAAATCTCTTGAATTCGTTCGTAGACCATAGCCCCGATTTGTTGTAAATTTGTGATGAAGTTTATTTTTATTTTTATTTTTTTCTGTTTTTTTATTTTTTACTTCCAGTGGCTTAAGTGACGCGGAATGCCACGTAAGGTATATAATTAAAAAAGATTTAATTATCGTTGTAAAAATTTTGCAAAAGAAAAATAAATCTCGAGTATCATTTTGTCGAGTGAAAGTCAAGTAGTGAACAACATAATAATATGGAGGTTAATCGAAATCGGGGTAAACGGTGATATTATACGAACGGATAGAAGGGGGGGGGGGGGGGGAGGGGGTTTATACATATAAATATAATATGTGAATAATTGATAAAATATTGTTGCCGCAGAGCGTGCGGTGAAAAATCAATTAATATTCAGGTATACAAGTTCCGAAAATCGATAGCTATTAACTTGAACGATCAGCTAATTAGGGAGAGAGAGAAAAGAAGAAAACAAAAAAAAAAAAAAAAAAGGTCGGATCGAATAATGCTCAGAGCAAAATACATACAGTGAGAATTTAAAACCGTGAAGAAGAGGTACGTTCACTTTACGAGCAAAATATCGCGGTCAATTAAGAACTGGATATATACCTACATTATACATGTATATGTGCGATCCCATATACCTCGTCGAGTTTAATACACATTATAAATGTATGAAGAGAGAAAGAAGAAGATAAGTGACCAGTATAATATAACCACGACTGTATAGTTTAATTTATTAATCTGTAGCACGAATATTTTTCAAATTTAGAATAATAATAGTCGTTAATTTAATCCGTTCAGCCTTTGGATATATTTATACTATAATATGGTTGGGTATATATATTATATAGTATATGGTACAGTATATGGTATATATGCACGAAATATATTTATCATGGGAATCAAAACCCGAGACTATATATTTTATTGGCATTTGCCTAATTACGAACATGGACGTCGACTATACTAATTAGCTAATTGCAATTTCTATATATGTACTACTACCTATTTGTAGCAGAAGAAATCATCCGCAATACCACGAACTCTCGGGCAGGTCATAGAACCAAAATTTCTTTCTATACTAGTAAGTGGTAATAAACGTTGTATGTGTCCATACAGCCGATTAATTTATATATCCTTGACATGAAAGGTTACTTTCTGCACTTTTTTCTATAAACTTTCTTAAACATAAAATTGATAATTGTTGATTGGCTTTCATGTTAAGTTAGTTTCTTCTTCTTCTTCTTCTTCTTCTTATTCTTATTCTTCTTATCATTATTATTATTTTTCACCATGCACGAAATATCTATTCACCTTCGTATATATATATATATATATCTACTATATACGGTTTAATTAATATTAAAAAACTAAATCTAGAAGAAAATCACTCTCTATGTATAAATTTTTTCATTTTTCATATTATTTCATATTATATTATATATATGGTCGCATATTATATGTATAAGGGGATAAGCTATAGAAAGTTTATGTGATAGAAAATGTTATGTTTAATGAAATTACTAGGCGGGTACGAAGCCAAGTCGAATTGGCCACGTTTTAAATCTTCGTTTAAATCAATTCTCTATTCTGAATTATGATTGCCAGCTATTAACTGTCTATATAGGTATCAAATATTAATAGTGCGGATAATATTACCCTGAAGAGGAACCGGTGGGTACTTAAAAATTTCTGGCTCTTCTTCTCCTCGTTCGAAGAAAACACAACTTGAAGATAAAAAAAAAGCAAAAAAAAATGAAAAATTGATCTACTAGACGAAAAATTGATCAAAATTAACAAAATTGAAACAAAATTAAAACGGACCAATATTTTTATTCTAATATCAATAACAAAATTTCTCACAGAAATGAAGGGAAAAAAAAATTCCTGCTTTCAAAATCGTAAACGAGATTTAACAAGCCTTATAATATTCTAAAAAAAAAAAAAGTGAATTCTCTCCGAATTCACACAGAGTTCAGAGTTCGTGGTTCTGACCTGACATATTTCACGGACATCAAGATCAGTCCGTCATAGGTCTTATATAGGATAAGCACGGTATCTTGAATAATTAGGTATAGCCCGTCGACGAAACAGACGTTAATTAGATCCGTGATTATTTAAATTTCTTGGCTAGTATATTTAGTGCTGGCCTTAAGGCATATAGGTATTCCGGCTGACATATACCTGGCAGATATTACGTGTCAGATCTAGATTTGTTTTTTTTTTTTCTTTTCTTCTTTTTTTATTTTTCTATAACATCTTGTAACTCGTAGAAAGTTGTTTAACATCTAGATAAGCATAAGAGCTATAATAAAAACACTGACATGATATCTTCGGATGAAATAATTACGATTTCGCATATATGTAGGTGTGTGTGTGTGTGTGTGTGTGTGTGTGCAAACAACTAGACGTTGCACATTATGTCGCATCGAAAGACTGACGTTTCCTCTATACGATACGATGGGATGGGATGGCGATGGGATGCAATGGGATGGCGATGGGATGCGATAAACTCGATCCCCAGTCAGTTCAATTGACTACGGATCTTAAATTGCAATAGGAAACTTGACTGAATGATTTCTTATTCGAAAGAGATCGAAGAATAACATCGTTCTATGTTTTGACCCCTAAGATCTTAAAAATGGTCAGAATTGCTCACCGTAGTATAGTTCTCTACTCGGATGGATAGGTTTATTGCGACTTTCAATAAATTGCCTACTGCACCGTTCGCAGCCCCTCGCGTACCTATACCAGTATAGGTATATTCAACATCCTGGTGCTGTCTGTCAATTGGTTATCGACGTCCGTCTAAACTATTTAATAGACGTCAATACAACTCTGATTTAAAATATCCTATTTATTTCGACTTATTCATCCACCCGAAACATCACTCTACACCTATATGTACTCTGCTGTATAGTAATGTCTGGATTCCGTAACGAATTTGTCTTATATATCTAGTAGGAGATCACGATACTGTATAACAATGATAAATATCATATAATATCTTGTATAAATTTATCAATAATCGATGGTATATAAAGGCACATAGATCGTAAACTATAATATAGCTTATAACGATCGGTCTAATATCCCGGTAATAAACTCCACAGTTATATCTATGTAATTATTAATTAAAATATCAAACGCGTTACCGCAAATGAATTTTCGCTCGTGTCAATAAAGAAATTACAATTCGATGTGGATTTGATCGTAATTGAATACATATAGGGTCTTCTTCTTCTTCTTCTTCTTCTTCTTATTTTTCTTCTCCTTCTTCTTCCGGGGTAAAATCTTATAAGATATATGAAAAATAATAGGAAAAAATATACGAGTATATGAATTAAATTAAAAAAAAAAAAAATTAAAAAATTGAGTATTATGTTAATTTTTATAAATTTTAATTGTTTAAATAAAGAAAAATATCTTTTATTTTATATAGACATATATATATATATACCATAACAGTTAAGCTATAAAGAGTTACGGGACTTTGTTCTTTGAACGGAATGCCTGCAGCCATATATATATATATATATATAGTATATATGCAAGAAGAGCCCGTTGTCTCTCAACGATGGAATATCCACGTAGAAAAATTTTTCTAAAAGTCATGTGCGACCTAGGCACACTCTATTCACACGTATACTACATAATATATCTACATATAGGTATAGTACCTATAGCTATATAGGCACACAAGGGACGTACGGTCGGGTACGGTACGGGACGGGGATCGAAGAACGGACGGACAGCCGAAGAGATTCACGATGATAATCATCATCGGCGTCCGCTAATTATCTAATTACGATATAGCATAGAATACCAAAGCGGTGCTTGAGGCCGAAAGTTTCATAGACACCCGGTGCGAACGTGAATCGTGACTTTACCGTGTGAATACAACTACCGATCGCGATCGCGATCGCTCCAATTATACTATTGCATGACAACCCTGGGCCTGTGGTACATAATATAAATTATATAATACCTAATATGAGAATAAAGGGATAAGTATAATAAACTGAGCCCATTTTCCATCGTCTTAACTTAGTGCCATCAGGCTCCATGCCCTTTCGTAGGTACTACATATATATATGTACACATCCTAGTTACAAGGAGTACAAGTCCTTCGTGATCAAGGTAGCATGTTTAGTTGTAGACTGATCGTGCTCAAGTTCAGAATACCTATAACCGGCTACTATTACGGTTTAAAACACTGCGGAGAGCTATCCTAAGCTGGAGCTATTATCCTCTGTATATAGTATATTCTCTATATATTCAGTATGCATCGTCTAACTCTAGCTAAGAGTAGTGTATATATGTATAATATAATATGGCGTGGCGCCAGATCCTATAAGCGCCACCGTATGGATCTGATGCATTTGATTTTCAATAACGTAGTAATGCATGAATCATTTTTTTCCATCCCTATCAGGGATGAAAAGTGAGAGAATTTCAATGAAATATGACATTTTTTACTATATTCCCTGTTCTGATTCTCCTGCAGCGCATATAGATACAAAATTATCGGAAGTCTAAATTGTCGCGAAATTTTGAATTTTCCCCTTACGGAAAAAAACCCTTCAAGTTTGAGGGTGAACCTTCAATTTTCAAGGTTTCACCCTCAATTCTGGGGGTGATACCCTGAAATTTCAGGGTTCAATCTCCAATATTCTGGGTAATACCTTCAATTCCTATGGATGAACCATCAATTGAAGGGTCAACCGTGAGAAGTTGGTGGATCAACCCTGAAAATTCAGGGAAGACCCCCAAGAATTGTGGAATATCCCTCAAACATTGAGGAACAACCTCCAACAATTGAAGGATAACCCTGAATAGTTGGGGGTCAATACTGAAAATTGAGGGAAAACCCCCAAGAATTGAGGAATATCCCTTAAACATTGAGCGACAACCTCCAATGATTGAGGGATAACCCTGAAACGTTCTGGGACAACTCTGAAAATTGAGGGATGACCCTGAATTGGACCCTGATGACCCTGAAACCGCTAAAAAGAATGGAATATTTTTTAAAAATCACAAGCAACATATTCACGGATGAGCAACAACATCTGAGAACTTAGGTCCTTTTTGAACCACCCTAGTTTTGTACCTATATATAGCTGAGTTTTGAAAATCTATGATAATAGATCGGTTTTTAAACACTTCGGTAATATGTATATATATTTCTGCATATACATATATATAAGATCGTTATAGGTATTTACCATCGATCTCTCTGACTGTCTATAATTCAATTGGTTTGCGGTGTATAGGATTGCGGCTCGAGTTTCTTCGATCGAATATATGTATTGGAATTTCTTCATATCCTCACAGTACCTATATAGTAGGTATGCAGGTCCGGCTATACATATAAGCTAGAACATGATAATTTGACGATATGTTAAATCTAGTGGAATTAATTTGAGCATTAATTATCATACGAAGTGACAATGCGGTAGAGTTGATATATTATTATGAGATATATGCCGGCTAGGCTGGACCGCTTACCTATCTTCTTCTTCTTCTTCTTCCCACAGGCACATCGTTATTATACATATATATGTATGTATGTATGTACCTAATACCTACCTATTCCAGAGTTTAGTTTTAACAAAGACAAGTTTATCGACGTTAATTAAATTCTTAAAGAAGAGAGAAACTGCAACGCGTGCATTGGATTTCTGTATATATATAGATATAGATATAGTTATAATGTATATAAAGTACGGAGGAATAAGGCATATAGCTCTAAAATATAAACATCGTTAAGTCCGTAAATGCAGAGAATTTAAGAATACATCCCTAGGTTTTTGTCATCGAGCTCAGCGGGCGCTCGATTCCTTATGATATCTCGATCTGGGTCCTCCTGGAACGGTCGCAGGATTCCACCTCCTTATTTAAACCAACCGTCTATATACCTACAGGGTTAAGCTTTGGGAATTCTTTGACCGCTCTATATTTCAAGAACGACGTGAACATATTTCGAGAGGATATGTATATATTTTTTTTTTCATGTATTATATATATATAGATAGACAGATATATTTATTCTATTTATTTATATAATCCCCCACCATATAACGCGGATCTCTAGTTTCTAAATTTTCTTCAATTCTTTTTTGTCGGTTTGCCGTGTATAAGAGATTAAATTCTCTGACCGACTAAGTTATGCATTTCGGACGCCCCCTACTCCGAAACTAAGAGGTCCACAAGAGGAACGACTTATCTCACCAGCATCTCGAAGGAGTATATCTCTCTCTCTAACTGCACAGCTCGACGCTCTGCTTGAGAATGCTCGAGAATTCGTTGGCTTCGTTTACGCCACTAAATCACGGATTAAAATACGCCTTCCTCCTCTTCGTCCTCGAACCTCGAACCTCGAAGCTTCTCTCCACCGCGACTTTCAAGAATGAGACGTTACCTCTCTCGACTCTTGGTACCAGAATTTAATCATTTGCCTTTTTCACTATTTCACTCTTCTTAAAGATATGTCTTTCTCAAAGAAACAGTTTTATTATTCTTTCGTGTTTTCTTAGTAGTTAGTTAGAAATAAAAAAAAATCGTGTGATACAAGTGCGGATAGGCAATATCTGTCTCATATCATTACGGCACTGGCCAGCTTTGGCTCGTGCTGCATACGACACTCATCGCAGATATTGCCTACCTAATTCTGTACTTGTATCACAATATTACTATTTTTTTTTTTTTTTTTTTTTTTTTTCTAATAAACGACATAATTTCTGACTATTACGTAATTATTTCCACGGTGTCCTTGTAGGTATATATAACTGCGTGAAACTTTAGTATATACACCTACTATGTTCTTCGCGGTAGAAATATTGTTTAGAATAAAATTTAGCGAGCTTTAAAGATAATATCTCTTCTGGTAATGGTCCCTTAACTGTACGAAGTATAGGTAATAGGAAAATATCGTCGAGCTAGGTGCAGTATGGTATGGCATGGCATGGTATGGTATGGCATGGTATGGTCGGCTCGGTTCGCTGGTCGTGTCAAATAATAACGGAGCGCTATTGGGAACAAGCAAAGTACAAGACCTAGGCTCGACCGGTACCCCGGTAGATCACGTCCCGACAATATTCCGGCCTATTAGACGACGCGGTCCATATAATTTGGGGCGCTCACGTGACCCCGCAACGACGAGAGGTCAATACCACATTTGTAATTTTCTTTACGCCGGCCCGTCTTGTTCGCGCGTTATTCCCTGCCGTTATGAAACGACAGGGCGACAGGCGTCGGACAGGTTACACGCCGTACACCTTTATACTCTTCAACACACATCGTGTAATACTGATACGATTTTTGTTCACAAATATATATATATATATATATATATACATATTAGACTGTTTCATAAAAAACAAAGTTTTTTTTTTTTTTTTACTTCCCACCGATGAAGCAGTTCAGGGCTGATATAGCAAAGAATTTGCACCAAAGCAGGTGCAGAACTGATTTTTTATTTTAGCTGGCGCCGAGTATTTTTCTTTTTTCCATTGATTTAACATAGGAATTTCCCTAATTTTTTTTTTTCAATATCGAATTTCATTATCGAAAATCATGTTCATTCTTTGGCGACCATTCGAGAGAGATGTTGAATACCAGCTTTAGATGTTATCGACGATCGTTGCATGGAAACAAACAAAATTGTAGCCATTCTTTCCCATGAAATACTCAACATTAAAGAATAATATATTATGGATGTTATAATGTTTGTTTCCATGCAACGATCGTCAATAACATCTATAGCTGATATTTAACATCTCTCTCGAATTCTCGCCAAATAATGAAAATGATTTTCGATTATCAAATTCACGATTGAAAAAAAATTAGGAAAATTCCTATGTTAAATCAATGGGAAAAAAAGAAAAATGCTTGGCGCCAGGTCAAAAAAAGTTACTTCTGCACCTGCTTCGGTGCAAATTCTTTCTTATATCTGCCCCGAACTGCTTCATCGGTGAAAAGTAAAAAAAAAAAACTTTGTTTCATTTGAAATAGTTTAATATATATATAAGTGATTTTTGTAGCTTGATTAATAGAGCGTCGATAAATCATAGTGGCAAATACGTATGGGTTATATAGCATATATAACCCGCGACCCGCAAACACTTTGTAAATCGGCATGATCTTAAGACTCGAGCGGCGAACGTGTGCTCTCTGAGGTACTTGTACCTGCGCAGGTTGTAACTGATAGAAATCTACCGTAATGTAATATTTAGCCGATCAGCGCTCCCCATATGCCGCCAGACGCGAGAATATACGAGCGACCAGCATAGTATCTGCGGCTTTCTGCAGTGCTTTAGCTATGCTCTGCAGAATTGCAGTATTTTCGCACCCAATGTGGAAAATCTTCCATATAGTGCGGTTTATATAGAAATTCAGAATCACCGCGCTTGATTCGGTAATATTTGAATTTCTATGATTCCGCATGGGCTGATAATTTATTTACGATTTTTCTTCCAACCTATATATATATACTATAGAACGGAGAGTAAAGTTAAGCGAATATTCTCGTCTCGTCTCTCCTTGTACCGAGCAATTAATTAATAGGAATTTATTAAGACTATCTATTAGCCGTAGTTGATCGGGCAGTGCACTTAAAGGAGTGGTGATGGTGGTGGTCGTGGTGCAGCAGCGCGCTCGAAGGAGGCGCAAAGGATCTTGCGAGACTCGGTGCGCGGTGCGGTGCGGTGCGGCGCAGCGGTCCAGCAATTTATAACGCAATAAACATTGCGAGGGTCTTTTCTCCCTTTCTACCTTATTCATTCCTCTCATTCTGTTATTCTCGGTGATTTTCTACGGTTGTCGCATCGCCCTGTCTTCTGCGTTTCTCCGGGTTTCATTGGGACGTACGCGACTTAGGTACGATGCAGCTATTTCCTAAGGTGGATAGCGCCGCCGCGAAGCTATAATACCTATACGCGATACCTATACCTACCTGCCTTCCTGCCTGCCTGCCTGCCCCCGACTACCTATACAAAACGTCGATCTGCAGGTAGATCGCGTCAGATCGAGACCGCCGACGTTTACGATAAAAACTTGTCGCGGTACCATAGATCTACGAACGGGACGCGCAACCAGATATCCACCTTACCGCACGTCAGACCCATACCTCCTACTAGACTACTGGATTTTCTTTAGGTACATCGTGTTTTCTGATTCACTTCTACGTGGGGGGTTTCGACGCGTATACGTTATGGAAGGATGAAAAATCAACAAAAATCGAATTTATCTATTTTTCGTACACATCAATTTCCAATTTTTTCCATTTTTTTTTTTTTTTTTTTTTTTTTTTTTTCGTTAAGGCCCATCCTGTGTTCGGAATTTAAATATAATTTGCGCTAAGTTAGCCTTTTTTGTGTTTTTTACGCCTGGGCTCGGATGGGGGATGTTAATCAATTCGAAACCGTTTTATAAAATATGATTCTACATTATATCTTCATTTTCGAAGTAGAAAATTCAATCGATTTTAGCTTTTTATTTGGATTTTTAGAAATGGATTAAATG
Source organism: Tenthredo mesomela (assembly GCA_943736025.1). Lineage (NCBI taxonomy): Eukaryota > Metazoa > Arthropoda > Insecta > Hymenoptera > Tenthredinidae > Tenthredo > Tenthredo mesomela. The sequence goes on from OX031018.1 coordinate 28,902,214, forward strand.
TATATAATTATATATGCTGTAGGATTTTTGAAAAGATATGATCGTTGACATAATCGGCGATACTATTTTCTTTTTTTTTTTTTTTTTCTTTTTTTTTTTCTACCGCGATTAATGTAAGCAAATTAACTATTTGAATACCAAATTGTTGAGAAGGAACTGCACGTGTCGTTTGCGGAAGTACCTTACCTACCTACATTACATTGAAATGGCAACCGGTTTTTTTGCCAATCAATTCGAGGCTAGTACGTAAGTCCCGCTTCGCAAGATTAGTCGCACCTGTATAACCTACCGATTAAAATTTCGTCGTTTATAAACTTTTCGGGTTTTAAAAACCGTATAGTACGATAATCATGAGAGAGAGAGAGAGAGAGAGAGAAATGAAAGCTGCATATAAAATAATTGACATAAAATCAACTCAGCTAAACAATTAATTTTCGGTTTATATACCATAAGTCAATTTTTGTACTATTTTTTATTTTTATTTATTTTTTTCTCAATTCGATCATAAAGGTGAAATTTAATTCAAAGATAACGTGACCGGAATATGTATGTACCTACTAGGTGTGATGATTGTGCGTTGGGTTGCATAATAAAAAAAAAAGGTGTACCAATCAGTCCCATATCTATTTTATGTACCTATTATGTAAATGTAAACCGCCTCCACAAAATTGCAAAATTTCCAATTCGAAACAAAAAAAAAATCGTTATATTAACTTATCGTGACTCGAGTGAGTGATTCGATTCGAAGTTTGCATTATTAATAAGCATGAGTCAAGAGAGATTCTAATTTTAATGTATAATCCTAAATTTTGGTAGTTAAATGTTGACGTGAGATCGTAAAAATCGATGTTAGATTAAGAATAATTCTTCTGGTTAGACCATCGGTGTTAGATTTTCGTCAGATTATACTACGTGTTCTCAAAATATTATACTAATCCGAGAATATATCCAATATAATATATCTATATCAATCTGCGAAAGTAATAACCCCGGAAACCGATAAAACTATAATATTCAAGCATATATATAAGTATATAAGAATTTCGAGATTCCTTATTTTGATCAAAATTGAAATTTTTTTTTTTTTTTTTCTTTCTCTCATCTTGTTTTTATAGAAAATAGGAATAGCGTTGAGAGTCACTGCAACTGTCGTACGTTACAAAATATTGAAATGAAGGACCCGGTTTCGGAAAACACCGTATATTGGTCACTCAGGTATTCTGGCGGCAAGCTCATTTACAACTTTGTTAATTTCGTTCACCAAAGATCCGAAGATCCAAAGATCTAAAGATCCAGAGACTCTCGGATGCTGACCCCCACACGGTTTCTTGCGCAATGTCGCATCGCGTCGCGTCGTGGCGATGAACGGCGATCCCGTCTAGGTAAGAAAACTTAGTTAAGTTAGGTACCTACATACATACGTAGATATAACATAACATAATACATATAGAAATAGAGACCTGAATTTAAGGCGTCGCCAGCACACGGCTTCGAAGTTCGAACTGGCATAGCATCGTATGGCATGGCGTTCCTCTCGATTGTCGAATAACAGAAATGGTAATTTCGGCCCAGAGTCATTCGGCTGCGCGGTATAGAGTAACCGCAGATTTTCAAAAGCTAACTTTGTTAATTTATTAATACAACAAAAACCTCTAGCTTATAATATCACACTACCTACACCACTCGGTTAATTCAAATGCGAGTATCATTTCTGATTATTAACATTTTTTGCCCATAAAAAATGCAAAAAAATGCAAAAAAAAATGAATCTTTGATTCGATACGGTAGAATTATTACACCTATATAAAGTCACTGAATTTCTCACCTTTGCGAGAACGAGGTGTCAAGGATATCGCATCCTTATATATAGGATATGATAACGAAAAAGTTCATGAGAATAATAATAATAATATTTTTATGTTTTTTTTTTTTTTTTTTTTTTTTTTAATATAAGGACGAATCATTTCCGTCGCTTATCGCAAGGACGATATTATGATAAGTTTTCCTATAGGTTTATGGTGATCATCGCCGTGTAAGAAACAAATAACTTCTGAAATCCGATACCGAGATATTTCTGGGACTGAGTTTCTGGACCCAGTCTTCTCAGTTACAATTTGTGTTCGCACTTAAAAGAAACATTACCTTACGTTGAGAGTTCAGGATACCGGTCGCTCTGTGTGGTCCTATATGGAACTCTCGCACGTTGTCTTATATATGTATAAAGATTTGAATAAGAGAAGAAAAAAAAATAAAAATAAAAATAAAAAACAACCACCCTATCTCAAATCGTTTGTTATATCAATTCAATCGACGCCTCTGTTTTTATTTTTTTTCACATTTCGACTTTTCACTTGTATACCCTCTCTATATTTTTACGGAAAATATTATTCGTATAGAAAATAGAAACGAAGGAAAACCCTTGATAAGAAATAAATAAAAAGAAAAGAAAAAAGTAAAAAAGAAAGAAAGATTATACTCAAAAAATCGTCTCGAAGTTTTAATCTTTACTCCGAATTTCATTAATTCCCATTCAGTTATTTATTTCTTTCATTATTTCCTTTCCTAACCTTTGACACCCGGTCCTGTAAGTCGAGAACTGGTTAGCCGGGAAACCTCGACTATAGTCTGTTATATACGATCAGTACCTGCGGACAACCTGCGTCTAATAGGACCCGATAACACCGGCCAATAAGCTCGACTAAAGTATCGTCGCCCCTCACTGGCATATATGTGTATTATATATCAAATATATATATACATATATATGTACACATATGTACGTGTGTGGTCCCCCATAGGTAACGTATAATATATACTTTATAAGTGCGTTGTAGGGAGGTGTAAAAATCAATTCATTAAACGCGTGCATACATATATGTATATATGCAAAAATTTTGAAATTGAAAATATTTGAAAATATATATATTAGGGTGTGCCAAAAAAAAAAAAAAAACAAATTCAAACGTGCATCAACATTCTGGTAGAGCATCTCAAATAGAATATCTCAGCCAAATATGAGCTCTTAATATTGATATTTAGAACTGCCTATTTTAGTTACTAATTTTAGTTACGAATTTTAGTTACTGAAATAGGCAATTCTAAATATCATTATTAAGAGCTCATATTTGGCTGAGATATTCTGTTTAAAATGTTTTACCGGAATCTTCATGTGCGTTTGAATCTTTTTTTTTTTTTGGCACTCCCTAATATATATGTATACTATATATATAGTTAAATAATAGTGCGGGGAATGATATACCTATAAAGGGTACTCAATTCTTATATAGTTTCGTCGCTATTGTCCCCCCGATCCGGTAGTAATAATTAATTTATCAAATGATATTCATTCCTTTAGCTTTCTAAACTTTCGACACATACGCGCATATATATGCATTCGATTAATTAGGTAGATGTGATTCGCTGGGTTCCCACGTGCCACGCGGCGACGACTATTTCGTAATTTAGGTGCCTCTCTACATTTTTATTTTCTTTTTTTCTTTCGTTTTTACTTCTATTTTTTTTTTTTTCTTTTTTTTTTATCTCATTTCATTTTTCTTCATTCTCTCTTTTCTTTCTTAATTATGTTTTTTTGTTTTTTCTGTCTTTTTGTTATTTTTCTTCTTCTCTCTCTCTTCTCTTCTCTTCTCTTCTCTTCTCTTCTCTTCTCTTCTCAGACACACGAAACGCGGTAGTGGGTATACAGCTCACGATCCGAAAAATTGAAAGAAAAAATAAAGAAATAAATAACAAAAAAAAAGAAACAAATAAATAAAAAAAAAAAAAAAAAAGAAAAGCACCAAAAATCTCACCCTCACCGATACTCTGCTATATTGCAGCAGCTGGGCGTCCAATTTCAAAAATTCTACGGTCTTTAAATTCCTTCATTAATTTACCTCCAATAGTCGTTACAGTCAATTATCGATTACAAAACCCCCGTGCCTCGGTAACCGCGTTCACACGCCACGCCTAATACCTATAGAGCGATAGACCTCGCGTAACGAACCGAACGATATGGATAAAAATTTTTTTTTTTTGTTTTTTTTTCGCAAACCAAGTATAGCGTATACCTACTAAAAAAAAAAAAAGAATAAAATTCGAATTAATCGTATCTCCGCGATCGCCGGTTTGATTCGATAAGAAAAAGGAAAAAAAAAAGTGAAACGTTTGACAAAATAAAAATACATTTTCCAAAAATGATCTCATTGTCCTCCCATTTTCGACTTACGTATCTAGATAAACTTCAGATTAACGCAGATACATATTATATATATATATGCATGTAAATAGTATATATAGGTATATAATGTATCGTAATATCCATAGAATCCGGGCGTAAAACGCGGGTGTGTGTGCGTCACGCGAGTCTTAGCTTATACTATATATATATATATATATACAACCGGCAAGAAAAGACAACCGGTTCGACTATATATCCATGGGATCATAGAGCTCCGAGGCTCCGCAACACGGCGACCTCTTCGTGCGGCTTTGCGGCGAAGATGACATCAGGGTTCTCAACTTATCAACTCTGCGCAAGCTTTACCATAATATATATATATATATATTCCTATATAAATTAGGTATATATATTAAATATAGACACATTATAATCCGAGCAGATCCTGCTGAACGATTTTTGGGTAAAAAAAAAATAAAAATTTTTAGACTTTTTTTTTTTTTCTTTTCAATTTTATGATCGACCTCGACCATAGAGTGATTGCGAGAATTGGTGACCGAATCTTTTGAGGGAATCAATCCTTGTCAAATTAAATTATACGATCGAAATAAGTTCATCAGCTATATTTTTTCGAAAAATGATATTTTTCCTTTTTTTCAAACATAAATTTTTTTTTCAAAGATCTTCCAAACGCAAATAAGATATAACTTTCACCGAGAAATCTCTCTAATGTTTGAGAAAAAAAAAAAAAAAAAAAAAAGACCCATATTGGCATCATTTGAGATTCTTTAAAATTGACAAATTATATCATTATAATGATATAAATAAAAAAAAAAATTTAAAAAAAAACGAATCGTTTGTCGGAAAATTTACTTTCCAAGGCAAAAAAAAAAAAAAAAATCGCCTTTCAGAAAAATCGTTGACGAACTTTTCCAATCCCAATTTTGACAAGGATCAACCCTTTCGAGAAATTCGACACGAATTCTGAATCATCATGTATAAATACATAAACTAGAATATATATATATATATAATATATATATATATGTATGTATATAATCGAATAAGGTCAATGAGTCAAGTTGTTTGCTGTTACTACTCTTGATTACTGGCGTAATCCTTGACACTGCTTTGCTTTGCTATATACTCGCCTTGCCTGACTGCACCATCGCACGCAGGATGTTTGGTTTACTCTTATGGCTTACGACGCGTTAATGGCTTAAACGTACCGCGATCTACTTAACGAATATCTATAGGTATACACCGACCTGGACCTTAATTATTATTATTATTATTATTATCATTATCATTATCATTATTATTATTATTTTTATTGAAAGCCTGGTTAATTAGTCGGTTCACGAATATAATTAAAAAAAAAAAAAAAAAAATCAATCAATTTCGATTTTTTCTTATTATCTTTTATCTTATTAGGTATTATATATAAATAAATAAATTATATCACTTTCACAATATACCAGATGTATGTAACAAATTATAGTAGTAGGTATTATATATCTATATATATCGTAGTCATAGTTTAGACACTTTAGAGGTACGAAAGTAGCTTCATGCTCGAGCGCACCGTAGAGACCCGCGTATAGGTACAGCGTACCGTACGTACCGTACCGTAAGACTCGACGACAACAAGTCGATAATGTAATTAACACCAGGGTCTAATTAGTCCTTGTAAATAGTAACATCGAGCTAAGCGAGCGAGTATATAGCTAAAGGCGCATATATATATATATAGGGGAGAGCGGGGCAAAACGGGCAGCGGGGCAAAACGGGCACCTCGGCCAAATTTTCGAAATTAAATTCAGAAAAAAATCAAAATTCATTGGGAAACAATTTTTATTGAAAAAAAAAAAAAATCTAAAATTTTCCAACATTTTTTTTTATTTTTCGGGGGAGCTGCCCGTTTTGCCCCGCTGCCCGTTTTGCCCCGCTCTCCCCTATATATATTATACACCTCTATATATATTCATATACGTAAGGTTATATCGTTAAAAATGAGTAATCGACAAATGAGCACCACTTCGAGGGACACTTGGTCGCGAGAGAAGCTAAGAGTCTAAGCAGGTGACCGGACGACCTGGTCTCTCTTCGTCCGGCTCGTAGTCCTCTCCCTCTCCTTATCACCATTTTATTTTTTCTCTTTTTAACTATTTTCCCTCATAATATATAATATATATACATATCGGGTATATACATATATATATATATGTTCATTCTATATATTCTATAAATTTATCTCTGTCGCACGCGCGCTTATGCCATTAATGGCCTAAAGGCAAACGCACTTATTCACTAGCTCGCGATCGCACTAATACTAATATAAAGAAATCTATACGAAGCTATAATAATTCGACGATATGAAATAAGGTGATGGTATACCATAAATATACACATACCTACTTAGATATTATATAGATATGTACTAGTATGTAAAAATAAATAAATATCGATAACAGATGTCACGGATGTTAATAGATGCAGTTTGATACTATCATATAACGCGATCGATATATTATATACTACTATAAGATAAATTTGAAAAATATTAGTATGTACATCGGTTTATATATGAGTTTATATACAGGGGTTGTTTATTATATAAATTGTATATATATATAATATTAAAAAAAAAAAAAATGGATATTATCGTTCGTTCTATATACTTTATAATATATATATATATATATATATATATGTATGTATGGGGAATGGAAGTTTATTAGATGGAATGGACTGAAGATCTAGACGTATGGACACGTCAAGGTTTACGATTGAGCTCATACATTAATGTAAAAGTGTTGAGAGATCGATAGACGAGGAAGAAGTACGAGAGTAGGTACGATAGGTACGAGTGTATACGCGATACATACGACTGACTAGGACGACATATATAAACAGTTGAGAGAATCTGCAGCGAGACACGAAGCGGATCGACTTTCGATCAATTCCAGACCGCGAATTACCCGGCAAGTTAAAGGTATAGGTAGGAATGGTAATGGTGAAGAGTTCGAGGTAGGTAGGTAGGTAGGTAGGTAGGTACGTAGGGATCGGAGGTATAGGTAGTAGGGATCGAGTGAAACCAACGATGCTGCACTATTTAGCATTTAACAGAATCGATCTATCGCATCTCTTATACTAAGCTTTTATATATATATATATATATATATATATATATACCGTCTGTATAGTGCAGTGCTCATACTGTATAGAATAAGTAACAGAACTTAAACTACTATCTTCGATAGGGACTTGACTTGGGACTTGGGACTTTCGACTTTCCCCTTGTCATGCAGTCCACTGCTGTTGCAGTTTGCTCCCCTCATATGCGCTTGATAGTAGTCATAGTCATAGTCGTAGTCGTATATGTCCCCGAGATCATCGACTACTATACTCGGCCTTATAAAGAAAGCAAACTGAGCAAATCTCGATTACCAATAAATCAACGGCGCGCGCTCTTTCCCTGTCATCGTATCTCTTAAAACCACGAGGAAGAAACTGACCTAGCCGTATATTCTAATAAATATATAAATAAATAAATAAATAAATAATTTAATGCATATACCACGTCTTCCATATTATTATTATACATTTCTTTTCTTTTATATTATGTATTCTGGTATAAGGTAAGACCCCGTTACGCGCCCTCAGCTCTAGAACGTGGAGTTAGGATATATATAGGCACAAGTATATATATATAGCTATAAGGATGGGTATTATATATATATATATATATATATATATGTATATGCCTAGCGACGCGCGCTTTATCGAAAGCGCGAAAGCTAACCTTTCCATAACTATCTCGTCTGTAGTCGTACATCAACGGTAACGTCGCCGCGACCAATTTACCAGGCGACCTCTCGGCCGACCTCTTCCCTAGTCACTTGCGTCCCTCTTTTCCCTCCCTGTTTCTTCCTATCTCGTACGTATCTTGTTCGTACCTCCGCGCAGGAGTGACGCAACTTTTCCGCACCACCTCCACCCGCGGCTTATAATAGTATATATATATATATATATATAATATAAAATACATATGTATATACTATATTATTATATATAACAATATGTATATTAGGATGTGCCAAAAAAAAAAAATTCAAACGCACATCAACATTCTGGTAGAGCATCTCAAATAAAATATCTCAGCCAAATATGAGCTCTTAATATTGATATTTAGAACTGCCTATTTTAGTTACTAATTTTAGTTACGAATTTTAGTTACTGAAATAGGCAGTTATAAATATCAATATTAAGAGCTCATATTTGGCTGAGATATTCTGTTTAAAATGCTCTACCGGAATTTTCATGTGCGTTTGAATTTTTTTTTTTTTTTTTGGCACACCCTAATGTATATATATATATATAGATACTTTGCCTCGAAACGATCTGATCGCGAATTGAATCCCTTAATTTCACAACAAATTATTATAATAATTATATTGTCATCATTTATTTCTTTAATTAATTTAATGAGAATTAATATTAAGAAAATCAAAATCAAAATCAAAATAAGAATAAGAAGAAGAAAAAAATAAATAAATAAATGAAAAAAAAAAATAAAAAAATCTGTCTATTCCGGATGCGGTCTGAGGTGCCATTAATAACAACGCACTTGCAACCTGTGGCAGGTGGTAGCTAGCCTATATGAAAGTCACGACCTGACATTTGCTTCGGTTGCAGAGCGCGAATAGCGCGAGAAATACGCGAATGTTTCTTTATAGAACCCATTGAAAAGTGAGAGCATATAATAATTTCAAATATATATATCTATATACCACCCGCAGCATATCATCATATATACATATATATATATATATAACACAATTTTAAACACTAAACTATACACCTTGTGCGATAATCTATATATCGCGGTTCGCAGGGCGTCGATTGATATAATATGATACTAAAGAAAAGTATAGGTATATAATATAGATGAGTGTGTGTGTGTGTGTGTGTGTAGCGGTTTACCTATAAATGATATAAATTCACAATAGATATCTTATCACAACGTATTATAAGGTATACTACCACCAAATGTACGATTGTGTGAGAAAAATAGAGATAAAGAGAATAAGAGCGAAAGAAAGGCCTTTTTGTGCAGACCTCTTTCTTTCCTTTATTTCTTTCCATATACCTTCTGCACAGCATCATTGATGGGCTAATCAGATTTGATGATCTTCTATACTAATATATATATATATACTAACCACGCTATACCTATGTATATATATATTAGGGTGGCCCTTATTTGGTGAAAAAAAAATATTTGGTTTGCCGCCCCCTCAATCGGTTCCATATTTGTATCTAGTATAATACGGAAGCGATAAAAATTGGCTTAAATTGAACGTAAGATGAGTTGATGGACTCGATTCGGTGTGGAGGTATAAGTTGCGCAACCGTGGGTTACCTTGACGATTGGAATTATAGCAAGATCGTTATAAATGATTATGATCCGCGAGCGAGTGAGCGAGTAAGCGAATTAACGAATACGAGTACGAGAGAGTCAGGTAATATAACCGCCGCGTTCAGATCTTCGCATATAGTATATATGTATATCGAGAGAATTCGTTTGCGCGATCTTCCCGGTACCGTGGTAAAGTAAAAATTATGTAGAAAGTGTTATTTGGTCGTAAATATATACATATTACATATACATACATATATTTATATATACAAACGTCTGTGTTTCATAATACACTATATGAATACATATATATATGTATAAAATTTTATTTATGCATTTAGGGAGCCGATATTTTATTTTATTTTATTTTATTTATTTCACTTCTTATTTTTCATTTTCTCTCTCTTCAATTCTCTTGAGATTTTTCCTGTATTTTTTTATTTATTTATTTATTTTTATTTTTTTTCTAATTATAGGTACGTGTCAATATATAATAATAAATGTTCTTCTTATAAGAAGTGCGACCGAAATAAAGAAAGAGAGACGAAAAAGATAAAGATAAAGATGGAAAAAAAAAAATAAATAAAATAAAATAAAAAGAAAATGATTTACGCAATTTGCGTTTACCTGAAATGGCGCAAATCGTTGAAATGTAGAACATCGTTCGAACCGCAAGTGACCTTTAGGTATAACGTCTGCGAACATCCTCGCAGTTGCTCCAGACCTCGAAGCTGCACCAACGGCATAGAATTAAGCGGGGTGCTGACCATTACAGATATATATATATATATATATATATATATATATGTATGTATAAATGGGTGAATATATATGTGTACATATATGCATAATGTGTGTGACACGTAGTATAAGTAGGTATATATATATAAATGTATATCTATGTATGTATATCGCGTTGCTTTTTGTAACGAAAATAAATATCTGCCTTTAATATCTGAACTAGACACATTTATGGTAATTTATGATCAGATAAATTCAGCTAAATTACTCGATAGACTCAGTTTACCGATCAGAAAAAATAACGCATTAACTTTTAAGTGGTTCTTCTTCTTCTTCTTCTTCTTCTTCTTCTTCATCTTCTTCTCTTCATCTTCTTCTTCTTAATCTTCTTCTTATTCTTATTCAGATCCGGCGTGTTTCTATGTGCGGTTGCGATCGGGTCTCGTATCACCTAACACACGATATTAATTATACTTAATTTGCATTGGAATCGCGTCGACCAAAATCTGCCGTCGAAGTAATAGAATACGAAACTTAGGAATCTGGTTCGATTAGGTCTGACCATTTGGAACAGTAGCCGCATATCTTTATTTCATTTCATTTCTTTTCTTTTTCTTTTTCTTATTTTCTTATTTACTCTGTCCCCTGCACTATCTAAATTTCTTGGAGTGAATAATTCACTCTTTTTTTTTTTGGAGTTGCACGATTTTCACTCCAAAGAAGTGAAATTTCAAAATTGACATGACATTAAAATCAAAAATTCACTTCCTTGTAGTGAAAGAATTTCAAAGAATTTCAAAATTCAATTCCTTGGAGTGAAAATCGTGCAACTCGAAGAAAAAAGAGTGAATTTTTTGCACTCCAAGAAATTTCGAGAGCAGTCTCTCTCTCCCTGCAACTTCATAAACTCAATTATTCAATATTTCACCAATTTTCTATCTAAATATCGCCGATTATCCTATTCGCGCGAAAAGGCCTTCTGCGGCCTAATGCATACTATAACCGAGAAGCAGCTACATTAGCTTGAGAAATAGACACATTAAAGACGTAATAGTTTGGTTCACGCGTGTTATACGGGACGAATTGTACCGCTGGACGATTCTCTCATGCGATATACTCATCTAGATTCTAGATTCTAGATTCCAGATTCTAGATTCTAGATTCCAGATTCTAGATTCTAGATTCTAAATTCAAGATTCTAGTTTCAAGATTAAAGGACCTATAATAAGGTCCGAGAACATATTATTATCGTCCCGTCAACCCCTATGCCAACGATTTCAATTCCCCTTGCAAATTTGTTGTAATTTCATTTTTTTTTTTTTTTCATCACAAAAATGACACACAAATTTTTCTTATCGTTTGACCTTAGTCCACGTATTGAACCCGGAAAATTATTGCTTATAAAATACTCCGAAATTTGAATATCTGTAAGTTAAGGCGATCAGGGCCGATCGAATATTCCCGCTATACACCTACATATATTCATAAAATAGTATATGTAATGTATAGGTTATTCTGCGGCAGTGAAAGGCAAAAGATGCGGTAAAAGATGGCAAATCAAATCTCTCTTCTCTCATTTTTTTTTTTTTGTCCATATTTATCCATCTCATTCTGCAATTCTCTCTCTCTCTCTCTCTCTCTCTCTCTCTCTGGATCTCTAGATCCTCTAGATCTCTTGGTTATTCTCTCCCTCCCGCCATATATACCGATCCACAATGACTGTCCGCTTGGTGATATCGAGCGCACGGTAAAACTTTTTACTCTGCACCTGAAAGTGGACCCGAGGTACATCCTACTGTCGGTCATATATCACGAGAGAGAATAGTAGAAGTAAGTATAAGTATAGAAAAGTAGAAGTAGAATCAGAAGCAGAAGCAGTAGATTACGCAAACTGGTATATATTATAGCTTATAAACTTTTCAATATCTATAAAGATCTAAAGATCTTGATAGAACGATTGGTATAATATATATAAAGAAAAAATATCACCTATACTATATCAATTGTCCATAAAAGGTATATTATAATAACAGTTGAGATTTATTATATCGATTTTTATTTGCAAAATTCTTATATATCGACAGCTTAATAACATAGTCACGTAAGCGCCATAATTTTGGCCTTTTTTTTTTTTATATTTATATGACAGAAACGTATCTCCATTTTTTCTTCATTTTTTGCACCCGCGTCAATGTACTTGAAATATTTTCGCGGTATAAATAAAAATTTTGAAACCCAGAAGCGTAAGTGCCATTTTTTTTTTTTTTTTTTGTGTGAAACAGACGTATGTACAGTCCGGTTCGGTAACAGCAAGAACGTATCTCCACAACGGAATGGAGATTGCGTTAATATGTTAAAAATTATTTGACACTCGGAAAAGTTAAAACCACGTAAAGTGTGTGGAGTTACGACTGTGTCACATAAAATACGTGGAGATACGTCACTATCATACCTAATTATGGATGATGGCTCCTACTCATTCATCAAAGAATTTCCAATGCAGAGAATCATTTTTTTTTTTTTTTTTTTTGGAGATACGTTTGTCTGACCTCGAAAAATAAAATTTTTGGCGCTTACGTGACTATGTTATTATAATTAAGCTGTCGATATGTATATTAAGGGTTTAATTTTTTTAATCCCCTTGATCGACAATCCAATAATAATAATTTGCGGATATAATGAGAATGATATAATGATATAATGAGAATAAGAATGAAGAAAGAAGAGGAAGGAAAATAGACGAATGAAAAGTTGTTTCGCGACGACATCAACCAGAGACGCTAATTACTACAATTAGACAGATTATACCTACCTGACTCGCGAGTTAGCGCGCGAGGATGCGGTGCAAAAAGTTGGTTGAATTATGCGAAGGTAGATAAATTATCGAGTTAGTTGTATATATACATATATATATATATATATATATATATATATATTATATACTGAGATGTGTAAGTAATTCGATTTCATATCCAAATAAGAGATCTTTGATAATATATGTGATAACTGTGAACAGAAAAGAAAAAAAAAAAAATTAATTAAAATAAAAAAAAAATTGAAAAAAATTCGTACCGAGTTAACCAACGAGATTTTCAAATATATAATATACTATAATAGGTATAGACTAGTATAGTTCAATTAAAATTAATTACGTGTTAACCGGAATGCAAGTGACGCATTGCACTGCAGTTACTCCCGTGGCTTCGCACTATGCGCACGTCTAGCTGACGTCTGTTACTTACACTACTACTACTAATCACGTAATATGACAGACAACTGCGCGAAATATCATCTAATTTCTAATAAGCATTTATATATATATACATATATGTATATTTTTTTTTGCTTACATATTATTATAATAATTTTTATTCGCGAATAAAACGAGTTTTGTGTGTTTTTTATTTTTATTTTTTTATTTTTTCTCAATGAAGCTACGTACACTATACATAGTACTAGTATATGTATCGATATGAGACAAACACTTGACGTTTCTTATTCCCATGATAATTTTTGGGTAGCTATAGATCCTGAATGATGACTTGCTAATATGTTAATAAATTTAAATTATTATCCAATTCGATCAAGGATAATAATAAATTCTCTATCTCTTTTCTCTTTATCCTCTTTATCTCTATATACAATATACCTATATATTATGTATATATACTGCTACTCATTATTTATTACTAATTATATGAATATATTATAATATACGTATATATATAGTACAAAAACGCGTTATTACGTATCACTATTCAACTATACATATATATATATACGTGAATTGTAAAAGCTTATTCAGACGATAATTTACAGTAGCATGATAACGATACGTACATAGATTTTCAATAAAGGAGTCGCCTTCAAATTTTTCAAATTTCGAGTCATACCTATATAATATTAAAAAACGATAATCTTTTAGAAAAAAATACCAAATGAACAAATAAATAAATAAATAAAGAGACAAGATCAGTTTTATCTTTATATAAGTTTATTAGTTTGCAAAAAAAAAAAAAAGGAGAAAAAAAATAATGAACATTTACTTCAAATCAAAATTTTTTCGCTTCCTCACGAAATTATATAAATATTAAATTATTCAGTTTCACTTAAATAGAAATTGAAAATTGATGTACTATATATGGGGCGTTTAATATCGATTCAACTTGGATCTCTGACTTTCGACCTCTCGGATTCATTCCACGATTTTTTACGTCGTTGTCCCAGACTGTGAAAATGACTCAGATTAGTTTCTCAAATTTGTGTCAAAAATTGTCTGATTTATAAACACCTACTTATAATTTTTGGAAATTAACACATCGGTTGGTCATATATAGTATAATTCTAAAATCTGAACACAAAAAAAAAAATTCTGAAAAATTCTGGGGTCAGATATAAAAATTTAATTTAGCCTATACCCAAAGTGCAGGACCAACTTTCGCTCAATTTTTTTTTTTTTTTTTGTTTTCCTTCGCTGTTTTTCTGATAAGACAAAAACAGAAAATTGAAAAAAAAAACTCTCAACAGATTCGTCACGAATTCTAAATCACCCTACGTACCTATAGGCATATAATAAATAATAATGAGCAAACAAACACTTCGAATATTGTTATCGTGACGTGAGTATTGAATAAATTTGCGTAGGTATATATACATATATGTGTGTACGTATATATAAGCGCGGGGTTATCCCTTCAGTTCTGTTATACCAACGTATCGGTTTTATCCCGCGTGAGAACTATTTTATGAGTGTTGTAGGTGGTGCGGGATGGCCGTATGGTGGTACGGCCGCTAAAGGAGAGCGGAGGTGAGTAGGTTGGTACTACGTTATGCCCCGGGCCTGGAGAGGTAATGCCAACTTCACGAGTCCGCAGCCGTAAAATCATGAATTATTAACACTAATATGTAACACCGACACACCGGCAGGTAGATATAGGTATGTACAAACCGTGAACAAAATAACGATGGAATTAAACAAATCGCGACAAATTTCGCGGTTCTAACTCGAAATTACTATGTGAAAAAAAAAAAAAAATTTTTTTTTAATTTCTTCTTTCTATTCTTATTTTTTTGTAACATAATTAAATAAAACCAAAAAAAAAAAGAAAAAAAAGAGAGCAAAAGAACAAAACAAAACGAAAGAAAAGAAAAAAAGAGCCAAAAAATTGTAAAAAAGCTTCGCTCAATTTTCTGGACCCGAAATCCTTTTTTCTTTTTGTTTTTTTACCATTTCAGCATCTACCATCGCACATACATATAGGTCCAGGAAATTAATTTCATATTTAAACCTGACTGTACGTCGCATCGACGCCGGTGGTTTATGTAGACGGTTTGTTTACGCCTTCCTTCGTATTGTGCCAGCCAGCCCAGTTGGTCTGGTATAAACTATCCGCGATTTATCCTGATCTCGAAAGGTCGTATGAGACAAATTCGCGGATTGCGTATATGAAAATAGGAGGATCAGGAAACAGCTGGAGGATTGATTAAATCAAATATGTGATAAACGTGGGGCTGGGTTTAAAGTTCGGAATTTCAATATCACCGAATATCGCACATCAGTTTTCAAAAAAAAAATTTTAAATCCTATATTTATATAGGGGAAGGTGGGGCAGAACGGACAGTGGGGCAGAACGGACACTAAATCAAAAAAAAAAAATAATAATGTCGTCGGAAATGATTTTTCATGAAATGTGACGACATATTTTGGATAAATAATGACACAAAAAAAAAAGAGGAAAACTGAATTATTTTTTTTCACTTTTTTGATTTTTTTTTTGTTTTGGGTCATTATTTATTCAAAATACGTCGCCACATTTCATAAAAAATCATTTCCGACGACATTATTTTTTTTTTTTTTTGGATTTAGTGTCCGTTCTGCCCCACTGTCTGTTCTGCCCCACCTTCCCCTATATGGGGAATTATACTAAACGCATATCTCACCTTATATATATATATATATATGCTGTATTATTTCTTGATGTTACTTTTGCGTAAGGATATATTGAAAGTCCTTTGCGTGCGCGCGTATAGCCGTAAGGATCGAAACGCGGAAACAGGTAGGTGTACTATACCTTATATCTCGAACGCTGCACTTGCGCGGGGAAATTCCAGGACAAGTGCTTCGAGATAGGTATATAGGTATAAAATAAGCGAAGAGCGAAGAGAACGAAGAGAACGAAGAAACGGTGGAGCAAAATAGAAGAAATGAGCTGAAGAGAAGAGAAGAGAAGAGGAAGAGGAAGAGGAAGAGAAGAGAAGAGAGGACAGCGCGGAGGAGACCGTGCATTCAGGTGAAGCAGGTTAATATCTCGACATTGTGGACACAAGTAATGGGGCCTCCGTGCTTGAGAGCGGTCTAGTGGTCTATGTCTTAGCGACGGTATATATTCTCACCAGTGGTTCTCAAAAATTTACTAATTTATTAACATATAAGCATATATATATATAGAAATTTGAAGAACGAAAAGAAAAAAAAAAAAACCAAAGAAGAGACAAGAAAAAAACATTTTTCTTTGTATTGAAAATGTAAGTTGAAAAAAAAAAATTCATAAATCGGGAAATAATTGTGTAAAATATTTATTTACTATATTATTTATGTATATATGTATATTTTATACATCGCGTCACTACTGCCATAAGGTCGTAAGCGCGAAAAAAAAAAATTTCGTGTTTTTGGTGGAAAAATCTTTTTCGTGCCATATAACATCATTTGGGCATATCTGCAAAAAAAAATAATTTTTTGGCGCTTACGACCTTATGGCATTAGTGACGCAATATATTTACTACCTCATGTGCATCACCAGAAGCAGAAGCAGCAGAAGCAGGAGCAGCAACAGGCAACAACATCAACGAACGCAATTTACAATCTCTTAACGCCACAGCGGGTCAAAAGTGTCGCATCGATCTTCTTGTCATCGCACATAGCTTCGAGGACTCTGTAACAGCCAAAGTCACGATTTACCTGACACAAGTACACGGACCACCTGCACAGTTGCGACGCACTCTCATTGACAAATCGCGGCAATATTATATCGCCTCTCAAATTGGTCCATATAGGTAGGTAAAGGTAGGTGGATTAATCGCCGAGGGTTTCTTCAGATCTGATATTAATTACATAAAGTTCGGATATTGACCGAAAAAATCAAAAAAATAATAAATTAAAAAAAAAAAAAAAAATGACGAATTTGCATTCGGCGTATTCGATTACCTACTGATTAATATTTCGAAGGATGACGTACATGTGCGGGTGTGTAGGTTACTATGTATAAAAGAATTGCAAATTTCATATTTAGTTTAGTTAGCCGCGAGAATGAAGAAGAAAAATAAAAAAAAAATACGAAGAAGAAGTTGAATATTACTGATCATGCGGTGATTCGTATTCGGTCTCGAAGAAGTTCGTTTTTTTTTTTTTTTTTTTGTTTTTTCTTTCCATTACTCATTCGACGTAATCCTAACTAGTTTGTTTTTTTTTTTTTTTTTTTTTCTTTTTCTTATTCTGCTTCTTACCTTAATATAATCAAGCTCAAACGAACACATATTATACATATGTGTATAATATATATATAGTATATATAAATTTTACGTGTGTATTAAATGAAACACACCGCGCCTGGTGTATAGTCCGGATAAGATTTTTTTTTTTTTTTTTATATATATATATTTTTTTTTTTTTTGTTCCAATAGATCGAAGAAGGAACATATTATAATACACGTGTTGCCCATCGGACGTCATCGTAATAAATATTCCTATAAGATCGTTAAAAAGTCTATAGGCTTATGCGGTTTTGCTCAACCGTATATATATATATAGGTATTATATAGGTACCTATATATATATATATATGAGCGTGAGATAATCGATTAATACACAGAAAATTTGTAATCTAAGTAATAGCGTTCGGGTATAATATTAACAGATATGTTATATAGGATCAGCCAAAGTTAGTCAAACGCTAATTCTAGTTATTCAACGTTATCCCGCATTATCATTTAAATTATTTTCCTATTCCCCCCCTCTCTCTCTCTCTCTCTCTTTCTCTATTTCTCTCTTTCTATATTTATTCGACTTATAATTTTATTCCAGATGAATTTTCGCAAAACAGACAAAACAAAATAAAAGCAAAAAAAAAAAAAAGATGCTTTCGTTATTTATAATCGCGAGCTAAAATTCTGCTACATAGAAACAATGATCAATCAATCAAGAAATGCTTCCGAAAAACACTGATTATATAGTAGGTATGTCAAAATCTGCATATAGAATTATTTATTTATATACCTATATATAATATTATATTGAAACACAATTCATTTCAAATATATAAATATATATTCAAAACGATTAAATTATATATAGACTTTCACCTAATAATATTATATATTATCTACTAGAGCCTAGCGGTAGGCAACCCAGAGTACACGATGTTAGTGACATGCGCAGGTAAATGCACTCGTCGCGTCGTTCGGTATTACGGTATACTAGAATCTCTCGACAATACATCGCGTTTTCGTAGAATTTTAATTTTAATTTTTTTTTTTTTTTTTTTTTCTACATTACAGAGATATATAGAAATATGTTCAGGTGAAGAAGATCTAATAAATATATATATCGACAGCTTAATAACGCATAGTCACGTAAGCGCCAAAAATGATATTTTTCGAGGTCAGACAAACGTATCTCAAAAAAAAAAAAAAAAAAAAAAAAATGTTTCTCTGCATTGGAAATTCTTTGATGAATGAGTAGGAGCCATCATCCATAATTAGGTATGATAGTGACGTATCTCCACGTATTTTATGTGACACAGTCGTAACTCCACACACTTTACGTGGTTTTAACTTTTCCGAGTGTCAAATGATTTTTAACATATTAACGTAATCTCCATTCCGTTGTGGAGATACGTTCTTGCTGTTACCGAACCGGACTGTACATACGTCTGTTTCACACAAAAAAAAAAAAAAAATGGCACTTACGCTTCTGTGTTTCAAAATTTTTATTTATACCACGAAAATATTTCAAGTACATTGACGCGAGTGCAAAAAATGAAGAAAAAAATTGAGATACGTTTCTGTCACATAAATATAAAAAAAAAAAAAGGCCAAAATTATGGCGTTTACGTGCGACTATGTTATTAAGCTGTAGTAGATATAATTATACTGAAATTGAAATCTTAATTAATGTAACATGCGCTTATATTTAAATAGATTTAAGTAGGTATTATATATGTATATAGATATTATATTACGAAAATATAGATTCTGGTGAATGATAAATGGTTTAAGGAAGGAAGAAGCTATGGTTTCTAAATAGAGCAAACTAACATTTTGTTAAATGACTAGATGATGGGCACACCCGACGACTTATTCCGTTACATGCTCACAGCTTTTTATTATTATATTATATCTATGCGCATAATATAGTATATAGATATACCTATACACGCGCCTATATACGTACAAAACGGAACATAGAGGACGTTAAACTGCAACCTACGCTTTTGCCTCAAGGCAGTTTTATCCCCGAACGTTATAATAACCTACCTAAAAAATTCTCGTCGTCTATATACTATATATATATACCTATATATACCTACATACCTATGTATACTAATATAGAATAACGATACGACCAACGGCAGCAACAAATTAAAGACAATACTCGTTAGCTTATATGTTATACTGCACCCCCCCCCCCCCCCCCCCCCAAACCTTCCCCGCAGCGCCGTTATACCTTTTATAATTAACTATTCGTCGATCACCGAAAAACCCAATCAGAGCAAGTCAATCATTCCTCACGTCTATAAGCCTTCCTTGACGTACGAAAAGGTAGTACGGTTTACGATACTGTACGGCATATATATATATAACATATCAATCTGTATATTAATAATAGTAATAATAATTAAAGCTCATTCCTCACTGTAGTAATCTGATATAAAATGTAAAATGTAAAGGTAAGAAAAAAAAACAAACGGAAAGAAAGAAATAAAAGTTCATTTTTGCAGATTTGGATTATAAGTATAGGTACATTGATAAACAGGGAGACGAAGGGAATAATATATACAAATCTCGAAAAATGGGGGAATTTTTTTTTTTTTTTTATCCCATATAAGGACCACCCTAACATATACGTATGAAGGATTCTTTCTCAAGTGGGCCACCCATTTTCGTCGTGGAAAGTAAAAAAAAAAAAAAAAAAAACTTTCCTCAACCCCCCGTTGTAAATAATTTGAATCAAAATCGTAAACCTATATACGCATGTATTGAGATATTTATGTGAAATGTAGTAGTTGTATATATGTATTGTATCATACATATAATATGTACCTATATAGCGGGTAGAATTTACCTCGGGTAAATCTATACGAAGAACAATAATTATCCATTGAAATTGCGGTAGTTCGGTATATAGTAGAATCGCGGGGTAGGTATAGGGTATAGATGTATGTGTATATATATATATATATATATACGTGTATATATATATATATATGTATATATAGAGATGCATCAGCTGCAGTAGCTTATAGCTATAAGCCTTAGCTGGTGGATTCAATCAAATTCGCGTCTGTGCACTTGCGTTGGCGCCATCAGGAGCTCTCGCGAATGGTCTTGTAATATAGCTGATGGTCCCGCGTGCGGCAGTTATATAGTAATACAGAAGCGCCATCGCGGTGTATTTTCGCGTCGTGCGGCTGCAGAAGAATGATCGCTCTCTAAGAGCAGAAGAAGAAGAAGAATAATAAGAATAAGAATAAGAAGGAGAAGGAGGATGAGGATGAGGAGGAGTAGTATAAAAGAAAATACAACTCGAAATAACAATCCGACCGAGGCGCATCCCGCAGTCGGCTTGTGCTAACTAATGGCATTCAAAATTAGTCCTTTAAGCAGTATAAATATTGTCCTTATATTAACCGAACAACGCCCGGATATAAGACTCTGAATAATTCTTCCATTAAGACAAAATATATCAGTTCTAAATCCCCAGTAGCGAAATATGGTTCGTGACCACATAATAGGGGGTTTCGTATTCGATATTAGTTTTAGACAAGACAACAAATAACGCCGCATCGCGAAATTGTTTAACCATCTATTACGATTAAAATCCTATCGTCTATTTAGTTTTATTATATTTATTTTTTTATTTTTTTATTTTTTTTATCATTCATTTCACCCCCAACCCCCCCACCACATACCTCCTATATAAGCTTTAGGCTATCGCGTATCATTATACTCGCATAATATTTCGCTTCCAATATTATTATATGTATATATAGTCACGCGCGCAAAACCGCAAACGTTATTATAAAATTATTCATTTTATATTTATAATAATAAAATTGGTATAGCTAAAATAACAATATCCTTACGAATAGTGTATTAAGGAAAAAAAATTAAAAAAAATTATTTTTTTTTTTTTTTTTTCAAATAACCGACGCCGTGAGGATTTTCCTACTGGCGTCGAGGACGGCCGCCATTACTGCAGCGTCCGCTCACGTTCTCGCTCGTTGCAGCTTTGAAGTAACGCCGCGATGTATTGTGGGTGCATTATTATGCGTATTCTCTTTCCCCTCACCCTACGCCCCCCTCGCTTCGTCCTCATCCCACCCCGTCTACTTTTCATTCCCTCTCCTTTCCACCCCCTCTGGTCACGATGCACTGTTGGTATTATATTTCTCGGTCTTCTTCGTATAATCAATAATCAAAACTACTCGCATCACTATACAAGGATGGTGAGATTATGAATAGAAAGGCGCCGGTAGGTAGATGTATCCTTTACCTATACGTGAGGGGCGTCCGCGATTCGACATCGACCTGCTGCTGCTGCTGCTGCTGCTGCTGGGTGCTGTCTGCTCAAACCACGACGTTATTTCCTTTCCTATCTCTCTATCATCAGCCCCAGCCCATCCCCCGTCTTATAATTCAATTTTTCATTTTTTGTGAGTCATTTTCTTTATGTAGAAGAAAAAAAAACAAAAAATTTTTTAATTTCAAATTTTCTTACCCCTTTTTTGTATTTTATTGATTCCATATAGCTTCATCCCTTGATATTATAACTTGTTTCCTAATTTATGGTATATATAACAGAGGATTTTGGTCGATTAAGGAAGAAGAAGAAGAAGATGAAGAAGAATCGTCATATACATAATTATAACCAAATGGGACGGGGGTGGGGGATGAGGAATTGTTTTTTTTTTTTTTTCTCTTTCTTTCTTTCAGGGTGAAATGCAAAATTTGAAACGAAAGAAGTGATATAATAATCGGAATATAGGGAATATAAATAAAGAAGGGTGTGTATGTGTTAGAGGAGGATCGTACCTACTCGTAGTACCTACTGCTGCAGCAATGTTGTTTCAGGGGGCATAACAAATCCCGTTTTCTCCAACCATCAATTTCTGAATGCCACAGCGGATTATTATCACGTCGTATCTTACCGAGAGATAGAAATATCACTCTCCCAGGCGCACTGGCGTGTATGAACTTCTTCGCAATACTTACTTGTCTCTGCATCAGCGCGGCAGTATCACCTGCAACGGCAACGGCAACGGCATAGGCATAGGCATAGGCATAGGCATAGGCATAGGCAACGGCAATGCCAGGTTGGGTAAGCTTGTATATTTGCGATATCTAGCCACGACCAATTACCGGCTTCAATTCGTACCTGATGCAGGTATTATTCGTACGCCAACATACGACCGAGCATCACGCGTGTCGCTTGCTAAATTTAATCACGTAACAAGCGCGGAGCTATATAGAAACTTTGACGATGAATAAATTACACATAGTCATAGTATACAATATATATTATACATATAAGTATATAATATAATATATAATTTATTATCATCACACGACATAATCGCGACAATCGCCAAGTGTTTAGAAATTTTTTTTTTTTTTTTCAAATCAATATTATATTCAGTCGCTATTAAGGCCCATCCCTATATATATATATAGTCGCCCACCTCCTTTTGGTCGAAATAATTTTCTGATTTTATTTCCTCCGCCGTTTCACCCCATATGACCAGGGGGTGAAATTCCGATTTTTCTCACTTCGATCCAACCTTAATGAACTCAGATTGGGGGCGATCCACCCTGTAGGTGATGTACCATACGATGAGGTACAATTCAACCGATTGGGAAAAAATTTTCCTATGTTATTCAGATGGGAATTCGAAAAGACCGTTGAGACACCCCTTAACATCGTTCTAGAGGCCCTAAATTTCACCATACATCTTGTCTGACTATCTTCTCAAGTTTTTGGGTAACGCCGAGAGTGAACGAAAAAATCGTCGTTACCTCAAATCAGTCTAGTATATATATTTGACCATATGTGAAAAATACTTATAAGATATGTTATGGGTTTAGTATTTATGTATATATAATGCGGGTGAAACAAGTAGGAAGAATCTATATATATATCAATAATACGCGTCATTAATGCCATAAGGTCTTAAGCGTCAAAATAAAAAATTTCGTGTTTTTGGTGGCAAAATCTTTTTCGTGCTATATAACATCGTTTGGGCATATCCGCAAAAAAAATAATTTTTTTGGCACTTACGACCTTATGGCATTAGTGACGCGAATATTTAGTTATATCAATTTCTATATACTATTATCGTGGGCGTATTTATAATATGCATATCGGTACATATAGTATATCTATATAATTATTCTATATACCTTGTATATATATATAGATGGGACCCTTATACTTATACTTATAGCACATCATACTATATATACACGTATATAAGTTCTACCGCGATATATATATCGGTATATATATATATAATATATATATATATATATAGCGTCGACGCGCGAAGACACCCGGACACCAGGACACCCCGCAGGGAATTTCGCTTCGTTGGGAGATATCGATATCGCGGTTGGTACGGGCGCCCAGGGGGTCAACTATGAACCACGTGCGTGTCGGAGCCGCGTCTTCGGTTTACTCGTAGGACCACTGACTGCGCACAATTAGGGCTCGAACCCGAACAAATTCATCTTCGTTGGTTACGCGCGCGGACCGATATTCCGTTATCAATCATCGAACATCCAACCGCTCGATCGAACCACCTTATTTCTCTATAGTCTATACGTGGTATCTGTCTTAAACTACCTATACCTCATACCAAAAGCTCAGGGAATAGAATAGAATAGAATAAAATAGAATAGAATAGAATATAAATAGGAAACAGGGAAATGGAAAATGGGAAAAATGCATCTTGATATTTGTTTTTAAATCGCGCTTTTTATAGCTGAAGCGCAACATTATTTTTGCATAATAATTAATAAGGATGGTCCTAATGAGATTCGGGAAGTACTCTAAATCGATGATTAGGTATTTATTTTTGTATTGGCGAGAACAATTTAATTCTATTCGCGTATTATAAATCGGATGTTTAAATCTCTCAATTATTAAGGCAGCGCAGCTTGACTTTTCTGCCCTTTACCCTCCCACGTAGATCGAGTCATCATGTCTCAGGACAAGTAAAGTAGGTAGTTAACAATAACCAAGTTTCTTTAAGTTTCACAATATTTAACAAAGCAATTGTGAGTATGTTGACACCGTAGGTATACGTACGTTCACGTAATCCTCTACCTTTACCTATAATCTCTAAACAGAATTCACAGACGTTATCAAGGTCTGTACCTATACATAAGTGGAAGAAGAGGGAACCGCATGGTGCGCACACGCAACAAGGTGTTCATTTATTGTTTTAATTTGATAACATAAACGGGGGATTTCATCATCTCTAAGCACAAATCATCGCAAATGTTATCACGTTTCGATTTTTGTTGTTTTTTTTTCTATTTTCATTTTTTTTTTTTTTTTTTTGCAATACCTGATTCGAAAGTTTGATTTCCGAAGGGTATAGGGAAATGAGAGAATAGTTAGCAAATGCGCCGATCGTAAATACTATACTTTACGTACTACGTACTTACGTACCTCCTTTTAGTCGAAATGTGTCACATTTCGATTATTATCCGAGCCCAGGCGTAAAAAACTCAAAAAAGGCCAACTTAGCGCAAATTCTATTTCAATTTCGAACACATACGTCCAGATAAATGTTCGTTTCGTGCGAAAATAGCGTCTACAGATGGTTTTTACATTGTTAAAAAATTATTCGAATTCGATTTCCTCGGCGAACTTCCTAAATTTCACCATACATCTTGTCTGACTATCTTCTCAAGTTTTTGGGTAACGCCGAGAGTGAACGAAAAAATCGTCGTTACCTCAAATCAGTCTAATATATACATATATGTATATATATATATATATATATTAATCTATATAATAATATTATATATTATGTATTATATATATTATTATATATATTAATATTCGGCTATCCTCGGCCATCCTCGGCTATTTTCGCCCTCTCCCCTTTCCTGGGCCTTGGACCGAAAGGAGGACCGGGTTCGGCTCCCTTCGGCTATCTTCGGTTATCCTCGGTGATTCTCGGCCGTCCTCGGCTATCCTCGGCTGTCTTCGGCTATCCTCGGCCATCTTCGGCTATCCTCGGCTATCCGGCTCCCTTCGGCCATCTTCGGCTATCTTCGGCCGTCCTCGGCAATCCTCGGCCATCCTCGGCTATCCTCAGCTATCTTCGGTTAACTTCGGATATCCTCGACTATCTTCGGTTAATCTAGGATATCCTCGGCTATCTTCGGTTAACCTCGGACATCCTCGGCTATCTTCGGCTTTTCTCAGCTCTCTCCGGTTCTCTTCGGCTCTCCTCGGCTATCCTTGGCTATCTCCGGTTATCCGAATCCGGTTAGCCGAGGATAGCCGAGGATAGCCGAAGATAGCCGAAAATAGCCGAGGATAGAATTCTTGACACGGCGGTGGCGGCGATATCTTTATATAATATAGTACGATTATATATTATGTATTATATATTATTATATATATATTAATATTAATATTATAAATAGTATATATAATATAATATATAGTATATAATATGATATTAAATAATACATAATATTAATAACATTAATAATATAATATAATAATATAACATATATAATATAATATTATATATAGTATGATATTAATATTATATATGATTTTGAATCTTGTTTAAACTCGTTGCTACGGGCAACGGCCTGTTAACCCGCGTGAACTTGCATCTTGTTTATTCGTTGCTATGGGCTACGGCGAGGTGGTCAGACTCCGAGAGCGCTGAGATGCTGCGTCTTTATTAACGCTTATTATTATTGTTTATTGAGATTTGAAAACTAAAAAACTATTCTGAAGGGTCGTTGGTATAATAAGGTATGCTTTTTTTCTTATATACAGCGAATTAACGTTCAATAAGTAGGTATAAATAGTATATAAACAAACTTCGCTCGCCGTTGACCGAAGATTCGAACTTTTCTAAACTCAGCGTACTATTGTTATAACTTTTTCTTGTTTTATCTTTGCGGGGGATCTTCTCTACCCCATTGTTTAAACTAATTACTATCTTTGCTACGTTGATTAGTTATATAATTCTCGCGATTATTATTTACGATCTATAAAATAATTTGTCTTACGCATGTTTGTGTAATATTAATATATATATATATATATATTAGTATATATGTTGATATTATATATAGTATATATATAATATCAACATATATAATATAATATTATAATATAATATAATATAATAATTAATAATATTATATTATATATGATTTTGAATCTTGTTTAAACTCGTTGCTACGGGCAACGGCCTGTTAGCCCGCGTGAAGTTGCATCTTGTTTATTCGTTGCTATGGGCTACGGCGAGGTGGTCAGACTCCGAGAGCGCTGAGATGCTGCGTCGTTATTAACGCTTATTATTATTGTTTATTGAGATTTGAAAACTAAAAAACTATTCTGAAGGGTCGTTGGTATTATAAGGTACGCTTTTTTTCTTATATACAGCGAATTAACGTTCAATAAGTAGGTATAAATAGTATATAAACAAACTACGCTCGCCGTTGACAGAAGATTCGAACTTTTCTAAACTCAGCGTACTATTATTATAACTTTTTCTTGTTTTATTTTTCCGAAGGATCTTCTATACCCCATTGTTTAAACTAATTACTGTCTCTGCTATGTTGATTAGTTATACAATTTTCGCGATTATTATTTACGATCTATAAAATAATTTGTCTTACGCATGTTTGTGTAATATTAATATATATATATATATATATATATTAGTATATATATATATATATTAATATTATATATATATATATTAGACTGATTTGAGGTAACGACGATTTTTTCGTTCACTCTCGGCGTTACCCAAAAACTTGAGAAGATAGTCAGACAAGATGTATGGTGAAATTTAGGGCCTCTAGAACGATGTTAAGGGGTGTCTCAACGGTCTTTTCGAATTCCCATCTGAATAACATAGGAAAATTTTTTCCCAATCGGTTGAATTGTACCTCATCGTATGGTACATCACCTACAGGGTGGATCGCCCCCAATCTGAGTTCATTAAGGTTGGATCGAAGTGAGAAAAATCGGAATTTCACCCCCTGGTCATATGGGGTGAAACGGCGGAGGAAATAAAAAGAAAATAATTTTTTCAATTCAAAAATTCCAAAAAATTCTAAAAGAAAACTCTAAAAAATTGGAATAAACGTAATAGTACTCCTGAAAACTTCTACTCATGAGACAGCCCCTAAAGATGAGATTTTATGATTTTTAAAAGCGATAAAGGATTATTAGTGATATTTTCCTTCACAAAAAAATCATAAAATCTAATTTTTTCGGGGTTGTCTCATGAATAGAAACTTTCAGGAGTACTATTACGTTTATTCCAATTTTTTAGAATTTTTTTAGAATTTTTTGGAATTTTTGCATTGAAAAAATAATTTTCT
The DNA here is from genome assembly GCA_943736025.1 of Tenthredo mesomela. Classification (NCBI taxonomy): domain Eukaryota; kingdom Metazoa; phylum Arthropoda; class Insecta; order Hymenoptera; family Tenthredinidae; genus Tenthredo; species Tenthredo mesomela. Next base: position 28,930,425 of record OX031018.1, read on the forward strand.
GATTTTATTTTCTCCGCCGTTTCACCCCATCTGACCAGGGGGTGAAATTCCGATTTTTCCCACTTCGATCCAACCTTAATGAACTCAGATTACGGGCGATCCACCCTGTGGGTGAGGTACCATACGATGAGGTACAATTCAACCGATTGGGAAAAAATTTTCCTATGTTATTCAGATGGGAATTCGAAAAGACCGTTGAGACACCCCTTAACATCGTTCTAGAGGCCCTAAATTTCACCATACATCTTGTCTGACTATCTTCTCAAGTTTTTGGGTAACGCCGAGAGTGAACGAAAAAATCGTCGTTACCTCAAATCAGTCTAATATATACATATGTATATTTAATCATGTATTTAAACGCCTCTGGGCTATATATTCGTCAATGACGTCATATGTATATTCTTGTGATTGATAACTGCTCTACCATCGATCGATTGATTAATCGTTTTATCGATTCTTTCTAACGATCTCCTACCCCATTTGAACTTTTTAAACCTCTGGTATAGGTATACCGCAACTTATATTAAGGCCCATCCCTAGTCGCACACCTCCTTTTGGTCGAAATGTGTCACATTTCGATTATTTTCCAAGCCCAGGTGTGAAAAACGCAAAAAAGGCCAACTTAGCGCAAATTCTATTCCAATTCCGAACACATACGTCGAAAAAAAATGTTCGTTTCGTGCGAAAATAAAGTCTACAGATGGTTTTTACATTGTTCGCCGAGGAAATCGAATTCGAATAATTTTTTAACAATGTAAAAACCATCTGTAGACTCGATTTTAGCACGAAACGAACATTTTTTTCGACCTATGTGTCCGGAATTGAAATAGAATTTGCGCTAAGTTGGCCTTTTTTGCGTTTTTCATACCTGGGCTCGGATAATAAACGAAATGTGACACATTTCGACGAAAAGGCCTTAAGGCTTTGATGATCAGCTGTTCAAAATCAAAAAGGGTTGTTCTCAATTTTTTTTTTTTTTCCTTCTTTCTTTTTCTTGTATCTTTAAGTCGCGAATTCAAAATCTTTATAATAGAAATCTCAGCCTGACACGGAGTTATTATACTACATAGAGAGTTTTTAATTATATTCTATTATTCACGCATCATGATTTGAGAGACACTGTTTGGCTCTTAGGATCTTTGCTTGAGTCCCCGGTGCGAGGGCGCGCCTAAACGGGGGACCTCGTAAACCGAGATGGGTCCCATAAATGTGCTTCCACTTTTACTTCCACTTCTCTCTCTCTATATATATATACCATCTTGAAACTACTACGTCGAGTCTTAGGGTGTTCGTGTCACCGGTACACAACGTCATAATGCCGCAAGTTTCAACGACAACTTTATTATACAGACGGAGAGAGAGAGAGAGAGAGAGAGATAAGAGTCTTGGTATCATTATCCATTATCAAAATCTATTGTCTCGCTGATCTCACTATTCATCCCCTTTAGTACCTAGTTTCCCCCCCTTCCCCCCTTCCCCCCGTAGCAATAATTGGGACACAAAGTTTCACTCATGAAATTTCGAAGATAATGACGATGCGGTTGGGGCGGCGTTATAGTGTGATCGTTATGGCAAATAACGAGGAGAAAAGAAAAGAAAAAAAAAAAAAAAAAAACGTTAAAAAGATAAAGAAGAAGAAAAAGAAGAAGAAGAAAAAAACGTTCGATAGATAGATAGATACATTATTAATATTTCTTAAAGCAATTAACTCAACACTCGACATATACTATATATTCGCGGTGTTAGAGATCTTCTATATGGTTATATATACTTATGTTAACTCTTGTATGTTATATGCGCATCTTCTGCGTGACGAGGAATTGACAGATGAAAGCTGCGGATGGTTAAAATTAGACTCGTTAGATTCGATTTGACAAATACCCGATTTCGTACGTTAAGACTTATACGTGGAATTACTTACATTTGTATATATAAATGTAATATGTGTATGTATACATACATATATATATATATATATATATGTACGTGTCGGATACCGATATATAGGGTCTGTGTATCTATATACCTAGTCAGCAGACGCGTGATTGTAACAAATTAGTTTGAAAATAAATAGACCCCAACGGCGATTTGTTATTATTTATGGTATCCTGAAGGATCCGTATTATATATATATTATACATATATATGTATGTATATATATATAGGCTTGACCGTGGCTGTAGGTACCCGGTAATGATTGGAAATGAGATTTTTATATCGAGACGTTGCCTTATGACTATCTTTATGTATATATATATATACCATACGCCGACGTAGTGGATTCCAAATTTGACAAATGGGTACCTCGCGTGAGGTCGATATGCCATATTACAAACCCTGCGCCATAAGGGTGTTTCAAAGATAATCTGACGTCGATACGAATACATATGATAATAATAATATAAAAGGAATAAATATAATACATGAATTGCAATAAATGGGTACTATACTTATACTACGTATATTACTTACTTTTTCTTTTTTTTTTTCTTTTTTTTTCGAAATTTCATACCCGCCAGGAAATAACAAATACCTAACTTTATGCAATCTAATACCGCGATATAATTGATGAGTAAAACGTTTGAATGGTTTTTTTTTTCTTTCTTTATTTATTTTTTCTACTTTTATACAGCCGGTGAGAAACTGTATGTATGGATAAATGTTTTTTAACCGTACGGTCAATTAATATCTATAAGGAGAAACTATAATCGCGATGTGCCAAAAAATATTAACTTATGCATATAATATAATCGTAGTATAACTACTAATGAAACTATGATTTATTGTTTTCACGTTGATTGAAGTTGAAGTTTGACATTAAATTTTGACGTTACAGTTGTGTCCGTATATCTATAATTACCGAATAAAAATTAATAAAAAATAAATAAATAAATTAAATTAAAATTGAAATAAAAAGAAAATAAAATAAAAAATGATTTTTCTACAAACTATTATATATGTACATACATATATGTGTGTACTTTCTTTTTCCCAACGCTTAATAGGTACCCTACCTATACCTATACTATATATCCACTACAGAGCTGTAAGTAAGTCTCGAGGGGCTGTCTAAAGTATAGAAACGTCAAATCAAATATAGAAGGCTTGAACGTTAATAATATCTATCTAGCTGTATGGTATAGGTTGAAAATTAGTAGTGACTTAATTGCTACCAGACCATAGTGTATAACATATGTATATGGTATATTTTATGCTGCATTATACCTATACAGGTGGTTAAAAAAAAAAAAAAAATTATAATAATAACATTTGACACGCAATCGGTTTAAAGTATATATGTGCGAGGAGTCAGGAGGACAGCTTTTCAAATTTAAAATAGTCAAAGAAATCTAATCCAACACTATTATTTAGTTGAAGTTTAGTATATTATATATATATATATTGTAGTACACCTTTAGCTATCAGTGACGTATTGACGGACGTGAACAAATGACAGTTCACAGGCGGGGGGGCGGACCTACAAGGCACTTAAGGAACCAAGGCAACCAGAGATCGTTCGCATATTATCATATTATACTCGTTTGTAACTACAAATTGAGTTACCCCCGTTGAACCTCCGGAGCCAAGAGTTTTAAAGCAACGTTTTTTTCTTCCGATTTTTCGTTTTTTTTTATTTTTTTATTTTTTTTTTCATTTACTAAAGTGGTAAATAACAACGGAAATAATTTTTTTCTATCAAATCAATTGTGGTATTCCACGTGAACCGGATCGGTTTTTGGCCGGAGGTCATCGAATTTGACGTCAATGCAGATTCAGATTCCTTGTTACTACATGAGATGCCCCCAACAGTTACAGAGCATGAAAATAATTGGTAAAATTTATATCGCTGTCATAATTGTACCAAAAATTTAATTACCACATTTTCAACTCCATACTTATCTCAGCCATATGCATGAACAAAATCATAACTTCCCATGGTGCATTCTACGCACATAAATGAGCTCCTTCGAAATATGTAGAACTTCAATTATTTTTGGAATTCTTAAACATGTAAAACTTTGAAAATATGCGATTTCTTTGTTCTTCTACTTGAAGGGTCACGCTAATTGCCCTGAAATTTTCACCGAAATTATTTCGAGGTGGCGCACTAAGAAGTGGTCAAAATTTCAGCCTCCCGTTTTTCTTCTTTTTTTTCCCCCCAAAAACCGGCAAAGCATGTAAAACTTGGAAAATATGTGTTTCTATTTTCTTTCTACTTAAAGGGTCACACGGATTACGTGATTCAGCTATAATTTTGAAATACGCCGGAAAACACTTACTTTCGCTAAATATAATCTCATTTCGTCTGAAAATGCGTTCATGGAAATATCTACCTACCGCCTCAAAGCCTTCGAATTTTTCCATTCTGATAAAACACAATTTGAAAATTCATTCAGTCGCTATTGTCACTACCAGCTATCGGGTGGTGTTGCTTTTCGAGAAACGACGTGATGACTAATACGTAATTTTGCGTTACCTTATGCCGTAATAAGAAGAAGAAACTGTTACACATTGTCCCTTGTTAGGAGGCATAAAGAACGTGGGCGTCGTCGTCGTCGTTTCTTAGACTGCCACACTCCTCAAACCCGCAGACGAGGAATATATTTTAAACCCGCAAGCATATAGGTAGTATAGTATAGTATATATAGGTATATATGCAGCATCCGCTCTCGTTACAAATACACGAATCCCTAAAGAGATTTTCTCCATGAGCTTTCAGCGAACCAAATTTCAAGGCTTACGAAATTAACTTTCAAACTGCGACTTCAATTTTATAATACAATGACGCACTTTGGTCAGGACCCATTGTCCTCGCGCGATTACAATTCCAACATTCGTCAAGATTAACATTTCACTCGATTTATTTACTCTAAATATAACGATGATTGAATTAAGGAATATCTATTACTTTCACATCGTGACTAATGAACGTGGGAATAAATCGTTTCCCAATTTTATCGCGCGGTAATATTCGTAATCGATAACAAACGTTCCAACACACGTATAGGTATAACATTAATAATCAATAATTTCTCCATGCAGGAGTGAGAAAAGAAAAATATCGTACGAATCTTATGTATACATAGAGGTTTACCGATGTTCATTTAACAAAGATTTAGAGAATCTCTTGTGTCACGATACGAGTAATTGAAATACGACAGAATTTTACACATAGGTACACATACGTACGTACATACATACGTAGATATAGGAAATGAAAAAGAGGCATACGGTAAAGATAAAACTGATTATAAATTTGCGTATGTAATTTCTTACTCAATAAAGTTAAGCGCGCGTGTTAACGGGTTATGTATGACCCGGGAGTCATACACTCGTAAAATGCTTCGCTGCTTTCACAAGTGATGCTATATGTAAATACATGGAAGGCACAGATACAATATACCATGGAAATGGCATAACAATTTAATAAACCATTTCTATCATTTTTTTTTTTTTTGTTTTTATATCGTCTGTATGTAATATTTTCCACGAAAATTTTCAATCATCCTCGAGCTTATTAACGATCATCGAAATTTATATTTTAAGGAGGAAGATTATCCTCCGTTTGTAACACTCAATCGTATATAGGGGAGAGTTGCCACTGTTGGACCGCCACCTAAATTGGACCGTTTCAATTTGGTAATTTTTTGCAACAGTATCTCTTCGATTTTAAGAATTGTAAAAATAGGAATGTTTAGAGAATTTCTAGTACTGATGGTACCCATTTTTACAATTCTCAAAATTGAGAAGATACAGTTGCAAAAAATTACCAAATTGAAACGGTCCAATTTAGGTGGCGGTCCAATAGTGGCAACTCTCCCCTATAATTGATTGATATATTCTCACAGTCATATGCGAGTACCAAAGAGTCGCGAAAGGATGAATTCCACTGTTCGAACAACGCGTAAAGATTTATGCTGTATTATGCAATGACGCTGGATGCATTTCAAGTGACGTGTCAGCAAGAAGGACCTTCACATTTATTGCCACTGTCACTGTTCGTTCACTCACCTCAATTTCATTGTCCTCCCACGACGATTTATGCAAATATAATTCAACGGATGAAATCGGAAATGCGAAGGAGTTACTACTATACCCAACTGTGCAGGATGCAGTTCTGGCTAAGTTTCAGCGCATCGTTTCCATTGTTCATTCAATACACCCCGGTACGATATTCAATTCCACATATAATAACGCCGCGTACGAGCGTTTCACAGGGCGAGAAAACCACCCTTACTAAAAAAAAAAATAAAAAAAAATAAAAATATATAAATATAATAATAATTCCTGAACCTAAATACCATCGCGTTGTTAGAGGGTAATAAAGCCAGCCAACTCTTCAAACAGACCGAAAAATGCCCCTAAAACTAAACTCCAAGTTTACCCTCTGAAGTTTTGTAAAAAAAAAAGAAGAAAGAAAAAACCACCACCGTGATAATCGAAACGTTGCAGTTTTTTCTTAAAATAATAAAAATCCACAGCACTAAAAGATTTTGCGAAAGGTAATAAGAAGTTTACGATCCAACTTCCGGCCACGCGGTGCAGCGAGATAGGTAAACGGACTTGTTCTTTACTCAGATCGATATAGTCATGTAGTTTTTCGAGATTTTAAAAAATCGTTTTCCTCGTCGATTTCTCATTATTATATGATGGATTAAAATTTCTGAATCCTACATCTGACCGATTAACTGCATCAGATTATTAAATTTTCTTCCTATATATTAATACTATGTATAATAGAGAAACATGTGTGTACCTATATAGGTGTAAGAGAAGCCTATGGGCGTCCACCCACGTTCAGGGTGGGCCGCCTTAGCTCGGTCTCTGGTATCGTGTGTGGCTCGATGTAGTATATGCGAAATAAATATTATAACTTACGCCATTCCGCATGTATATAGGAAACTACTGCCCTAATCAGCCGACACTTGGATAGTCAGGCAGTATCCCGTCAACGGGCAGGTAACTCGCGACTGTTCCAACACACCGCAACACGGTGCGTTTAGTATTAGTATTGCGGTACATATACATACATATATATACATATATAAGCTATACCGACATTAATAAACACCATCATCCATCCCGAGCCATGATTCACCGTGGGAGTTTCCTCCTTCGGACAAGTCATCTTCTACGATATGCGCGAGTCTCCCACTAGGAATATATATAGTAGTACAACATCCTGAAGAATACTGAACACGCAATTATAATACGAAGTTAACAAAACTATATCGAGAAATCGCGGATGCGGAGAGAAGGTAGGTAGGTAGGTGAGTACTTATAGCCTGACTAGATAAGGGATTGACGTCCTTTGTTCTTCGTATTTATACATTATAATATAGACCCTCAAAATCCCTTATCTGTTTAAAAAAATAAGTCGTTAAAATTTATAGTATATCGAGTTGTAAAGCTTCCGCGCTTCGCGCGGTGTGCGCCATAAACTCTCATCAGGGAGATGGTGCGGGTCGATTTGCTCGCGCGTGTGGTAGAGCTCAGCTCTTATACTGGAAGCTGGGCTAATTCGCGAGTGATGAGCCGGCCGAGAATTATCTCGCCTCTTCTCTTCTCGACTCGACTCGACTCGACTCGACTTCCCGAGGGTTGTGCTGCACTTCACTGAACTGCACTCCACTCCACTCCACTCCACTGCACTGCACTGCACTGCACTACACTGGACTGGACTGGACTGGACTGGACTGTTGCAGTGCAGTAAAGGTTGGCTCCAGGCTCGAACTTCTCTCTGTTTCCATACAGCATATCGTCGTACGTGGTCTTACCTTACCATACAGTGTTATAGACGTACGGTTAAGAGCAGCAAAGTGCTGATGGTCGTCGTGGGTTCCCACGCAGACCTACGTATACACGTTATAGATACGTTACATACGCACAGGTACCTAACCATGGAACTTTGCGGACTTAGCTGCAGTTTGCGAACACGGCAATCAGTGTAACTGCTTCTGCAATGCCGTATATTTCTTGCGCCTACTATAGCCTCCTATTTTATTCGCTATTTGTTATTCGGACAAAGTCGGACTCTCTGTGTTTTCATTTCGATTTATTTTTTATTCTTTCGTTCTCCAATTCGGCGGAAAGGTCGAGTTTTTCGTGTCACGTTCTGGACAGAATCAGGGGTAAAAATCAGAGCTGACGATCTGCGCGCCGAGAATATTGAAAAATTATACGAGAATAGGGGGGAGAAAGAAAGAAAGAAAGAAAGAAACCAAAAAAAAATAAAATAAAAAATAAAGAGAAAACAGTTTTTTGCCAAAAGATAGGAAACAAAGGGATCGAGATAAATGAAAGATCTGAAAAGGGTAACAGCTAGGACGGAGATATTTATCTCTAGATTATCCACAGGGGAGGCAGCCGCAGCTAACTTCCCGTCCTTCTCTCATGCATAAATGCGTCAAACTGCATTTTTGACCCCTATCTTTTCTCATCTTTTTAAACTTCAGTTATGACGATATGCGCAGGTGCAACAGCTAACGTAGTACCTGAAGTTTTTCCCTAATTCTTTTGTCGCATATAAATTATTGAATAAAAATCCCAAATTCGGGTTTTATAATTTCGATAAATGTGTGTGAGAAAGAAGCTGTATAATATAATCAATCGCTAAATATTGTAGACAGTTTAACATTTCTCTCTTTATAATGTGTGTAAATAGCTGATAAAATATTCCGCGGAAAGAGAGAGAGAGAGAGAGAGAGGAAAAAAAAATTAAAAAAATTAAAAAAAATATAAAAGAAGAAATTTACCCGCTTATATTATACCCTTGATTAATTTACATCCACTTTATTTACCTCGGCACTCCGAGAGAGCCGGGTTGGTCTCAGGCGTTCAGCTCTCTCGAGGTGCAGCGCGCGTGTATTTCTCTAAAGTTTATAAGCTTGGACTCCACGAAGCGAGGCGTTGTCACCGGTCCGACAAATTGTGCGAGCATTGTCGCCTGACCGGTACAAATGTCCCTCCTTGATATCCTCCCTCAACCCCGACGAAGTATAGTATCTCGCTACATCCCACATATCCTTAAGCTCGTATACGAGACTTAATATAGCCGTGATTTTTCTATATAGGTAAGGTGAAGAAAAATGAATGAAAAAAAAAAATGTAAGAAATGAGAAAAAGAAGAAGAAAAATAAAAATTAAAAGTTCAATTTTAATCGCCGATTTATATACCCGCGCGAACGGTTAAGATTTACGTTTTCATTAACTCGCGCGGTAAAACCGCATCGCGGTTACCCAACGAATCCGGAAACTGGTATAGGATACCCACACGGTTAACGTATTTAAGAGGGTACCCAATAGAGAAGGAGAGAAAGTGAGCGGAGACATCGCGTTATATGCTGCTGCACTCAAACGGTTTAAGGAACTTCTTCAATAGCCTATAGTAGTATTTAATAGACACGCCTAGCGCTGTGCAGAAATTTTCTAATTTTACGAGAAGAGAAACCTCGCGCGCGATATACTCGATCTCGACGAGAGTCACTTGAGAAGATATAGATACAGCTGTAACCATATAGTTCCTTTCATTTCTCGAATATTAGCCATAAGCATGAAATAACAAAAATTAAAAAAAAAAAAAAAAAAAGAAGGAAATAATAGTGAATAATCTTGAATGAGAATTTTTTTTTTTTTAGAAATGAAGACTCAAAAAATTGGGTTTTTTTTTTATTCTTTTTGCAAAAATTGATAATCAAGTGATAAAAGAAAGAAAAAAAAAAAAAAAATGATCAATGATATACGTGATATGATAAGAAATTTTTGTACGGGCATTTTATCAAAGAAATTGAGAACCCCTGCGGTGTGTCTGCGACCCGTGACCTCTTCGCCCACACGGGGACGCCATGGGCTGCAGCGATGCACCGACGAGAAAGAAGGAAGGCAGGCAAGCAACCCAGGCGACGGAGATGGTGGGATGCTGGTGGTCGGTCACCGAGCTCAACGAAGCAAACGCGCGGGTCTGGG